>JAYKKM010000322.1:1365000-1940000 GCA_035772405.1 Chrysogorgia sp. JL179-B06
CTAGATATAAAATCTTACTATACGAAAATTGGTCATTACTTTGATTTCTAATCAAGATCTTTTTTCCTGAAACAAGAAATAAACTCTTGAACCTAGATATAAAATCTTAAAACAAGAAAATTGGTCATTTCACGATTTCTAATCAAGACCTTTTTTCTTGAAACAAGAAATATAATCTTGAATCAAGATATAAAATCTTGAATCAAGATACATACCAAAAAATTCCCCTATTGAAGAGGACATTTGCTCCGATGCACAGCTTTCAACTGATTATCCGCGCGGGATTGGAACTAGTATATTTCCTTCATTTAATATTGACAATGGCGTCGGGAGAAAAGCGCGCTCGTCCGTGCGAAGGGTTTTATCGAACGGTAGAAGATGGAGTTCGCTTCAATTTGAATATACTACAGTCAAACATTATCTATAATTATTCACTTTTTATTACCGCCAAAATATTGTAATGACCGACTTACTTATTCATATTTCATGCCAACAAAATATAACAACATTGAAATAAGGATAACTCTTCGAGTCGTTGTCATTGTTCCTCCATCCATTGCCATCATCATTTTCGTTTACAGCACCAACAAGCGGCCGCATATAAAACAAGAAGTAATAGCGACATCGAGATAAAACGCTGTTGCACAAGAGATTGCTTACAGAAATCGACCAAGGTCCGTAACAAATATTGCGCCAAAATTCAAGATTTGGGTATCAAACTGATCACCAGGGCCCAGGCTTTCAGAACCCGTGCGAACTTCTGCACATTACGCATAACTAACAACGTACAGCCACTGTACATTTCGGTCACTGGCTCAACGTATATTAATCCATAGTAGAGAATCAGACGGGCTGCGCAACTTTATCGGTCAAGGTCCGTAAGATTTTGTAACAAATATTATCAACAGCTAATAAAATCTAGAAGAGTGATAAACCAAGGAACATAAAGTCATGGGAACTTCTGGGGAAAACATAAAGCAAACGTGCGAAAATTCTGGTGTTATTAATAAAAATCGTTGCATTTTACGCACTTTGCGTTGTTTACGCCACAGGGGTTTGAAACCTTATATTTTGCTGACCAGATGTCACTGCATTTATTTGCCATGAAAATCTTAAAATAAGAATAAATATCTTGCCTAGTTTTTCATTTTTTTTGCAGTGCGGCATTACCACCACCACCATATACAGAACTCGTGCCTAGGCTCTTCGGCAACGGCTATCCGTAGCACAGTGGTCAGAGCACTGCATTAGCATCCCATGTTCGCGGGTTCGATTCCCAGCCGGAAGGCTGGAAGTTGCATTTTTCGCAACTGGTCCCGGTTTGGTCTTAAAATGTATGTTATTCCAACACTCGAAAATTTTCCTTCACCATAAATCCTTTCATTCTATATATATATATATATATATATATATATATATATATATATATATATAGTCAATATTATATATATACATGAGGTAGGTATATATATATATATATATATATATATATATATATATATATATATATATATATATATATATATATATATATATATATGATGTAAATGGCTACTCCGTAGTGACGAACCATACCGGACAAGTAGAGAAAACTCTACTTGACCCGGCTGGGATTCGAACCCGCGACCTTCGGTTTGCTAGTCCGACGCTCTACCGACATGAGCTACAGGTCAAGTTGGGAGCAGGTGGTCGAATGATGGTACTTGGGCTATTTGATATTTCGAAACAGATACTTGTTTCATCAATATCTTGACAAATAGTCTTTATACAGATAGATTTAATGTTATGAGGATTATGAACTCGGGTGGTGAGAATAATGATGATGTAAATGGCTACTCCGAATGGCTACTCTGGTTTCGTCATTCGGAGTAGCCATTTACATCATCATTATTCTCACCACCCGAGTTCATAATCCTCATAACATTAAAATATTATATATATAAATATATATATATATATATATATATATATATATATATATATATATATATATATATATATATATATATATATATATATATATATATATAATATATATATATATATTATATATATATATATATATATATATATATATATATAATATATATAATATATATATATATATGTAATATTGGGCATTACACTCGAGTGAACAACAGGTACTAAGGATTTATGGCGAAGGAAAATTTCGAGTGTGGAAATATATACATTTTAAGACCTAAACGGGACCAGTTAGCGAAAAATGCAACTTAGCGGCCTTCCGGTCAGGAATTGAACCCGCGACCCTGCGATGCTAGTGCAGTGCTCTGACCACTGAGCTACGGAAGCCGTTGCCGAGAGCCTAGTCACGAGTCCTGTATAAACCGGTGGTAATGCCGGGATAAGATTCTGGTATATTATAGGTAATATTGGGCATTTCACTCGATTGAACAACAGGTACTAAGGATTTATGGTGAAAGGAAAATTTACGAGTGTGGAAATATATACATTTTTAAGACCTAACCGGGACCAGTGCGAAAAATGCAACTTAGCGGCCTTCCGGTCAGGAATTGAACCCGCGACCCCTGCGATGCTAGTGCAGTGCTCTGACCACTGAGCTACGGAAGCCCGTTGCCGAGAGCCTAGTCACGAGTCCTGTATATAACGGTGGTAATGCCGGATAAGATTCTGGTATACAGTACTGCCTAGAATTAAACCTAACACTGCGGTTGCGGTTCGGTTGCGGTTCGGTTGCAGTTAGATTGCGGTTCGGTTGCGGCTCATTTGCGGTTGGGTTGCGGTTCGGTTGCGGTTCGGTTGCGGTGATGTTGCGGTCGACACATGCGACCGCAACCGCAAGAGTATTGGCGACCGTACACTTCGGATTCCGATCTCGCCCGATCGTAAGAACACGAAAGCAAATGAAATGAATCATTTTTATTCTATTCAATGGGTATTCTGGACGCTATTGTGTCGGCAAACGGTGATTTATACATTATTTTAAGTGTGTTTTGTCTCAGTTGGTCAAACTACATTCTTTATTGTATGATATTGAATATTGATTCTTACTTCAACCACATGTATGGCTGTGCGTCGTTATTAAAGTGCATATAAACCCAAATTCGTTTTATTCTCATTAAATTTGTCACGTCACCAGGATTTGAATGATATATATTACATCTTGTTTGAAGAAAAACTCATTTTGTTAGCGCTTGCCAAACATGCCAAAAAATACGAATTTTTATTGTTTCAAAAATCATGACCGGTAGTACGGGGATCTGGGTACTAGTAGTGTTGTGAACGTCTATGTAGTCACGCAGATTTCAGAACCATGTTTAAAACATAGTAAACATAGTGTTTTCAATACGTTGTTGCTGGCTATTCCAATACATAATCTAGCGCTGAAAAGTTGGGAATACTTTCATACATTTCTTTGGCTAACGATAAAGCGAAGAAACGAAAAAAACAATGGATGATTTCGTGAAAACTAAGAGAGCAAAGTGGGAAGCCACAAAGGAGTCGCGTATTTGTTCCATACAATTTTTGCGTCGGATGATTTTCGATTTTATAAGGCCTTGCCTGGAAAGAAGATGAACTAGGAATTGCTGTGGTTCCAACAATCCATAGAAACGATCGAGGAGAAGCCGATGTCGAAAAGCCGAAAAGGAGACGCCGCTAGTTAGGAGATAAATATTATGCGCCAGCGCCGCTACATTTTATGCCTTTTATATGCACTGTGTATCATGTTTCCTGCGTGGGACTAGAAGCTTTTCGCGACGCTGTAATAAGAAACATTTAATTATTTTAGAGAACAAAAATAATGTTAGAGTCACAAGCGATCGATGAGGTTCAGACATAGCTTTCGGATGTTGAAAGTAAGTTTTATAAAAACCAAAGCCGGCGAAGCGCAAAACGACGCCTGTCTCGAGGCCTGTCAGATTCGGCTGAAAGCCTGTAACAACATATCATCGTCGTCGTCTCGTCGACAACTTATCTTCTGTATCTTCGCTCATTATTTCCACTTGATAATCGTATTCCGTGTTAAAATATGAACTATTAGACAAAGAATAACTCTCTGTCTGGTTTAGAATGGTGTAACGCTATCCAACAGCGTCACAAGACTGAATATTTATGGTAAGGACCATGCCTTTTGAAACAACACGTGGAGATAGATTTCACTTTGCAGCGGAGTCTTGAGTAGATGCGCAAATACCATCATTCACAGAGTCACAAGCGGTCAACGAGGTTCAGCCTTAGCTTTCGGATGTTGAAAGTGGTTTTTATATCGAAGCCGGCGAAGCGCAAACGACGCTTGTCTGATTCGGCTGTATTAACATATGCCTCATAATGGCTGCAACATACTGTCGACGCGGGCCACATCTTCGACGACATTATTCTCATCTTCTGTCGCTTCTCCCACTATTTCCACTTCATAATCGTATTCCGCGTTAAAATACGAACTATTAGACGAAGAATGACTTCCTGAATTTGATTTTTACATCGGCAATACGCTTCGACAAGAACAACGTTTCTTCACGTTTTTACTATGAAAACCATAGTAATTCTCGGCCGGAAGTAAAACGAGTGACTACATAGACGTCACCCAGACTCCGTAGGCCTACTACCGGTCATGAAATCAAAATATCCAACTTTGGGAGCTTGTAGAATCTTTGTTTTTCATTTTTACTCGATTAAATAATCTGCAAAAAACCTTCTATCCATCTCCTCTTTCGTTTGAACCAGAAACGAATTTGGGTTTATATGCACTTTAAGAACGAGTGTAAATGACAAATTGCAAAGTGAAAAGGTGGTAAACAGCCACGATTTTTAGTAACGAAATACTAACGTTTATTCCATGACATACACAAAGCATGTCTTGTCTTGTTGTTGATGGCATTAGTTCCCAATAGTACTAGTGTCAGAATTATCAGCATTCGAAGATATAATTCATATATATGATCATACATCGGCGCGCGTATATCCGGCGTAAATTACTTGTTTGTTGAATTGATTGTGCGAGTTAGAATGATCCAGAAACACAGTCATATAACAAGAGCTTTTAAATTGGTGAATGTATCTGCGGTATATGTCTCGCTACCTTTTACTGCCTGACAGTGCCTGTGGGCCATGGTCATATTTACTATGATATCGACAAATCATATTGATTCAATATGCCAACATGTCATATAAGACGACAAAATCATCAAGCGTCAAAGATTGGGCAGTGTACTATAGCAAGGCAGTTTTTCCGTTGAACTGCAATTGCAAGTCAACGGTAGTATTAACTTGTTGCTCAGGCTCATCGGACTGTTTTTATTGGATTGAATAGCGATTGATTGATGAACCAGGCAGCCAGGCAGGTAACGTCATGCCACAGGGAGCCGTAACGTCTATTAGTGAAGCGAGTTTAACAGTAAAGCGGGTTAATTTGGTATATATATATATATATATACGTGTAGGTTTTGGTCTACGAAATGCAAAGAGTGCTCAACAACATATAGTTAGAGCAAATAATAGATTTTCGCTTACCTCAAAACTGGTCTGCTACAACTTGTTTCATCTGTAAAAGAATCTTCAGACTGCCTGAAGATTCTTTTACAGATGAAACAAGTTGTAGCAGACCAGTTTTGAGGTAAGCGAAAATATATATATATATATATATATATATATATATATATAGCAAAGTGAAAAGGTGGTAAACTGCCAATAATTTAGTGACGAGATACTGACGTTTCGAGCGGAGCCCTTCATCAGAGTAAGACGAGATGAAATAAAATAAATAGGGCTTATATAATGCCAAAAGGGTGTCCCAGGTAGAAAGTAGCCAATCAAATGCACGGGAAATAAACTAACTAATAATTAATGAGATGGGAAAAGTTAAATCATTGTTATTTTTAAAGTTGATCAATAAGCAGACTGAGGGGGTGGGGAAAATGACAGGTCCAATATTCAAGGGGATTAGGCGATAATAATAGAAGCAAAGACTTGAAAAGCAATGAAAGTGCATAAGCTAATAATAAAAAGTTCCAAGCAAACTAACATAATTAAAAACTTTTAGGAAGTTAAATAAAAGAAAAACGTTCGTTAAGACCAAGAGGATGTGTGGTGCCAAGTTTAAAAATGAGACGCTTTTCTTGCCGCTTGCGGTTATCGTTGCCACCGGAAATGGGAAGGATGGCACAGACTTTCATGTCTGAAACCAAATGGTTGGAGCTGTTGAAATGGCGGGCTACAGGTTTGTCACCATCATTGATCCTCACGGAACGAAGATGTTCAGCAAACCTGTCTGAAAGGCGTCGCCCAGTTTCACCGATGTAGATTTTAGGGCATTTATCGCAAGAAATGCAATAAATTATGTTGGTGGACGTGCATGAAAAAGCATGACGGATTGTGTGGTCGAATTTGGGGGCAGTAATAACTGTAGTGGGATTGAGAAAAGCGCATGTGTTACAGCGGGAACGGCCGCAAGAAAATGTTCCCGCTGGTGCCGAGGTATTTTGTTTAAGGGCACTATGTACTAAGGAGTCACGAATGTTTTTATTACGGCGAAAAGATACCAAAGGGTTGTCGGTGAAAATGGCTGACGTCTCAGGATCATTTTGTAAAATGTGAAAATTCCGATTAATAATATTTTTAACTTTAAAATTGAAAGGATGAAATGTTAGAACTAAAGGAATTTTATTGTTTGAAACTCGTTCCAAAGATGGTTCAAGGGCGTCTATACGGGGGACGAGAAAAGCTTTCTGAACGGCGAGGTCTAAAAGGTTGGTAGGGTAACCACGTTGGACAAAAAAAGATCTCATTTCCATTGATTTGACTTGAAAATCTTGGTCGTCGCTACATAAGCGGCGAAGACGCAAGAATTGAGAGTAAGGGATGGATTGCTTAGTGTGGTTGGGATGAGAGGATGAAAATAGAAGATAACTATGGGAGTCAGTAAGCTTGTACGAGACCGACGTTTTCAGCGAATCACCATTAATCGAAATTAAAATATCAAGGAACGACACAGAGGTCTCGCTGATTTCTCACGTGAACTTCAGAGCAGGATGAAAAATCATCAACAAAGTTGATGAACTGCTCTAAAAGGACACGTGAACACGACGCTGTTCCTAAACAGTCATCGATAAATCTTCCGAAAAAATCAGGCAAGGGACCCGTGTATTGTTCAAAGATCTGTTTTTCAACATAACCAACAAATAAGTTAGCATAGCTTGGACCCATTTTGGTGCCCATCGCAACACCACTTATTTGTTGATAATGTTCGCCATCAAACGAAAAATTGTTAAGGGTAAGCACTAGTTCTGCTAAGCGGAGTAACGTGGTTGTGGAGGGTTCTAAATTAGTGCGCTGATCAAAGAAAAACTTCAGAGCTTCAAGGCCATCACAATGGGGAATGACGGTGTATAAGGACTTGACGTCCATCGTGAAAATAAATTTATCGGAACTACTGAAACGTAACTGGTCGAAAATTTGCAAGGCATGTTTAGTATCTTTGATATAAGAAGGCAACTTCTTAACCAAAGGATACATAACGTTGTCTAGAAAACTGGAAACGAGCTCGGTGGGGCAACTACAAGCGGAAACAATCGGCCTGCCAGGATTGTTAGGTTTATGGATTTTAGGTAGGAAATATATGACAGGCGTTCTGGGGGTTGTTAGTATAAGGTTAGATGCAGAGGCAGGCAATTCACCGGCTTGGATGAAATTCTTGATGGTAGTTTTGACGGATTTTTGGTGAGATTGAGTGGGATCGGAATTTAACTTAGTATAAAAGATGGTGTCGCTGAGTTGACGAAGAGCCTCTTGTCGATACAAGTCCGCTCTCCAGACAACTACAGCGCCACCTTTGTCCGCAGGTTTTATGACAACGTCATTTCGGCATCGTAATGAATTCAAAGCTAGAAGCTCTTCTTTGTTGAGGTTATGAACTTGTTTTCTGCGCGGAGGGTGCAATTTATCAATGTCATGGCGGCATTGTCTTACGAAAAGATCAAGGGAAGAAAAATCGCCTTCGGATGGAGATCAAGACGACTTCTTGGGGTTGAGTTCTTCGAAAATATCCTTATTGCTATTGAAAGTGGGCTTATCATGAAAAAAGGCTTTGAGGCGCATGCGGCGGAAGAAAGATTCGGTATCCTCTTTAACTGAAAATAGATCGATGGGCCCGGAGTTGGGAACAAACTTGAGACCTTTCGTAAGAACAGATCTCTCGGGGTCAGATAATGGCAAATCAGAGGGAATAGTGAAAACTAGACGAGTGACTTCGTTAGAGGAACTAGTGCTTTGGGAGGGATTCGGGGAGGGACCCAGCAATTTGGCCAATTTGGACGCCTTAACGTCTTTAAGAAAAACATAGATTCTGGAATTTAGCATGCGAATTTGTTGAACGATAGCGGTAAACAAAATAGGTGGGCAGACCTGGGAGAGAGAGGACTTACATCCCGAGATGTCGTCATCAGTATGTTGTAAATTACTGGACATAGATTTAATAGTGATACGCATCAAACGACGGGAATGACTCGAACAAGCCGCTGATATGTGATGGGAATAACGACGATCGATAGCGGGGAGATTAAAAGACAATAAATCAAAAGAGGACCTAAAACCGTACGGAATAACCCCCTGCGGTTGCACCCTCCGCGCAGAAAACAAGTTCATAACCTCAACAAAGAAGAGCTTCTAGCTTTGAATTCATTACGATGCCGAAATGACGTTGTCATAAAACCTGCGGACAAAGGTGGCGCTGTAGTTGTCTGGAGAGCGGACTTGTATCGACAAGAGGCTCTTCGTCAACTCAGCGACACCATCTTTTATACTAAGTTAAATTCCGATCACACTCAATCTCACCAAAAATCCGTCAAAACTACCATCAAGAATTTCATCCAAGCCGGTGAATTGCCTGCCTCTGCATCTAACCTTATACTAACAACCCCCAGAACGCCTGTCATATATTTCCTACCTAAAATCCATAAACCTAACAATCCTGGCAGGCCGATTGTTTTCCGCTTGTAGTTGCCCACCGAGCTCGTTTCCAGTTTTCTAGACAACGTTATGTATCCTTTGGTTAAGAAGTTGCCTTCTTATATCAAAGATACTAAACATGCCTTGCAAATTTTCGACCAGTTACGTTTCAGTAGTTCCGATAAATTTATTTTCACGATGGACGTCAAGTCCTTATACACCGTCATTCCCCATTGTGATGGCCTTGAAGCTCTGAAGTTTTTCTTTGATCAGCGCACTAATTTAGAACCCTCCACAACCACGTTACTCCGCTTAGCAGAACTAGTGCTTACCCTTAACAATTTTTCGTTTGATGGCGAACATTATCAACAAATAAGTGGTGTTGCGATGGGCACCAAAATGGGTCCAAGCTATGCTAACTTATTTGTTGGTTATGTTGAAAAACAGATCTTTGAACAATACACGGGTCCCTTGCCTGATTTTTTCGGAAGATTTATCGATGACTGTTTAGGAACAGCGTCGTGTTCACGTGTCCTTTTAGAGCAGTTCATCAACTTTGTTGATGATTTTCATCCTGCTCTGAAGTTCACGTGGGAAATCAGCGAGACCTCTGTGTCGTTCCTTGATATTTTAATTTCGATTAATGGTGATTCGCTGAAAACGTCGGTCTCGTACAAGCTTACTGACTCCATAGTTATCTTCTATTTTCATCCTCTCATCCCAACCACACTAAGCAATCCATCCCTTACTCTCAATTCTTGCGTCTTCGCCGCTTATGTAGCGACGACCAAGATTTTCAAGTCAAATCAATGGAAATGAGATCTTTTTTTGTCCAACGTGGTTACCCTACCAACCTTTTAGACCTCGCCGTTCAGAAAGCTTTTCTCGTCCCCCGTATAGACGCCCTTGAACCATCTTTGGAACGAGTTTCAAACAATAAAATTCCTTTAGTTCTAACATTTCATCCTTTCAATTTTAAAGTTAAAAATATTATTAATCGGAATTTTCACATTTTACAAAATGATCCTGAGACGTCAGCCATTTTCACCGACAACCCTTTGGTATCTTTTCGCCGTAATAAAAACATTCGTGACTCCTTAGTACATAGTGCCCTTAAACAAAATACCTCGGCACCAGCGGGAACATTTTCTTGCGGCCGTTCCCGCTGTAACACATGCGCTTTTCTCAATCCCACTACAGTTATTACTGCCCCAAATTCGACCACACAATCCGTCATGCTTTTTCATGCACGTCCACCAACATAATTTATTGCATTTCTTGCGATAAATGCCCTAAAATCTACATCGGTGAAACTGGGCGACGCCTTTCAGACAGGTTTGCTGAACATCTTCGTTCCGTGAGGATCAATGATGGTGACAAACCTGTAGCCCGCCATTTCAACAGCTCCAACCATTTGGTTTCAGACATGAAAGTCTGTGCCATCCTTCCCATTTCCGGTGGCAACGATAACCGCAAGCGGCAAGAAAAGCGTCTCATTTTTAAACTTGGCACCACACATCCTCTTGGTCTTAACGAACGTTTTTCTTTTATTTAACTTCCTAAAAGTTTTTAATTATGTTAGTTTGCTTGGAACTTTTTATTATTAGCTTATGCACTTTCATTGCTTTTCAAGTCTTTGCTTCTATTATTATCGCCTAATCCCCTTGAATATTGGACCTGTCATTTTCCCCACCCCCTCAGTCTGCTTATTGATCAACTTTAAAAATAACAAATGATTTAACTTTTCCCATCTCATTAATTATTAGTTAGTTTATTTCCCGTGCATTTGATTGGCTACTTTCTACCTGGGACACCCTTTTGGCATTATATAAGCCCTATTTATTTTATTTCATCTCGTCTTACTCTGATGAAGGGCTCCGCTCGAAACGTCAGTATCTCGTCACTAAATTATTGGCAGTTTACCACCTTTTCACTTTGCTATATATATATATATATATATATATATATATATATATATTTTCGCTTACCTCAAAAACTGGTCTGCTACAACTTGTTTCATCTGTAAAAGAATCTTCAGGCAGTCTGAAGATTATTTTACAGATGAAACAAGTTGTAGCAGACCAGTTTTGAGGTAAGCGAAAATCTATTATTTGCTCTAACTATATGTTGTTGAGCACTCTTTGCATTTCGTTAACCCGCTTTACTGTTAAACTCGCTTCACTAATAGACGTTACGGCTCCCTGTGGCATGACGTTACCTGCCTGGCTGCCTGGTTCATCAATCAATCGCTATTCAATCCAATAAAAACAGTCCGATGAGCCTGAGCAACAAGTTAATACTACCGTTGACTTGCAATTGCAGTTCAACGGAAAAACTGCCTTGCTATAGTACACTGCCCAATCTTTGACGCTTGATGATTTTGTCGTCTTATATGACATGTTGGCATATTGAATCAATATGATTTGTCGATATCATAGTAAATATGACCATGGCCCACAGGCACTGTCAGGCAGTGAAAGGTAGCGATACATATACCGCAGATACATTCACCAATTTAAAAGCTCTTGTTATATGACTGTGTTTCTGGAGCATTCTAACTCGCACAATCAATTCAACAAACAAGTAATTTACGCCGGATATACGCGCGCCGATGTATGATCACATATATGAATTATATCTTCGAATGCTGATAATTCTGACACTAGTACTATTGGGAACTAATGCCATCAACAACAAGACAAGACATGCTTTGTGTATGTCATGGAATAAACGTTAGTATTTCGTTACTAAAAATCGTGGCTGTTTACCACCTTTTCACTTTGCAATTTGTCATTTACACTCGTTCTTAAAGTGCATATAAACCCAAATTCGTTTCTGGTTCAAACGAAAGAGGAGATGGATAGAAGGTTTTTTGCAGATTATTTAATCGAGTAAAAATGAAAAACAAAGATTCTACAAGCTCCCAAAGTTGGATATTTTGATTTCATGACCGGTAGTAGGCCTACGGAGTCTGGGTCGAGAGTTGTTTGTGACGTCTATGTAGTCACTCGTTTTACTTCCGGCCGAGAATTACTATGGTTTTCATAGTAAAAACGTGAAGAAACGTTGTTCTTGTCGAAGCGTATTGCCGATGTAAAAATCAAATTCAGGAAGTCATTCTTCGTCTAATAGTTCGTATTTTAACGCGGAATACGATTATGAAGTGGAAATAGTGGGAGAAGCGACAGAAGATGAGAATAATGTCGTCGAAGATGTGGCCCGCGTCGACAGTATGTTGCAGCCATTATGAGGCATATGTTAATACAGCCGAATCAGACAAGCGTCGTTTGCGCTTCGCCGGCTTCGATATAAAAACCACTTTCAACATCCGAAAGCTAAGGCTGAACCTCGTTGACCGCTTGTGACTCTGTGAATGATGGTATGTGCGCATCTACTCAAGACTCCGCTGCAAAGTGAAATCTATCTCCACGTGTTGTTTCAAAAGGCATGGTCCTTACCATAAATAGTCACTCTTGTGACGCTGTTGGATAGCGTTACACCATTCTAAACCAGACAGAGAGTTATTCTTTGTCTAATAGTTCATATTTTAACACGGAATACGATTATCAAGTGGAAATAATGAGCGAAGATACAGAAGATAAGTTGTCGACGAGACGACGACGAAGATATGTTGTTACAGGCTTTCAGCCGAATCTGACAGGCCTCGAGACAGGCGTCGTTTGCGCTTCGCCGGCTTTGGTTTTTATAAAACTACTTTCAACATCCGAAAGCTATGTCTGAACCTCATCGATCGCTTGTGACTCTAACATTATTTTTGTTCTCTAAAATAATTAAATGTTTCTTATTACAGCGTCGCGAAAAGCTTCTAGTCCCACGCAGGAAACATGATACACAGTGCATATAAAAGGCATAAAATGTAGCGGCGCTGGCGCATAATATTTATCTCCTAACTAGCGGCGTCTCCTTTTCGGCTTTTCGACATCGGCTTCTCCTCGATCGTTTCTATGGATTGTTGGAACCACAGCAATTCCTAGTTCATCTTCTTTCCAGGCAAGGCCTTATAAAATCGAAAATCATCCGACGCAAAAATTGTATGGAACAAATACGCGACTCCTTTGTGGCTTCCCACTTTGCTCTCTTAGTTTTCACGAAATCATCCATTGTTTTTTTCGTTTCTTCGCTTTATCGTTAGCCAAAGAAATTTATGAAGTATTCCCAACTTTTCAGCGCTAGATTATGTATTGGAATAGCCAGCAACAACGTATTGAAAACACTATGTTTACTATGTTTTAACATGGTTCTGAAATCTGCGTGACTACATAGACGTCACAACACTACTAGTACCCAGATCCCGTACTACCGGTCATGATTTTTGAAACAATAAAAATTCGTATTTTTTGGCATGTTTGGCAAGCGCTAACAAAATGAGTTTTTCTTCAAACAAGATGTAATATATATCATTCAAATCCTGGTGACGTGACAAATTTAATGAGAATAAAACGAATTTGGGTTTATATGCACTTTAATAACGACGCACAGCCATACATGTGGTTGAAGTAAGAATCAATATTCAATATCATACAATAAAGAATGTAGTTTGACCAACTGAGACAAAACACACTTAAAATAATGTATAAATCACCGTTTGCCGACACAATAGCGTCCAGAATACCCATTGAATAGAATAAAAATGATTCATTTCATTTGCTTTCGTGTTCTTACGATCGGGCGAGATCGGAATCCGAAGTGTACGGTCGCCAATACTCTTGCGGTTGCGGTCGCATGTGTCGACCGCAACATCACCGCAACCGAACCGCAACCGAACCGCAACCCAACCGCAAATGAGCCGCAACCGAAGCGCAATCTAACTGCAACCGAAGCGCAACCGAACCGTAACCGCAGTGTTAGGTTAATTCTAGGCAGTACTGTATACCAGAATCTTATCCCGGCATTACCACCGTTATATACAGGACTCGTGACTAGGCTCTCGGCAACGGCTTCCGTAGCTCAGTGGTCAGAGCACTGCACTAGCATCGCAGGGTCGCGGGTTCAATTCCTGACCGGAAGGCCGCTAAGTTGCATTTTTCGCAACTGGTCCCGGTTAGGTCTTAAAATGTATATATTTCCACACTCGAAATTTTCCTTCACCATAAATCCTTAGTACCTGTTGTTCAATCGAGTGAAATGCCCAATATTACCTATAATATACCAGAATCTTATCCCGGCATTACCACCGTTATATACAGGACTCGTGACTAGGCTCTCGGCAACGGCTTCCGTAGCTCAGTAGTCAGAGCACTGCACTAGCATCGCAGGGTCGCGGGTTCAATTCCTGACCGGAAGGCCGCTAAGTTGCATTTTTCGCAACTGGTCCCGTTTAGGTCTTAAAATGTATATATTTCCACACTCGAAATTTTCCTTCGCCATAAATCCTTAGTACCTGTTGTTCAATCGAGTGTAATGCCCAATATTACATATATATATATATATATATATATATATATATATATATATATATATATATATATATATATATATATATATATATATATATATATATATATATATATATATATATATATATATAGATATATATATATATATAATATATATATATATATATATATATATATATATATATATATATATATATATATATATATATATATATATGTATATATATATATATATATATATTTAATGTTATGAGGATTATGAACTCGGGTGGTGAGAATAATGATGTTGTAAATGGCTACTCCGAATGACGAACCAGAGTAGCCATTCGGAGTAGCCATTTACATCATCATTATTCTCACCACCCGAGTTCATAATCCTCATAACATTAAATCTATCTGTATAAAGACTATTTGTCAAGATATTGATGAAAACAAGTATCTGTTTCGAAATATCAAATAGCCCAAGTACCATCATTCGACCACCTGCTCCCAACTTGACCTGTAGCTCAGTCGGTAGAGCGTCGGACTAGCAAACCGAAGGTCGCGGGTTCGAATCCCAGCCGGGTCAAGTAGAGTTTTCTCTACTTGTCCGGTATGGTTCGTCACTCGGAGTAGCCATTTACATCATATATATATATATATATATATATATATATATATATATATATATATATATATATATATATATATATATATATATATATATATATAATTCAATCTACAGACACGTGTTTCGCTGTACAACAGCTCATCAGTGTAGCTTGGAACAATCTGAATGAGTCTGACTCGGTAATTATACACTTGCGATCGTCATTGACAACCGCTTGTGGGACAACACCGGCAATCAGAACATCCAGATAGCGTGAAGTGCGCATGGGGCCAGAGTGCTCAAACTGCCACAAGGGTAGTGAACGTTGCATTATCGCTAAAGGACACCCACGTTTACTTCACAGAGTGCTCAACAACACCAAAGTGAAGGAGCGTACATAATTCAATCTACAGACACGTGTTTCGCTGTACAACAGCTCATCAGTGTAGCTTGGAACAATCTGAATGAGTCTGACTCGGTAATTATACACTTGCGATCGTCATTGACAACCGCTTGTGGGACAACACCGGCAATCAGAACATCCAGATAGCGTGAAGTGCGCATGGGGCCAGAGTGCTCAAACTGCCACAAGGGTAGTGAACGTTGCATTATATATATATATATATATATATATATATATATATATATATATATATATATATATATATATATATATATATATATATATATATATATACCTACCTCATGTATATATAAAATATTGACTATATATATATATATATATATATATAATATATATATATATATATATATATATATATATATAGAATGAAAGGATTTATGGTGAAGGAAAATTTCGAGTGTTGGAATACATACATTTTAAGACCAAACCGGGACCAGTTGCGAAAAATGCAACTTCCAGCCTTCCGGCTGGAATCGAACCCGCGAACATGGGATGCTAATGCAGTGCTCTGACCACTGTGCTACGGAAGCCGTTGCCGAGAGCCTAGGCACGAGTTCTGTATATATGGTGGTGGTAATGCCGCACTGCAAAAAATGAAAAACTAGGCAAGATATTTATTCTTATTTTAAGATTTTCATGGCAAAAAATGCAGTGACATCTGGTCAGCAAAATATAAGGTATCAAACCCCTGTGGCGTAAACAACGCAAAGTGCGTAAAATGCAACGATTTTTATTAATAACACCAGAATTTCGCACGTTTGCTTTATGTTTTCCCCAGAAGTTCCCATGACTTTATGTTCCTTGGTTATCACTCTTCTAGATTTTATTAGCTGTTGATAATATTTGTTACAAAATCTTACGGACCTTGACCGATAAAGATGCGCAGCCCGTCTGATTCTCTACTATGGATTAATATACGTTGAGCCAGTGACCGAAATGTACAGTGGCTGTACGTTGTTAGTTATGCGTAATGTGCAGAAGTTCGCACGGGTTCTGAAAGCCTGGGCCCTGGTGATCAGTTTGATACCCAAATCTTGAATTTTGGCGCAATATTTGTTACGGACCTTGGTCGATTTCTGTAAGCAATCTCTTGTGCAACAGCGTTTATCTCGATGTCGCTATTACTTCTTGTTTATATGCGGCCGCTTGTTGGTGCTGTAAACGAAAATGATGATGGCAATGGATGGAGGAACAATGACAACGACTCGAAGAGTTATCCTTATTTCAATGTTGTTATATTTTGTTGGCATGAAATATGAATAAGTAAGTAGGTCATTACAATATTTGGCGGTAATAAAAAGTGAATAATTATAGATAATGTTTGACTGTAGTATATTCAAATTGAAGCGAACTCCATCTTCTACCGTTCGATAAAACCCTTCGCACGGACGAGCGCGCTTTTCTCCCGACGCCATTGTCAATATTAAATGAAGGAAATATACTAGTTCCAATCCCGCGCGGATAATCAGTTGAAAGCTGTGCATCGGAGCAAATGTCCTCTTCAATAGGGGAATTTTTTGGTATGTATCTTGATTCAAGATTTTATATCTTGATTCAAGATTATATTTCTTGTTTCAAGAAAAAAGGTCTTGATTAGAAATCGTGAAATGACCAATTTTCTTGTTTTAAGATTTTATATCTAGGTTCAAGAGTTTATTTCTTGTTTCAGGAAAAAAGATCTTGATTAGAAATCAAAGTAATGACCAATTTTCGTATAGTAAGATTTTATATCTAGGTTCAAGATTTATTTCTTGTTTCAAGAAAAAAGATCTTTATTATAAATCAAGAAATGACCAATTTTCTTGTATTAAGATTTGTATATCTAGGTTCAAGATTTTATTTATTGTGTCAAGAAAAAAGATCTTGATTAGAAATTAAGCAATGCCCGATTTTCTTGTTTTAAGATTTTATATCTAATTTCAAGATTTTATTTCTTGTTTCAAGAAAAAAGATCTTGATTAGGAAAGAAGAAATCAGTACAAATTTTCTTGTTTCAAGATTTAAAATCTTGCTTTAAGGAAAACCAGATCCTACAATACATTTTAAATCTTAATTCAAGAACAATTATCTTTATTGGAAACAAGTTGTAATAGTTTTTCTTGTTTTAAGATTATATTTCCAGGCTTTTTAAATGAAATCTTGTTTTTATTTTCTACAGATTTCTTTTTGAATGAAATCTTGTTTCGCAATTGTAAATCTTTATTTAAGAGTAAATATATTTACTGGAAAAAGGGGTAATACTTTAGGAGCCACTTTGGATTTTCAAATGTGGGCTGTTTTGTTCCCAACAGGGGCAGAAACAGAACACTAGCGCTGTTTTGCTACATCACGGGCTATTCTGGCCCCATTTTTAGTGCTGTTTTGGCAAAGTTCAAGGTGAAATTGAGACATAGTTCTAAATCCTCTTGGATAAGGATTGTTATGTATTTTTACGATAGGTGATGTTTTGGTCCAAACAAGGGTCAAAACAGGAGGTTTTTTGCCTTGTTTCTTAAATCAAGAAAATATTTCTTGAAATAAGAAATATTCTTATACAGAAGATCTTTTCTTAAAATAAGAAAAATTTCTCAAATAATTCCAGATCAAAATAGTCATTGAAGTATATTACATTTTTTCTCAAAAAAATAAATAATTTGTCATTTGTTCTACACGAATTTTAGAGCAACCCCTTACCCAGGGTTTTACCTCCGCTCCCCCGACCGCCCCCCTAAGACCCTGGGTACGAGGTTGCATTACGAGGCGAAGGCGCGAGTGTTTGACTTGACGTTGGTATATATATATATATATATATATATATATTATATATATATATATATATATATATATATATATATATATATATATATATATATATATATTATGTAATGTTTAAAACACGAGCAGCAGTGTTTTATCAGATATAAAACACGAGGCGCAGCCGAGTGTTTTATATTTGATGAAACTCTGCTTGGAGTGTTTTAAACGGCTTAAAAAACGACCAGCATTTGGTAAGTTCGTTGGCGTAGTAATTTTGAAAAATAACGTTGTCTAAGCCGAGAAAATCAAAGCTAAAGTTTATGTAAATTAGGATGAATCTTTATCACATATAAAGATACGACACGGTGGTGATTTTCCTTTGTGTTTTCTTCATGAATTATTAATGAGTTTTTTAAAATATATATATAACTTTTCCCATCTCATTAATTATTACTTTGTTTATCTCCCGTGCGTTTGATTGGCTACTTTCTACTTGTGACACCCTTTTGGCATATATATATAAGCCCTATTTATTTTATTTCATCTCGTCTTACTCTGATGAAGTACTCCGCTCGAAGCGTCGGTATCTCGTCACTACATTATTGGCAGTTTATCACCTTTTCACTTTGCTATATATATATATATATATATATATATATATATATATATATATATATATATATATATATATATATATATATATATATACAGAGCCTGAAATAACGGCCGGCGGTCCGCGGTTTTCCGACCAAATTCCAGTTTTTCCGACCAAATGCTGAATTGATCGGAAGTTTTGTTCGGACAAGTTTGAAAAAAAATCCAATCATTTTTTCCCCAAAAGATTGGGTCTGAGCTCAGCACAGTGAGAGACATCTATATTAGTCTTGTATAGAGTAGTAAACCGGCTCAGCATCTCGCAAAGAATACCGGCTCACCGGCTCAATAAACAAGATGGCGGCGTGTAATTGTTGAACTGAAAGGTGAGCACCACACTGATCTTTGTCTACGAGATGACATGCTGGAAAGTGCTTCTTGCCTTATTTTAGAACAGAATTTTGTATATTAAAAGATGTTAAAATAATTTATGATAGTAAATACAGATATTTGTAATATTGCAAGTTTGCAACAATTCCTCAAAGTCAAAATATGTCATTTATAACTGCTTCGTTTTTCAAAAGTAAGTGTTAAATATGATAAAAAAAAAAAAATTCTTGCAATTTCATCTTTAAACTTTGTGTAAACTCTATAGCATAGAGTGATTTACTGCTTGACCGGATTTACTCAACGGAGGGGGTCAAACTAAAATCGAAAAAAAATTTCCGATCAAATTTGAAAATTTCCGATCAAATGTCATTTTGTTCGGAAATTTTCTCCGGACAAATTTTGAAATTATTTCAGGCTCTGATATATATACATATATATATAATATATATATATATATATATATATATATATATATATATATATATATATATATATATATATATATATATATATATATATATATAAATGTTATTGTAGATTGATCACACAAGTAAAAGTATATAGAAAAAGTTCGTTGTGGAAACGATGAAGATGGAATAAAGGATATCAGTAAATAACACTCATTCTGCACAAACGTTTTCGCTTTTATTATAAGCTCTTCAGGTGCTGAGTACTTGGTGAAAGTGTTTGGATATCCTATATTTACAATGTGTAGTATTTCACCACCACGTCACTACACGTGTGGTGTTAGGTTACTTACTGCTAATTATTTGCATAAAAATTTCACACGAACCTCTAGTTATATAAAATATATATCTTACAAGAAGTTGGTATTTAGCAGGAATTTAAATTCGGTTGGAGTATAGAAATAATGTCTCTTTCCTTCGACTCTCTTATTAAGCGGCTTGAATGACTGTCACATTGATAAATGGGCATGATCTGGAAGATGCCATTGCTGCACTTCCTTATGTGCTCGCTAACTGCTAAGTGGCTATACTCTTCGTGATTGACTTGTTGTCGGTGTAGTGTGACTCGGTGTCGGAGGTTTTCTGTTTGACCAACATAAAAACTTTTGCATTTTGTGCAAACGAGAATGTAAATAATATTACGCGATTTGCAGTTCATTTGGCATTTTACATACCAAGTCTTTCCGTTTTTCAGTTTGATGTCGGTTCCGGTTATTATCGCGCAAGTGCCGCATCTTGGTTCTCCGCATTGTGTTACGGTGTTGAGAGTTCTCTCGGAAACAAATTTGGCTTGTGTTAGTTGTTTCTTTAAGTTCTTCGGTTGGCGGCGACTTACAATCAACTTTGTATTTTCTAGAATAGGTTTAATTCTCTCGGAGTTCTTTAGGAATTGAATGTCCTGCTTTATCTTGTTGATTACTTGTGGGTTGTTCGGGTTATGTGTCAAAACTAGTGGGAGGGTCTTGACGTTGTCATCTTTGATTTTCGGTGTTCTAAGTTCGGCCAGTGATAGAGATGTTGCTTTTTCTATTCCTTTCGTAATTAGGCTTTTAGGATAGCTCTGTTGTAGTAGAAAGTTTTCGAGTTCGTTCAGTCGTTTTGTTTTAATATCTGGGTCGGACACAATACAGCATATGCGGCGAGCCAGACTGTAGGGAATGTTGGTCTTCGTGTGTTTCGGGTGACACGAGTTAAAGTTGAGATATTGTTTTGTGTCAGTCGCCTTGTAGAAAATATCCGTATTCAACTTTTCGTCTTGTTTGTATACTAACACATCCAGAAATGGTAGCTTCACGTTATCATATTCCACCGTGAATTTGATGCTCTCGTGGAGATTGTTCAACATGGCGTGTAGTTTCTTCAGATCTTCCTCTGACTTGTTCCAGATTACGAAGCAGTCGTCCAAATATCTTTTGAAGGTCTGTACAAATTCTTCCTTATCTTCTGTACCAAAATGTGTTTCGAATTTCAAGTAGAGTTTCTTTTCAAGGTAGCCAAGTACGAGGGTCGCGTATGTAGGGGCCATCTTGGTTCCCATCGCTGTTCCTTGAATTTGCTGATACAGTTTATCATCGAAGTGGAAAATGTTTTCTTTCAGCACAATCGTAATTGATTCCATAATGAATTCTTTGGAAAATGGTCGGGTGATAGAATTTGTAAAGTTGTCAATCCAGTATTCTATTGCTGCAAGTCCGAGTTCATGTGGGATGCTCGTGTATAAACTAACAACATCGAAAGATACCAGGAGCGCGTTTTCATCAATTGTTTCTGGTAGGTGGTTTAGGAAGTCAAGGTCATCGCGAATGAAGCTTGGGACATGCCCACAAAGAGGTTTCAAGACTATGTCTATGAAATTGCTCAGTCGATGGGTTGGCGATGACGGACCAGCAACGATTGGACGCAACTTGAGATCTGGTGGAGCTTGTACTTTAATGTACGTCGAGTTTTGTTGGAGTATGGCTTCCTTCACAGCTTGCGACTTATGTATTTTAGGAAGTCCATAGAAGTTAGATGTTTTCCACGCGAAATTCTGTAAATATTCTTTCTCTTTCTTCGTTGTTTCTTGGTCGAATTTCTTTAAGTGTTTTCCGATCTTTTTAATAATTTTGTCATCATAGTTAACATCAGTCAGTTCTGTGTAATGTTCGTTGTCGGCCAGCATTTCGTGAACCTTTGCGCGATAAAATGTTTTGTCCATAATTACGGTCGCTCCCCCTTTATCGGCTTCCTTTATGATGATTGTGTCGTCGTTTTTTAGTTCATTTAGAGCGTTCTGTTCACCTCTGGTTAGGTTGCTTTTCTTTACCGTTGCGTGTTGTTTATGGTAGTTTGTTGTGGCGTCAATAAAGATGTTCAGATATTTATCTTCTGACTTTGGTGGTACAAAGTTTGATGGATTCTTCACCAACGATTTGTCATCTCCATTTGGTTGACGGTCGTTGAAGTATTCAAGTAGACGCATCTTTCTACTGAATTCTTGAATGTCTGTTTTTAGTTCGCTTCTATTCTGTTTTGGCGTTGGAGTGAATTTAAGACCTCGTTCTAATAGTTTAATTTCTTCATTGGATAGTTCTCTTGACGACATATTAATTATTTTGGGCTGCGTTGTTTTCGCGTTTTCTTGTTGTCGGTCATTTTGTCTCACTTCTGCTAATCGTGGAAGATTTGTTGCTGTTGTGTGAGGTTCGGTGGGTCGTTCAGATGGTAGGAACTCATCCCCAAAAAATGAGGACCTCTTTGGAAGGAGTACATTGGCCGTTGAGGTTGAGGTGGTGGGTTTTCTTCAAAGCGGGACTGTCTTGTAACGTCCGAGTATAAGGTGAGGGGAATTGTGGCGCTGTTTTCTCGGCTTTGTTCTGTGTGTTCATTTATCGTGTTCGAAGTGTCATAGCGCTGACTCGACTGGTGGGAAGAACGTGTTGTTGGGTTTCGTTCGTAGCGCTGACTTGACTGGTGGGAAGTACGCGTTGTCGGGTTTCTCGTGTCCGAAGTCTCGTAGCGTTGACTCGATTGGTGGGAAGCACGCGTTGTCGGGTTTTGGTAGGAAGCACGCGTTGTGTAGCGCTGACTCGACTGGTGGGAAGCACGCGTTGTCGGGTTTCTCGGCTGGTTGTTGAGTGGTCTACTCTCGTTACTGGTCGTTTGAGGATTTACCGATCTCGGAAACGCGCGGTTGGTAGAAAATTCAGTCCGTGTTGGGACGTGATGTTTTCCCCTTGTCGCCTTGTGAAGGTTGTTGTGACGAGCGTTGTGTTGGCGGCGGGGTGAGGAATTCTTCGGTTTCGTATCGTTTCTCGTTTTGACCAGATCTTCGTTGTCGAATTCCTGTTCGTATTTTCGAGCCATTCTTGTTTTGATTGCCACTTTGACTGTGACTTTGCTTCCTCGTCCGCGATATCCTCGTCCCATAGTATCTCAAGCTGGGCAAGTTCGTTTCCGTTGAATTTGCTTTGAAGGAACTTTGCCATTTCTTTATCAACCTTCGTGTAATTCGACTTGTGGCGTTCTGCGCGTATCTTTAGTAGTTGAATTTCAGCTTGGAATTCGTTGATCACGGTCTCTTTGCGGATATCTTTCTCATTGGGGTCTTCGTTCGGTATTTCTTTCATCAGGAATTTCTTTGGCACAATTTTCTTCTCGTTGTTGAGCCATGTTTCGTAGATGACCGCGGTATTGTCGCTGTTCAGACTGTGCCAGTATAACTGCTCGCGTTTGTTTAGGTGTTGTTTCCACGTATCCATGATGCGCTTTCTGCTTCTGAATATCGCGGCTTTCGATTCAGCTTCGGCGGATTTCTTCATGGATTTGAAAAACGTTGCTTTGGATGTCTTGTATGGATGAAGCAATGACTCCGTATTGGTTTTCTTTACTTTATATATATATATATATATAAAGTAAGATATATATATATATATATATATATTTATATATATATATATATATATAAATATATATATCAATTGCTTTATATATATATATATATATATAAAGTATATATATATATATAAAGTAAATATATATATATATACTTTATATATATATATATATATATATATATATATATATATATATATATATATATATATATATATATATATATATATATATATATATATATATATATATATATATATATATATATATATATATATATATATATATATATATATATATAATTTTTAAAATTATGTCGTGTATGTCTGTAGCAAAACCTGCTACAACACATGTTTTGTAGCGCATGCCTCAAAGTTATTTTAATAATTTCATCTACCTCAGAACACAGAATGCTGCGCTGTTCAATGCTGCGCTGTTATTATTGATTATTTAATATTATTATCTTATTTTTTGTGTTAATTACCATTGAAATACATTGTTTGTTAATTAATATTATGAAAGCAATTAAGCTATTGAAGCTCTTCCTGCATAATAAAATATTCATACATTAATAATAAATTATTATATGCATCATTGGTCATCCACAAGTTAGGAATATTATGATATTCATTATGAACCGTAGCTGACAAAGTTAATTATTTAAATCATGCACCGTGGTTTCTTATGCATTGAGCTTTTGGTGACAAGTTAGTTCTTTCTTATTGGAAAGTAGTTTTACTTTACTTTCTTACTGATGGTAGTAACACCAATATACTGCCTTACTGTTCTGTTCGATACAGGTATCACACCCAAAAATTAAACACTTTGGGCTACTTAGTTAATAATAATAATAATTATTATAATAATGATAATAATAATAATTTATTTATTGTGCATCCGTACAATATTGTCAATGCCTTTACAATATAAAATTCAAGAATTACCAAAAAATAAAAGTAGAATAAAATCAGTAAGTTTATTTAAAAAGGAAATAGATAATAAATAACCCTTGAGAATTAAAAAGGTATGTTTTAAGATATTTTAAAAATGTCAACAGACGCAGAAAACTGATACTTACTTTGATGTCTTATGAAACAACGAAACTCAGACAACACAAGATGGATAGTTTAAAGGCTCCCAGAGATAAAATCCATTCAGATCGGCAAATTAAATATATTTACAAGTAAAATAACTAAGCACTACTCTATGAAGGCTTCAAACAGTAAGTGGGCCAGCGCTTGTTGCGTACAGGTATTTATAGTTAACAAATATTATGCTCTCCGGGAATGAAGTTCTCAATTGCCTCCAGAATATTTATGTTTCGAAAGCATGTGGCCCGGATTGTATTCCGGGAGACTTTTAAAATCTGCACACGATATAACACCATCGTTGACCAGACTTTCTAATTTGTCGCTGCGGCTTGAAAAAGTGCCCCTGAAATTGAAGTTGGCCTTTATCACCCCAATTTTTGAAGATGGTGATCTTTATGTAGTAACCAACTATATATAGACCTATTTCACTTTTGTCGATTTTGTCAAACATATTGGAGAGATGTATATACAATCATTCTTATAAGTTTATCCAACATTAACTCGCCTGTTACCAACATGGTTTTATCCGGCGCAGGATTTGTGTCACCCAACTTATTGAGTTATATCATAAAATTCTTGATGCTTTTCTTGAGGCTTTACATGAAACTAAAGTAATCTATTTAGACTTCTCAAAGGCTTTTGACCAAATTTCACATCGACTGCTTCTCTATAAATTAAAACAATTTAGTTTTGAAGGGGTATTCCACGATTGGCTTACTGACTATGTAACTGCAAGATCCCAAAAAGTCGTATTAGATGGCGTCTGCTCAGATGTGCTGAACGTAACCTCGGGGGTACCACAAGGGTCTATTTTTTAGGGCTATTACATTTCGTACATTACATCAACGATCAATCTCCCTGAGTGAATATCTATAGGTCAACAGATATTGCACTCTTTGCAGATGATTCCAAAGTTTCTCGAGTAGTCAAAAGTTCAGCGGATAATGTGGATGAATTACATTCTTGGAGCACAGATCAGCAGATGGATTTTAATGTTAGATAACAAGAAAGAAAATACCGAAATCGGTAATTGATTACACAATTAATAACAACACGTTAGAACGGATTACCTGTAATCTAAAGTGGGCTACTCATATTTTTGAAATATCTTATAAGGCAAATAGGACACTTGGACTTGTGAAAAGAACATGTGTTGACCTAAAGGATATGAACACCAGAAAATTACTTTCCTGCACGCTTGTCCGACCTTGATTTTGGCTCAAGTAGCAGATTTCGGTCAAATGATCTCAAAGTACGAGTAGGTTTATATTTAGTTAGCAAATCATTAATATAAACAGGCGCCTGGCCATGCAAACCTTGAAAGCAATTATTAGTATATTAAAAACAATCCTTGATCTCACCGGCAACCAGTGAAGATTACGTAGCACTGGGGAGATATGCTCCGATTTTTTATCCCCTGGAACAAGTCTAGCAGCTGTATTTTGAATTCGCTGTAGCTTTCTCAATTCAGTTAACACCAGGACTACCTTTTAGAATTTAGATACAAAACCGATTACTTTAGAAACTCATTTTTTGCAAGAGCTGTACGCATCTGGAATAGTTTGCCTTCTGAAGTAAAAAGCATTGCTAAACTTGGCTATTTTAAAACTGCCTCACATAAGAATTACTTATCGAGACTAAAAATTGATAGTAATGCCTTTTGATTATTTATTAATATAGTCTTAATACTTATTACTTATTAACTACATTTCATATTTTTAGTAATATTTTACACTGTTTTGTAAATTTGATAGCTTTAATTAATACTTATTGCATGTATTTAGATAATTTACTCGGTAGCTGATATCAGTTGGGGCTTTAATTACTGCTCTGTTCAGCCACCTGTTACCATCAATATGGCAATAAAGTGATTAAACCAAACCAACCATTACCTTCATTAATTGCCTCCAGTGGCATTGTAATTTTTTTCCAGAACTAACAAAATCTAGGAAATACGAATTTCAAACACAATTGAGCCTACTCCAAAGGAGCTTAAATGAAATCGGTCAACGCAAATACGAGAAGCATGATTACTAGTTAAAATTAGTTAAATGGCATGAAGGGGTATAGCTAGACGTTATTTTATTATACGTATAATATATATTAGATATTAATATCATTTTTCTCGTGCAACTAAAGTTTTACACTATTCCTTTGCGTAATTTTCAAATATCACTGGTAGTGGAAATTTTAATTGCTATCATCTATATGTGTTTCAGTTTGAACACACAACCGACAAAATATTCAAAGTTGTATTATTCTTATGATATCATGATTGCCTCGGTTTCTTTTGTTCTCATCGGGCGATTTAATCTCTAATTCGTCCTCTAACCAGGCGTCCGAGGGCTGTATATCGCATAAATCCCGACGTTCGAGGTGTTTATCTATTACTTATTTAATAGTTGAGTCGGTTTTCTTTGTTCTCCATAGGGATGTTTATCCAATATATCCTACGAACCAGAATGTATCTATATACATCCCAATGAATTTATAATGAGCAATATAATTGCCAAATTCATTGGTTCCCTGCCACAACTATCTCGAGTGAGGGTACGCTGGTAGCGCCCCAAACGACAAGCAAGCTTTTTCCTATCTAAAGTAGCCTACACTGGTTGCGGCAGCGCACGCACACGAGAGAAAGTCAAGCTTTCGTTGCAAAATCTGTTCGTTAAATCCAGAATTTATTACAATTTGCGTAGATGCCCACATACCATGGCCTCCCACATTTCCCTTAATTCGCTGCTGAATATCAAACACTCCCCGTCATTTAAGAATGTAAAGCAAATGAAGCCAGTTGTGAAACCGACTTAATCATGGAAACCGACTTAATCATGAAGTACTAAGTTTTGTTAGGAAACCTCCTCAACTATTAAATAAGTCAGTTAATTACCTCGAACCTCAGCATTAAGCCTATACTTCCCTTGGCCCGTATGTGGCTTAATGCCTCGGTTATCGGTATTTAACTCTTACATACTGTTGGGTTAGTACCGTTGCCATCGCTCTATCTCGAATACGAAGCCTATACACACAACTTAACTTCAGGAGTTAAACATACAGACTAAAGTTTATTTTATATATCAATCATTTATATGTACATGGATTATCATTACTACCATAAAAGGACTATAAATATTACAGGATATGAAGTTATGAAAGTCAGTTCTTAATCAGTTCTTATCGGAATGTCTGCGACGCAAGTGACGCAGTTCCGAGTGTTCTTGCATGCATAACGGTTACAAATGTTTCATAATTAAGTGTTAATTAAGACAATTGGCTTCAAGAATACAAGAGCTCATTTTCTAACACATACCATGATATGTCGGGAAATTAGTGATTAAATGCCCCTCAATCTCTCGGCTTTCGTGGCATTTAATCACTATAAGTTCCCTTATGTCATGGTATTACTTTATATACTGTTGTTCTTCAGAATTGTCGTTTATGATACATGAATTTTTGATCGCCGTGCACGTGTGCAGCTGCCAATTTCTACATGGAATATGCGGAAATCTTAATAACATTTACAATACATGCAATGTAAATTATTACGACTATTCAGCTAAATATTCCGAACAGAACTACGTAGTCAGAAACATGTGAACGTTTATGTCCTAAAACGAACGAGGTCGGATTTTCATCTCATCCTTCTTTAAAGAATAATACACTCCTTTCCAATCTCTCCAGTGCAATCCATCACCATATGGGACCTTTGTACCAAGTATGTATTCACCATTTAAGTCAGAATCAAGACAGGCTTTGTACCACCAGCCACCGCCATGATGCACGGCACAATTTACATGACCGGCCAAGTCGTGATCCACGTCTTTAGTAGTAAACTTCATTTCATTGTGATATGTAAGTGAGTCACCAGCATCACCTGTGAAAAATTATCCTTAATTATAATAAATATAGGATAATAATTATCCTGTTTATAAAATAACATTTTAAGAAGTGATTGACTAAAACCCGTATTTCTATAACAGTACAGAGACACAAAAGCCACTTTTTATTACAAAATAACAAGTGTCTTATGACAGAGGCAGTATAATACAAAATGAAAATGACGTCATGTGTATCTATAAACTCGATAGAAAGTGAGGCTCGACTAATCAGAGCCTGCGTAAGATACTTGTTATTTTATAAAACAGAAACATGGAAATTTTCTCGCCATTCTAAAGTCGAACGAAATGTTGCTGAAACGTTTTTAAAAAGTTTAAAAAATGTGAAATTCTGATATTTTAAGAAAACGTTCATTTATTTCTTTTCGAATCAATTGATCTCACGATTTCTTCGCATCGACAGCTGAGAGTGATTTCTGCGTAACTATATAGTAAACAACAGCGAGCACGTCAACGTGTCTCTATAGAGTTATAGTATAATTTCTGAGCTTAAACGAGTTCTGATTGGCTGACTGGCCAGTAACACTGAGACGATAGTCACCGTGTAGCGCGGTGACTATCACATCACTATAAATCATACTTGAAAAGTGTTTTTTTAAAGACTGAATTTATTCGTTCCAGTCCCCTCTCGAAATCATCAGTTTGATGTACGATTTCACAAAAATAATCAGGTTTCTTTCAAAATAGAACTGTCTAAGGGTAAAGAAGTAGTGTTTATCGTATAATTATATGTATTTTTACGTCTGTTTTGATCGTTAGTGTGTTTTTGAAAGCTGTCAAGGGCGAAGAAAACATCGAGCATTACATTTACAAATTATATCTAACACAGTTCAAACTGTCTGTTTAAAACTTCTCAATTGAATATCTGAAATTATACTAAAACAAGTAGTCACCTCAGTCTCGGTGATTATCGTTATATTTACTGAGCCACCTAGCGGCGAGGTAAATTATAACTTCTTACATTGACCGAGCGTGAGGAGCACTGTACAGATGTACAGTGAAATATCGGACTGAGGTTTTTTGTACGGACCGTGCAAAAAACCGAGGTCCGATATTTCACTGTACAGACCAAACAAGCGAGGTCAATAAGCTGTTTATTATACGACCTAAAAGATAATTTTTCGACAGCAATTTGGTTGGCTTTCTTGACTTCCGCTTACTTCCGTTCGGAAGCATTTGTAGTTGGCACCTCTTTGAAAAACAAGTTATCAATGATGAAAATTTAATACCAATGATCAATATAAAAACTCGGTTGCAAAACTAGTGGTTTACTGGAAATACATGTAAATAAATAACAGAAATAAGTTATAACAGAAGCCAGAAGATATAACATCATAAAATTCGATTAAATAACGAGGTAAGCAATAAATAATCTAATTAATTCAATGTTTAACATATATAAATGTCAATCTTCGTCGTCGCTGTCGATAAAAACACGTCGCCTCTTCTTTCCTTTTTAAATATTTTACTTCGCAGTTAAATATTTGGAAATGACGGTTCGAGATGCTGGCAATCTTTGCCCCACTAAATATCGCTTGATTGTAGCTGCTTTTTTGAACAAACGAATATGTTGTTGCTTTAACCAAATTGGTCGAAAACTGACTATCCAGTGTTCCTCTAGCCATGGTAGAATTGCTTTTATCTGGTATCAAATCGGTCTCGGAGTTTGAGGTTGATATGTTGCTTGTACATGTTGCATGCTTCCTGCTCAAAAGGTAAGACATTTGGCGCTGATATTGGTAGCCTGCGTAGCCGGCGGGTTTTTAGGGGTCGGGGTTTGGGGTCGGGTAATCGTTGGGGTTTGAGCAAGCGGGCTATTGGTTGCTTGCCGATTTGTACGACTGTAAACTTTCGGTGCTTTTGTGACCACTTAGTTGAGCAACAACGTTTTTTGGTGTGTTGCCGTCAAGAAGTCGGGAAATGCAAGTCTTTCGTACAGAATAGTTGCTTATTTTCGAGCCGGATCGTTGAAGGCCTGCATTCTTTTTGGTAAGAAACTTTCCGAATTCATTTTTGCCGAGTGGACTTCTCATGTTCCAAATATCTTCGCTCTGTAGCCGTTTACCATTTCTCACTGACAAGAAAAATGGAGCATCCGGTGCATTCATTTCGATGACTTTTAAATATTTTGTAATACTTTACAGGGCATCTCTCCGAGTCGGTGGCGTAAATTTTTGGCAGGAACGACCGTTGGTGTCCCCTTTCCTGTCCTTTTCGAGTATTTGACCTTCGTTCGGAAAGCCAAACAACAATCTCACGGTCGTCAGTTTGGTCTTTTTGAAGTTTGACATCTCCCCAACGAAGATTCATGTTTTCATCTCTTGCACGAAACCGAAATGAAGAGCTAAAAAACACCAAATTGTTCTTTGGAGACTTCAGGTCCACTGTTACCAAATTTCCTGCTTCAAATAGAGCATCTTCCTCCTCGTTAGTAATTGCCCGAGTTGCATTTGGTTTGTTTCCTTTTCCAGCTTTTTGGACGAGGTTTTTTTCGTTTTCGGAAGCGAGAACTTGTCAGCACTTTTCAAATTCTCTATTTTGTAAAATGTGGACTGGTGAATTCATACTGGTGATGTATCTTTGTATGCTTCTTTCGAATCCAGAGAGACTACCCGGCTCATACTCGTCGCCATTAACTTTACCAACATCCATGAAAAATTTGCACAGCAAATGATTCAATTCTTCGCTATGTAGAAATTCCAACTTGAGATTTTTCTTGTTTATTTTTCAAGGTATAGCGATAAAAATTTTTTAAATCACTTGTAGTTTTCTTCACAGTGTGTACACTCTGCTGTGCGTCTATCAAATTTTCGATCTCCCGCTTGCTATTTGTCGAGCCTTCTTGGACTTATTCGTTGTCTTTGTCTTCGTCTGGATAATAGAACTCGCTTTCAGAACGCTCACCATCACTTATGATGAGTGAAAAGTAAGTTATCGTGCCTTTGAAGTTCTAGGGCATTATCGCTTTTCGCAATGCCCTCGCATTTCACGCGGAGGTCATTACAGCAAAATCCGGACCGCAAATTAACCAATGACATTGCGTAATTCAACCGGAAGTAACCCTGGCCATATAACGCCCTCGCTCGGACTGCGCGAAGCGCCTGCGGACATTGTTTGGTTTCCCTGGTTACGGAGCAGAAAGTATGACCAAATCATGTGCTTTATACAGTAATATTGCAGAATAACAAATGTTAATACACACTTTGAATGGCAGATTTTATAATTTTGTTTAAATTATTCATCACCGGCCTTGCTTCACTCGATCGCTCGTGATAATTAGTCTATATAGAGAGTAATGGAGTAAGGATTGAAAAAAGTACAGACTATAGCTGTGTAGCTGCCACCTGGGCCTGTCTTACATTTTACTGAACATGTACCATATTGGCTGTCTATATGGACTATAACAATCTGTCAATCAGCATTTACGCTCATCTGATATATGGCATGCTCTGTCAGGGGAACAATGTTAGCGATTAAACAAGTGGTATCTAACCTCACTGCAACAAGCAGCTGAAGGGAATTTCATTCTGAATTAATAATATATTGGTGAAATAATTAGATTAAGCAATGCCATTCTTTGTTGCATATTAAGGCTTTTGTAATTTCATCTTTTTGAAATATGTGTTACTGGTACTTGAATGCCATTGAAATACTGGTACATGTATGCATGTGCATAATTAATATTAATAAAAGCAACACAATACGTCTTCTAACAGAATAAAAGGTTTATCAAGCTTATGAATAGTCAGACAACACTCTTAGTATTGGAGAAATTTAGGTATTGAATATTTTGGTATCTGTTTATTCTGACAATTAGATAATAAGGAACATGCAGGTTACAGTACATATTACAGTATGGTACATGTATGTACATACTTGTATGTGCAATGCCAGTACTATATTGTAATATCTCAAACTCATTAATAATTCACGAGTAGAAAACAAAGAAAATCAGTACAGAGACGGACAACTGGATACCTGGTCTTAATTAGCATAGGATTTTGACAATTTCCACCTCAAATTTCTCTTAAAATACTGATTCGTTCGAGATGTAATATCAAACACTCGAAAGGGTGTTCCGTCCTCTATCCAGTCACCTTGAATTTGGTTAAAATCTCGGCTATCGCCTCGTTTTTTAACCTACTTCTCGAGGACTGGATATCGGATGAAACACTCTTAATTCTCATGTTTGATCTATTACATCATTCATAGGTTATCCAGTCTCATGAATACAACTGTATATACTTTGAATAAAATTATGAGAACCACTGTTAAACATGTATGTTGATTATTTATTATGAAAACCATAACTGATACAAATAATTTTAATGAAATTAATATTATATACTTAATAAAATTAATTATTAACTTCAATAATCAAGAGTTACACAATTGGTTTCTAACCCTGTCGGCGAGACAAATTAGTATTGGCAGACTTTCCTACTCATGTTCTGTTCAATGCACTACACACAAACTTCACTCAAAAAATAAGCAGTTTGAAAACCTGTTAAAATTGGCAAATTAATTATTTACTTATTTTTATGTAATAACTGAGCACTACACTATTAAAGCCTCAAACAGTAATCGGACGAGGGGTTGTTGCGTACACGTATTTCCAGTAATAACCGATAATCACCTCGACTTCAGTAACTAATTGTTAAATAGAGTTACGCATCCAGCCAATCAGAGCGTGTATTCTGTACTAGTTATTTTGTAAAGTCTCTTGTAACACGTAGAATTATTTAGTTATGACTGTTTTGCATGGGCAACTATATCAATCCAAGCTCCTTATTTTGTGCTCTCTTAGCGTACTGAGTTGCCTTTCCCACCTTGGTTTCAATAATTTTAATACATGATTTATTTAAAAAAAAAAACAAGCGTTCACATTCTTCTGTCTAGAGTTATGGATGAGTTTAAAAGATTATATTAAAAGCAACTAACCTGAATAACCTGCAACGGTTATCTTGTATTTTTCTGCTTCATTCGCCACTCCAAATGTTGAGTAATCAGCATAACGTGTCTCATTCTCAAAATCCTGAAGGTCAACTCTCAGAACGTTTTTACCAGTCTTTGACAAACGATGGATATTATCTAGCCCAAGCCAGAACTCGCCATTTAAGTTTCCAAAGCCTTTCTTATAGTCGTTCCATCCAAGATAAAAGTCAACACTTCCATCCACTCGTCTTTGAAAGACAGTCCAACCTCCTCCACTTGTTGTCATATCACATCTAACATTGAATGCTCCAAGGTCATCAGGTTCAATTCTGTATATACCATCTATCTTTACTCCTTTTTTGTAGATATCAGAACAACTCTTCGGTACTAAAGAAACAAGTTTACGAATTTCACTATTAAACTTTAAATAATTTTTTGAAACTTTTGAGAATTAATTGCCTGAGCATTTCGTGCAAGTTTTTCTGTGCAAAAAAAAACGTGGAAAGTACAGACGACTGATCTAGAAATCAGTGGTACAGACCAAACAAACGAGCAACGTTTTCGTCAGTGCTGATATAAAAGTAATTTTCATTTTTTGACTTGTATCGCGTCTTGGTATTACAGTTTCTATTGATGGTGATACGATGTTATGTTTCGATATTTAATATGGCGGAGAACACTAACAGCTGCTCAGCCGATAATCTTGAAATAATTGTTGGTAGTGCGATATCTGAACCCAAACAAAATCAAATACAGCCTGTTAACCCAAACTCCTCATTTCTATCAAATCTAAAGATAGAAAGAGTGGTGATTACTGCATCTCTGAATAATTTTATAAAGGATGATTTGAATATTATTGGGTATGGACTTCGCCTGGCGGAGAGAAGAAACTGCTTACAAGTAAAGATGCCGCAATATCCTCGTAAAAAAAAACATAAAATACATAGCTATACACCATCTAAACGCGAGTTATATAATACATATATCCTAGTATATATTAGTAAAATTATAGCCTCGACAACAATGAATATGAACGAAGCGACGAAGCGAAGCATTCAAGCCCTTGTTCACTTAGTTAGCTCTCAGCTGAATTCGAAGGCCTTAAACTAGATCTAACGATTACTGAAACTAGAATTACAAAGAGAATGAAGTAAAGATATCTGAAATTTACCAAGAAATTCGTGTTAAACCAGGTAAATTAAGTGTCTTCCAGAACAACCAAGAAGAAGAAAACAGCATTAACTATATGCAAATGATATCCCAAATGATAAATATGACCGGTCAAAACAAAACCAAGTCGGAGTGATTTCGAAGCGCGAATGTCATAGAATAGATGAAAGTTATAAGAAACTAGTCTCCTCTACAGTAAAATCAACTCTTAATTAAATCGAGATATTGTCGGCAAAGAATCAGCCATCACAGGAAATTGTTCTAGCATAATAAAAACAAAGAAAATTGAACGTTCTAGTTCAATGACAACAAACAAAACAAATCCATGCAGTATAATGTTATATCTCGTTGCAAAACCAACAGCTTTTTTCAAAACCAACTTTGTTACAGAAGAAAATAAATTCCCGTTGTGGTAAATCACTTGCTGATCAAATAAACTAAGGATTACAGGAATAAACAACACGAGTTAATACAGTAAATGACTCGCTCTCAAAATTATAATTCGCCTTCAAACTGTAAACCACACGCCGAACAATGACAAGATTACAGGAAGAAACAACAAGAATTAGATGATAGTATGAGAAGAACGCCCAACTCAACCGGTAAGAAATCTCTCAGTCACAAGGTTGCCGCCTGAAATGATACGCCAACACGAAAACCCGTTTAGGAGATCAACACAGACCTACAACAAAGTTACGCGTCAGGCAAGCAGTTTGACAGAATCTCCAATAATCGAGATGGAAAGACGCGTAACCAAAATTGTTTTCGCGTACGAAGAACGATACGCTCAACTGAGGAATGAATCATCTACCTGGCACTTGTCCCGCACAAAATATCGCGATAAAAACTCTTCAATAACAAGGGCAACGACAAAAAAACAACAGCAGCAGCAATGACAACAACAACAACAACAACAACAACAACAACGACAATAACCATAACAACAACAGATAAATGTAATAATGACTTCAGAAAACAGGATACCTGTTATAATTACCCATCACCCTAAAACACCAGTGGTTCTACCTAATCTTGCGAGTGCATGCAGGGTTCCCAACAAACTACTATAACCTTAGGAGTCACAATCACGAGAACTGCATTCGAATTAAAACTTGTGGAAAACCTCTTGGCTGCTCATACCACATCCGTATTCCTTTCCAATGTGTGCCGTATCACAAACAAGGTGATTGTACTATGTGGTATTGTGGCTTTGAACAACCCTTCCTGGCTAAAAAACTTGGCTAATTTCAAGCATCCGAGATACTGCTGTAGCGATAGGTCATAATTTCAATATATATATATTGCCGTGATCGACCCTCACCTGGAGGCGGAATCCTTGCCTATGTTAATAACCATAAAGAAGCTCTATGGCTTTTACTTCAACCGGCCAGGATTACCTTCTGAACTTGATTCCGTACTGCATGACCGTCCTTCAGCAGGTATAATTATTGCTGGTGATAGACGATTCGATCTCAAAAAAGCCGTGCGGGCCCCTACAAGACTCTTAGATCAAATTTTAACCAATATGCTAGACCTCTATAACGATGTACAGTACCTCCCACCAACTGGCCGTTCCGACCACGAAAGCCGTCTACTCATCCCAAAAATGAAGCAGAAAATTAAACCGACCTCTCGAAGAGTGCGACTGACAAATCATAGTAATTTAATGGAGTTTGGCCTACAATTACATCTAGAGAATTGCAGGGAACCAGTTTATTGTGCCAGCGACGGTGATGATAAAGTTCCAACAGATGCCGAAGCAGACGTAGCGGAACAACTTCAACGAATCATTACTAAGCCTTGGCAATTAGACATTGTTCCAACCAAAATCCCGGATGTTGATGAAATAGGATCATTGTTGAAGGAGACTATCCCACCATTACCTATACTATTGGACAAGTCAAGCCCTTACTTAGAAACCTAAATCTTAGGAAAGCTACAGGATCACATGAGATCCCACCATGGTTATTAAAGAGGTTCTGCGAAGAACTTGCTCCTGTTATTCATCATATTATATGTTCCAGTATCATGCAGTCCAAATATCCAACTCAATACAAACATGCACTATAGTTAGCTTAGTGCCTAAAGTATGTCCGCCTAACGACATAGAAAATGATTTTCGCCAAATTTCGGTTCTTCCGCAGCTAGAAAAATGCATTTACAAATCATCGGTCGACAGTGTCAGCATTAGCAACCGTTCATTGCTTCAAGTACCTCTTGCATGTGAAGAACCACAGTAAATCAATTCGTCCTGAGTAAAGTCATCAGCGTATTTATATGTGTTGATGATTAGGTGGTCAGGAATAGAGTCTTTAAATCGTTCACGTACGTGGACATTAAACAATGTTGGCGATAAAACAGAGGCATGGCATTGTAGATGATAAGGCGCCTCCAGGTTTACTTATTGACTTCTCCCTTCTAAAAAGCTCCGTGTCCACACCCAAAAGCATTTAGAGACATTCATTTCAGCAAGCCTTCTTAAAATAATTCTGTGTTCTACTAAATCGAATGCTTTACCAAAATCAATGAATAGAGCATATCAACACGCATCCTACCGTCTTGTGAGTTATCTGTTTTATTGTACCAATTATGTGTCATGCATGGGGTGACAGGAGTAAGATGGTCTTCAATTCGAAAAAAACAAGTCATGTGGATATTCTTTAGAGATGTAATTCATGAACCACCGTCGCTTATGATTGGTAATGATGTGATTGAAAGAGTGAACTCGTTTAAACTGCTAGGTGTCTGGATGCGAATGATAACCTTAAATGGAACATTCACATTGGAGAAATTACCAAGAAAGCTAATAAACGTTTATTCTATCACAGATAATGTCGCAGAGCCAATTTACCGACTAAAGTGGGCCTCATATGTTATGAAACAAAATTAGATCTGTATTAGAATATGCGGCTGCGATATGGGGTGGTCTGCCACAATATCGAGAAGAGATAGAGAATATCCAGTCTAGAAGTCTGAGAATTTTGGATTTACCCAGTGAATCCCTCCTACCTCTGATGCAGCGACGAGACAATTTTGCTTTCAGGAGTATGAAAAAATCCGCAAGGATAGAATACATCCATGTAATAAACACATATGACTTTAGAATTGGAAGGGCCTCATATCTTCTCTCGTAACAAAAGACATGAACTATCGTTTATTCTAAGAGTAATTTCCTTATTTTAACCAAATTTAGTATCTAATATTAATATAAATATTTAACCACACTTAGTAATTGACGTTAGCTGTAATAGTTTATTTAAATAGTTTTTCATGGTGTATTGTGTTGTAAATCCGTTGTATTTTTAAACAAAAGATGGATTTTAATAAATTATTATTATAAATTCTTAATTATTATAATTATTCTGTGACGAAGGCCCTTCGTTCGAAAAGTCAGACCTACATGTATATACTACTTCGGCAGTATACCAATTACCTGTTAGAGTTTTAGTTTGGTTATTCATTGTCATATATTATATTATTTTGTTCAATTCATCTCTTATGACAGACAAATAAAGCCTGGTTCACACGTGAGCATAAGCATAAGCATCAGGACAAAACAAAAGGCAAAACAAAGGATTGAAGTCAAGCCTGCGACATGAGGATCGTCATAAGCTTAATCATAAGATCATAATCTAAGCATAAGCTAAGAACTGAACAAAAGACGAAACAAATAAAAATTCTCGTTGTTTTGTCTTCGCAAGTCCCAGTGGAGTCATGCTTTGTTTTCGTATTGATTTTGTACTTATGCTTATGTCGCTCGTGTGAACAATGCTTTGGGGTATTTTTGCATTTGATCCATAGAAAATGGCGCTCCATTTTACAGTGAGTTACATAGAGTGAAAATATTAAAGTGGAAATTCTGCTTTCGAGTGGATCACCAACCGTTTGCCAACCTCTTAATATTTTCAACAACGATTTTTAACGTATTCAGTTACCGCGGTCTGATTAGATTAGTCAAATCTACGATCCATATTCAAATTTTAACAAGTAGATATAGGATAGAAGCGAAACGTAGCAAGGAAGAAGTAAGATAAAGACAAGTATCTGAAGACGAACACGCTTGTAATGATTTGTAAAAATATGTAACGAAATGAGCCATAGTATAGGTTCTTTAATAACCTTGAAAACCTCAGGAGAAATACTTTCATATACAGACCTCACACATGATTATCAAGGCTTTTTAATTACATGTATGCTAACCTTCGACGTGATACAAGTCGTCCACTCTTGAGTTTTCGACAAAGCGCGAGCATATATATAAAAAAGGAAAATGGCTGAGGACTTTTAAAAAGTCTATTGTACTAACCTGTATTTTTCCATGAGTAATTGTACTTATGTTGAATTTACTGCAGTTGCACACAAGGCTGCAGTTTTTACAAACACAAGGGTTCTTCTTGACGTCAATGCAACTTGTATTTTCTTTATTTGCAAGACTATTCTGACAATCACAAGGTTTGCATTTACCCTCTGTGGTAAAATACATAGTCACAAACACCGTTGACAAAATGGACAAAATGCCGACTGCTATAGCCAGTACCACTTGTTTTCTTGATGTGGAGTTTCGACTACCTCGTTTGCTGCTGTTGGTGATAACAGTTAGCGTTTTAGGAGGAGGTATTCTTGTGGGAGGATTAGCGTTGATAAATGACTCTGGAATATTATCTCTTTTTGGAAGTGGTGGTGGTAAGGGTTGAACTTCTTTTTCCATGTCCTTTACATCACAATAAATAAGTTCAGGTTCTTCCATCTTTAGTAGCAGTCTTCAGTCAGATACGTTGCTAGCTAGTTTCTTTGACAAGAAATATCCAGCTGTTTTGTTACTCATTCGTGTTCTAGTGCTTTCAAGCGTCAACTATATCTTATTATGCCTTGGAAATAAACATATGATAACAATTACCTTGTTTCACTATTACCATAACAAAAAAAATACTGTTCATAAAAAGCACTGTTCATAATCTGAAAACACAATCATACAAATATTTAGAATTATCTCTCTCGTTATAGGTGCAACAGTGCGTTTTTCTGGGGGCTATGAAGCGAACGCTGAAGGCTCGAGCTTGTTGGGGCGTGATAAAAACATGAGAGAACTGTAGAGAGAAGTCCGATACTCCGAGTCGAGTGCTTTCCCAACTTCTCGAGTGTTTTTATTACTTCACGACTGTTTTGATCATGTTATAGACCCAACCCAAGCACACGTATTCTATTAGTTTTACAAAATAATTTAGAAACAATTTCTTATACTCTGGATTACCACAATATATTGCTTTTGAATTAATGCAAATACTCATTAGTTACTGACGTCATTCTGGTCTCCGTACCGTGATCGAGAACGACAAGCAGACCAATCACAGTGTGCGTAGAGTAAAATTATTTTATAAGATTGTATCGAAACACGATAAATATTATCATTTTTTTAAATAGAAAACGTTGTCCCAGTGCTATAGTTGAACAGATGTTGTACTCGGTTTGCGAATATATTTTTTGCAGTAAGCTATGCAAACAAGGATATCGCTATTATAAAAGTTAAGAAAAGTTTAGCTGACTAGAAATATTTGAACGAAATTAGACCAACAGAGAATATTAAAGTAAAATTACTTATTAGATGTTAACAGTGAGCTCTATGTATAATTATAATTATATTCAGATAAGAGATAGTCATTTGTAATTTAAGTCTCATACTGTATTTAAATATAATTTAAAAAAATGAAAAAATGTGTACATACTACAGTGGGTTCATTGTGGAAATTTTATCAAACATTAGGCTTCCCATGACTTTTGAGATAGCACTTCCCCTGCGATAGTGACTTCTAATTAGAAAATTATTTTACTGTACGTCTGCTTGCCGTTCTCGATCAGGCTACGGAGAACGGAATGACGTCAGTAATCAATTATACAATAACCATTTACTATTATTCGCGTTCTCATTTGTTGTTGGCCATGAACTATGAGAGGACAGATGCACGGATCACGTCAGCGCACGCCAGATCACGTCAGCCGACTGCTTTTATATTTTTCATGATTAAGAGCTAATAAGCCTTTTGAATGGTTTGTTTTCATTTTTATTGTATAAAATAAATAGATTCCATTTTACCGTTTTCTGTTCATTTATAGATGCACAGAGGACGTTATAACGTGGTAAGAACATAAGGGACCCACTCGACTATCATCTCGTGGGCCACTTTTTTGTTCTTACCACGTTCTGACGTCCTCTGTTCATCTCTAACTGAACAGACAATTGAACGGTAAAATGGAATATATTTGTTATTGAGAATTGGCGTTACATATCCTAATTATTCAAAGTATAAGCAATTGTTTCTGAATTATTTTATAAAAACAATAGAATACGTTTGCTTGGGTCTCTATAACGTGATCGAAACCCTCGTGAAGTACAAAAAAAACTCGAGAGTTTGTGTTTCTTTAAATCACTCGGGTTTAAGACACTCGGGTATGAGACCCGAGCAAACGTATAAGAGATAATTACACAGCACCTAACCCCCAAAATGATAATGCTATGTTCGAAAGGGCACTTAAAATGATGAAGGATGGCGCTAACATATTTTCGATCTCGAGCTATTCAGTTATATGTGATATGTTAATAAGGCACATGATGACGTCAAAGCAGCAAACAACATTGTGGCAATTCTAAAATGTGTGTATATCTTCAAAGTTATCCAACGAAATTACTTGAAACTTTGCACGTGAACAATGCTCTCACAACCAAATTTAAGAATTCCTTAGCGTGTCTATCAAATTTCCTTCTTTTTTCTCAAAGTTCCTTAGATTTCTACTTTGTCCCACTTTGAGCACATTATGTCACCTAACATGAAGTAGTATCCGTCTTTATTAACTATTTTAGCGGTATAGTTAACCGGAAAAGTTGAAAAAGAGCGAAATTGATCATACGTTTTCAGACTTACTCTCTTAGTCTGCTAGCCTACTGTTAATATTGTCCATCTTCATTCTTCACGTATCTGCATGTGGCATGTAATTAAATTTGAAGCTAGATTTACACATTTACTGGTCAACAAAACGTGTACTGAAATTATAAAAAATCCTTAAAAAATTCCTCAAAACATGAAATTCCTTCGATTGTTCCTTCTGCAGAATTCCTTGTTTAAGGAAATTTCCTTAAACGTGAGAGCACTGCTCGTGGATCCATACTACCAAACTAAAGAACATGACTCAAGTTATGTTGTCACCATAGTAATAGATTAGCTTCCAAATCTCTCCGCTCAAGTGCCCAATTTCGTTAGGGTTAACGAGTGGTATTAAGCTTCGCTTTCCATACAAAACAATGTTTTAGTGATTAAAGTTCAATGAAGTAACATATGTGACCCTCCATGGGAAAACATACCTTATCGAAATTGCGTTCAAAAAGGCGTTCGAACGGTATAGCACTAGCGTTCGAACGGCTAGCTATAGCGTTCAAACGGCTAGCTATAGCGTTCAAACGGCAAGCAAGTGGCGTTCAAACGGCTAGCTATAGCGTTCGAACGATTCGAATGGCTAGGTACAGCTTCACAAGGTCTACAAGCGTTCAACCATGCGTGCAATTAAACGTCCAACTGTCAAACCAACATAATATCGTAAGCGTTCTCGCAGCGGTTCATGGGTTTACTCAAGCGTCAGAATAATGAATAATCGGCTATAATAGGATTAAGAATAGTCGCAACAAACAACATGTTTTTATTCCTCAGGGAAATTGCAAACTTGTTTCAAATGTTCAATGTCATGTAAAGTTAATAGGTTTAACTGCATGTATAAGAAAGCAGCTAAAGTAGATGTGCAGAGTTTTCATATAAATTTGGCAAATGCGGTGCTATTTGAGAACTATAGTGAGAAGGATATTCACTGACAACAGCAATTTGATTACATGACCGTCCAATTTAATGACCGTCCAATTTAATTTGACTCGTTTCAAAATGACGTTTTTGAAATTGTCGGCTGGTTATTTTTTGGGAAGCAATGATAAGCATATTTTACGAGCGAGGAATATTTTTTGAGGTGTCATAGAAAAGTTAACGACAGCTTAGGACAATAGGTGATAACTCTGCCCACGCTCTGCCTTTGGTAATTGTCACTAGGCTTATTATTCCAAGCAGTGACAATGGACGGTGAATCGGAAAAAAGCGAACTAGACGAAAGTGTAACTGTTTTTTTTTGGACGTTGGCTGCGGATGCTCTGGTGGTCCAAATGAAACTCCATGTTCACAAATGTTCTCGAAAGAAATGATGCTTTTTAACCTTTACAACTGTATGGAGTTGAGCAACACTGAACTAGACCTTGTGATCTTAGCAAATATACAGGCATCCACTCATGGACATTAGCAAAACGATAAGGTCGGAGATAAACGAAAAAGGCGTCCGCGGTGCTCTTTCACCTTTAAGTTTATTCCAGTATGCAAAGAAATGTTTCTGCGTGTATATGGAATAATTGACATAAGGTTTCGTGCACTAAAAGAGCATTATGAAGTCAATGGAATTGCTCCCAGAGTTCACGGAAACGAAAGGAAACTACCAAGCAACACCCTTTCCAAGTAATTACAGTTAGAGGATATTACGGCATTTATTTCCAATTACACAAAAATAAATGCCATTGAGCTTCCCGGGAGAATTCCTGGGTATAAGAAGGACGATATAAAACTGCTATCTTCTTCCGAAACAAAAGCGAATATTTGGAGGAATTACAAAGCAAGCTGCGAATCCGCGTGAAAAACATCTGTCTGCTACTCTAAGTTTGTCGAATTGTGGAATACGCTTTTCCCGAATGTTGTTGTTATAAACCGATGACTGATTTGTGTGGTACTTGCCAGGCAAATACGGCAAAACTTCAACGATCCGTAAATTTGCCAGATGAAGAAATATCGGCTTGTGTTAAAGCCCAGGAAGATCATTTAGCTCGAGCTAAGGCCGAACGAGAATGCTATAGGAAGACTTGTCAAGACGCCGAAGAGGCTTTCGATTCTCTACGAGAAGATTTCAATTTTTCAAAAACCCGTGGATCGTGCTCGTTGACGTTGGCCAAAACTATTCATTATTCTTTCGATTATGCGCAGCAAGTTCACATACCGAGCAACCCAATGCAACCTGGCCCAATCTACTTCAAGGCACCGAGAAAATGTGGTATATTTGGCGTTTTTTGTGAGGCAATTGATGAAGCAGTTTCGTGTGGCAAAGGCGCAAATGCAACAATTAGCTATGTGCATTACTTTTTAAAACACCATATGGCCTTGGTGAGACGGATGTTCATTTACATGCAGATAACTGTGGTGGCCAAAACAAGAACAACTTCTTCTTGTGGTACTTTGCGTGGCGAGTAATAAATAATCTTCACCACTCCATTATTTATTAATTTCTGCTCGCTGGACATACCAAGTTTGGTCCAGATCGCTGTTTTGGAATGTTGAAGAAAGCGTATAAACATAGTTATATTTCGTCGATATACGAAATGGCCAATGTCGTAGAAACATCCAGCACTGCCGGAGTGAACAAGGTTCAATTGGTTGGCACACACCTATTTATGACTGGGCCACTTATCTGGGTCAGTACTTCAAAAAAATGGCTGGCATCACGAAGTACCACCACTTCCGTTTTTCCAAGGAACAACCTGGAGTTGTTTACTACTTTACTACAGGGAATCTATAACATCGCCAGAGAAAAAAGTCCAACTTCTGAGAAAAGAAAATGTTTTGCCTCCTTGCGAACTTCCACCTCAAATTGAGCCACAGGGACTAGACGAGGAGAGAAAGCAATACCTATTTCGTGAAATTATACAGTACTACAAACCCGGCACTGAAGACCTTGTCGCTCCCAAGCCGAACACGGACTAACAAGACAATGACTGGCGATAAACGATGCATGTGCTTATTTATCGATCGCCGTTATTTTTAGGCTAAAATGAAACGAATGTGTGTCGGAGGTCGGCTGTACGAAGCCTGGATAGCTTATTATACGCTGGACTCCAAACTAAACAGCGCTATTTATTCTTTGAACAATTGAACTAAAATTTTACTAGCCGAATAAAACTATCTGGTGTAACATTGTTTACTGGCTGGGTAATCATGGGGTCACCGCTGACCCATAGATGAAATCGGTCGTTTTACCGTCGGAATTCATCGGAAAAATATAAAAAGCGGCTTGATTTGAAGCTGAGAGTCTGGGCTATCTAAAGAACTGTGATTGGTCAGTTGGAAATAACAAACGCACTGATTGGCTGCCTTGTTCGGGACGGTTGCCAAACACAGCGTGTCGCGCAACCTGAACTTCACTTCTTCACAATGGCGAGTCGTCATAAGAGGGTTCGTTTCACTGCTGAAGAGGTTTTGGAGGTTTTAGTAGATATGAATGAATGTGATAGTGATCGTGGAGGAATGTCAAGCGGAGAAGAATCGGACATCGACCACCAACTGATGGATTTCGACGAACTAACGAGGTGAGTCTAAAATATGCCACGCGGCCATGTCGGAAATATTGTTTGCGTGTTTGGGAAGCGATGTAATTTTAGTCGATATCTTCATATATTGTGTTTGAAACATTGCTTATCATATCAAGAAATTGTTCGGAGATGTATCGAGAACTTTTCTTTGGTAAAAACGGTTGTGTTATGAGCAAGAAATACAAAATCGTGCGAGCGCTGCAGAGACGGTTTATCAAGCGTGCTAATTCTGTGACGCATGGCCTATTGTTAGCGACAAAATTTAAATACCCCAATGGTATTTTTACATTTGAAGCCTTGTGTAGTTGTGTATTCCCAGGAAATGTCTTCTATATATAACTGAGAACATATTTGGAGTACTAAAAGTACTATTTCACGACTGAGAGACTATTATGCTGAATAAGATGTTGCGAAGAAACATACTTGTTAGCTCATTATTTGATACCATTGTTTACTGCATGAGATACTTATATTCACCGCATGAAACGGCTTGAGAGGGCATGAAACAATTAGAAATAAGATAAATATTTATACTAAATAGAATATACATAGAGAGAGAAGTAGTATAGAACATGGGGCTATAGGCGCAGTTTTCCAAAAGTCAGATCCAGTTTTAGAATCTAGCGATTTTCCAAAAGTCAGATCCATTTTTCGGAATCTATATGATTTTGAAAAGTCAGATCCATTTTTAGAATCTGGCGATTTTCCAAAAGTCAGATCCATTTTTCGGAATCTATATGATTTTGAAAAGTCGGATCCATTTTTCGGAATCTGACGATTTTCCAAAGGTCAGATCGGCCGTTTTTCGGAATCTATATGATTTTGAAAAGTCAGATCTATTTATGATCTATACTATTTGGAAAAATGCGTTGGTACCCCCATGTTCTTTGTATATGGTTAAATTTGTGGAAACCGTGTGTTAGGTTTTTGTGACTGTCGTGGCTCAGCCGTGTGTACGATTTTGTAGACCTGTCTGTTATGCAAATTAGTCAATGTTGTTAACCAATCAAAAGAGCGTCATTTTACTATCCATTTGGATACTTGTTTGGATAAAACATTTGCCGTGGACGCTGAGTTGGATACTAATTGCTGCCACCTGTTGGTATGCAAATTAGTCAATGTTGTTAGCCAATCAAAAGAGCGCCATTTTGCTATCCATTTGGATACTTGTTTGGATAAAACATTTGCCGTGGACACTGTGAGTTGACCAATCAAAAGAGCGCCATTTCGCTATCCATTTGGATACTCAGTTGGATAGCACATGATTTACTAGGGAGAGTCACCGTCGCGTGACATTAATGATTCACATTAGTTATTCATTACTGATTCACGAAGAAATCAGTGGCGTGACGGAGCTTGTATGTCTGATACAAAGTGTTGCTGATTACGTAGACTCTCCGTTCGATTTTTCAGCCAAAATCATCTAGTGTCTTTAGGGTTTTCGACGAATATGAACGCTTACAATACTATCGCGTCCGTGTTGTGTTGGATATACGATATTTCACCTTCGGTTCGCTTCCGCTCATATTGTAATTATATAGCACTGTCTCCTTCTTCATTTGGGGGTTCCCCCTTGAGGATTTCCCCTCTAGCCATATGGCTAAATACGTGTTTACTAGTTGTCAGTCCATCTGATAGCAATCCTAAACAAGGGAGGTAGGGTGATACGTATGATATAAACTTCTCTACGTCTTTTTTATGTAGCTGGTCAGTGTTCAATTCATTGTCGAGCTTCTCAGGTGACTCAATAGCGTCGAACCCCCCTAACGCGTGGGAGAACTTGCTTATTAAAAGGTCACATAGGAACGCATTCGCTTTCTCCATTCTTTTTACCTCCCATTCTTTAGATCTTGTTGATAACTTTAGCTGACGCTTTCTTAATGTGAGCAACCGATTTGTCCAATTCTCCATCCTCAGCGAGTTTAGTCAGTTCGTTTCGTTTTTTGTCTACATCATTTTGCGGGGTGTCGTCGACTTGTGGTGTGTCGTCTTCCGCAATAGTAGATTTTGGGTCTTGTATCTCTTCAATGAGTTCGTCAATTGTCTCAAGATTTTTTGTCTTACGCTTTGGCATGTCCTATATTATACAATATGTTTTATTTTTGCGGAATAACTATTTCGTACGAGTACGGGTGTCTTAGAAATATCTCCAATCTTGCGTACTCGTTGTCTTTCAACTGCTTTATTATTTTCTCAATCTCTGCTTTATCTACGCCGTTGAGATAATCGTCTACGATGATTTTCATATCGTTTCTGTTAGGGTTATAGAATGTCACTAACTTTGAGATGTTCTCACGATATGGTTTACTAATTGAGGTTAGTTGTTGCGTTATAACGATTGTGGATAGGTTGTAATGTCTAGCACTGAAGGCTAGTTTAACTAATTCACTCGTTCTATTTTTAACGTCCTATCCACTTGCGCAATCGTCTAGTATTATCAACGAGTTGGTACCTTTATAAATCTCGGTTACGTGTTTAAGAATTATGTTGACACTGTCCTGCTGACACTGAATAGCAATAAAGTCTGGATCTTTTACGAATTTCCATTCTCTGTACGTCTTATTCCATTCGAATGTTGGACATATAAGAATGATGTAATCGAAGTGATTTATGTAGTCTTTCTCCATCATATCCAAAAGGTAGTACGTTTTACCACAGGCTGTCATACCAACAATCAGCATGTTAAAAGGTGTTTTCATATAGAATACTATATGTTTAGTACTGGATTGATTGTAGATCGTTGTTGATGAGGTTTACGAGACCGTCGGAGAGCACAAAATAATATTCTACACATGACGTTCGCTGCCGTGGCTTCTTTATTGATTTCCATCAATATTCCTGACTGAGTGTTCACAATCTTTTTTCCAGTTGCAACTCTCACGTTGTCTTCGATAGACCTAAGGTCAACAACCAAAGCGAAACCGTCTTTGTAAAACTTTTGGATAGTCATATGCTGGTCGAAGTCTAGTTTTTGTCCAAATAGTCTTTTCGCTTCTTCCCAGAGTCTTGATTTAGGTATTCCTTGACTGTAGACCATGTTTGGCACGCCTTCTATAGTGAGTTTGACTGACTCTATGTTTGGATAGACGAACTCTTCACTATCAGTTCTTGCTTTGTTTGTGAAGAGTAAAACGACAGCTTTCATCGATTTTCTTGGCAGGTTAATATTCTCGTTCACGAGTGTGATTCCTTTATCCCACTCCACAGTCTTCATTAGTGTGATGTGTTCGTATGACAGAGATCTACCTGATGCATATAGAGATGATAATTCATCAGCAATCTCTTGAATCTCGATAGTTTCGTACTCCAACTCAAGGTTCTCTAACGTATAGCCAGTCACAGCTGATCCAGATTGAGCCACCATAATATCAGACGCTTTGGGGAGTGTGATTATATACCTGAAATTGTTGTTCATGTTGTATGGTGCGTATAGACCGTGATCTTCTAGAATCTTGTCTAGTTGAACCTTTTGTATGGTGTTATGAATAGAGAACATCAGACCATCGCTAACTTTTTGTATGACTCCACTGGCTGCGCCACTGTCGTCCTTTGAGATTAACTTTCGAAGGTTCTCGTTTGCTATGCCATATTCAACCATCTGGTCTCGTTCACTGTTAGATTTCCAGAGGTCTTTGTACGTACCGATGAAGCTTTCACCACTATTGTCGTACACGGACTCACCCGCTAATTTTATCACCAGTCTCTCAAGTAGTAGTCTCGAAAGGTTGTTAAGAAACCATGATTTCGCGTTCGAACTTTTAAAGTCGAATAAAAGATGGAGACTGGAGGGTACCAAACAAGTGTTACCCTTCGTTTTCGGGATGTCGATGTATAAATCCTCCCCTGGATTGGCTTTGTTAGGGTTCAGCGTTACGACATGACGGGTTCTTGTGCCTTTTATAGTAGACATTACACGACGTCTATACCCTGGAAGCAACTCGTTCTCGCTCGTATTCATACTATATATTGTAACGCATGTTTTATTTCCTCTGTTTGTACTGATCGTAGACAAACCAAGCTTTCCTTAAACCACTCCTTTATTTTTTGCAACCGAGTGACGTCCTCTTCTTGTTGCTCTCTAATAGTCTCAAGTTCTGCTTGCTCTAAGGTTCTGTACCTAGCTGTCTCGAGACCTACCAATAGTTCGGTCAACTCGAACTCCTCTATGGAATCGACTTCCGCTCTGTCGAGAAGGTCTCTAGTCTCGTTAATAGTGTCCTGAAAATTGTTGGCTTGAATTTGTAGAGCACCATCGTCGCCAACTCTCGATCGTGGATCCATAGTGTTTGATGGGTTTATCACACCTTGATACACTCGATTTTCTTCATCAGTCGTCCCTTCTATGTGGGAGACGCCAGAGGCTGTGTATATCATCGGTTGTCCTCTAATTGTCTCGTCCCTTTCAACGACTTTGCCAATAAGACTTAGGAACTGTGTCAGCGCATTATTGTTTTTCGTTGTTTTGTTGATAGTTAAACTACCATCATCATTTCGCTTTAAGACGACATGTGGTTTACCTCGCTCACTATTTTTTAAAACAGGTTCGTACTCGACGTTATTACTCCCTGTCCTTATGTTCGAGTTTTTAATTAACTCGAGTACGTTTTCATCGTGCATATTAAGATCTATGCCATACGTCTCTCTCATAAACCGACTCAAAGCTGTACGCAAGTCGTTTTCAGGGTAGTTAGGGATATCGACGTTTGGTAAGTTTTCGACTGAAGGGACCTTCATGACGTCGCCACTACCCTTGTTGGTGATTGTCACCGTTTTTCCGTCGTCATTGTCTATGAACGATGTCTCACTCTCTCTGTGTTGCTTTCTAATATCTAGCTCGTACTTCAATCTAACGATTCTGTTACGTATACCACTATATTCTTGTATTGTCTCGTGTTCTGTGAGATTAATAGCGTCGAGTAGGTTGAACTCTTTTTCTAACTCCTCGTCCGTATACTTCTTAAACTCGTCACGATATTGCATTTAAATGTTATCATATCCTCCTTCAGCCATTATATATACTACTCAATGTTTTGAATATCACTCTCTAGGATCCATGAGTTATGTTTACTGTCGTAACCAAGCCACTTAACCAAAGCCATTTTTTACCTCCCACCTTCTTTCTCTTTAGTATCTTCTCAACCTTATAAACGTCGTCTTTTTTGTCACAAAGCTGATAGCTCTTCTTCATAAAACTTACCGATGATGGGTTCCCCTTCGTGGTCCTCTATCTCGTACGTGTTAGGGTTGCCACGTATAACTTTTGACACTTTAAACAGTTCTTCAGTGAAGTTAGCTTCATACCCTTTTGTGAAAACACTTTTGTACTTTGATATCCTGGCAGTCTCACCTACCTTGAACTTTGGTAGTGTGCACCCACCAAAATGGTGTCCAAACAATGTCGTCCATACGTCGTTTTCGTTTTTCTTGCTAACATCTTTAGGTTTCATAAGAATAGTACTGTGTTTGGTATTGTTATAATTTTCAACGAGCTGATCCAAAATGTCTATCCACTTATACGTTCCTTTACTGTAGAAGTACTTCCACATAGACGTCTTGAGTGTTCTGTTAAACCGTTCCACGACTGCTGCCTTTTTATCAGAGTTCGTGCTAAAGTATTTCACATCGTGTTTCTCCAATAGATCTTTCACACCAACGTTATGGAATTCCTTACCATCGTCAAACTGAACCAGCTTTGGATACTCGCCAAATCTAACCTTAGCCTTCTCCAATAACTTTGCGACAGCCTTAGTCATGTTTTCTGTGTCTTTCCTGTAGACAGGTATGGCAAACGCATACCTACTAAGGATCTCAGTGGCTGTTAGTATCCAGTAGTACCCGTTGTTCTTATGCTTGTACTTGCCCATATCGACCAAGTCCATCTGTATCTGCTCACCCAGATAGTCAACAAACGTTTGTCTAAACTTGTGTTTCTTAACAACTGGTTTGTACCTAGTGTACGTGTCTTGGGATTTTAACCAGTCCTTTATCATTGTCCTACTAACGCTTAAGCCATCTTCCAATGCTTTTTGGTACAGTCTTTCCGCAGATTGGTAACCAGTAAATAGTAAATACCTCTTAGTTCTTGCTCTATGTCCATATACACTATATACATGATGTATAAATCTAACAACACTCCACCAACGTTAACACTGTTACCGTCCTGATCTGTAATGTTGAACTCTAGTTGGTTGATGACTCCTTTGTTTATTGGGATTTTTGACTCTATATCAAAGAAGTGTTGAACAGAACCCTTTAGTGTCTGCGTGCTAGTTATTGGTAGCGCTACGATACAATCACTTTTGTCACCGTTAAATATGTTTTTGGATCTGTCCACAATATTAGATGTCACTTGTACGTATTTCAATCCTCTGTTAACGTTCACAACATTGGGGCTGGTTTTTGTGGTGTCTATTGTAGTGTTTTCGTCAAATCCCAAAAGTTTTACAAATTTAAACAGTTCTATTTGTTGATCAGTTGTTATAGTACATGTTGAGTCATATTTGTTAGCTACTAGCTTGACGTCTCCTAACTCTTTCAAGTCGTCAGCAATCATTTTAAAGGTGTGATACCCAGGGCTGAAAACATGGTCACTACTGTTGTAACTTATTTTGTCGTTAACTGAGGTCACATTAACGTAGTCCCAAAGATGGTCGCTTTTTTCACTAGTAAGTAAGGGTCTGAGTTAGTTGCTAGAATTGACTCTTGTAGGTCTATAGTTTTTGTTGAACCACTAATTAACGCTGACACTCTGATCATATAATGTACTGTATGTTATGATGGACAGTTTAGAAGAAAGTATCCTTATGCTGATGAGAGTAGGTTTTTTCTTGACGTTGACGACAACATGCATATACATATATTCTTTGTGACGAAAACTAACAGTGGTGACGTTTCGATAGACTCGAATAGGTTTAAGAGTAACCCAGATTATTATATACACAAGCTCTGGATATGAGCTATTCTGCAATCTGATTGGTTCCTCTACTAGTAGGCTATCAGCTCATATCCTACTAGTAGAGAAATCTAGCAAAATGGCTGCCAGATTTGCAGAATTAAACGAAGAAGAAATTCAAGTTTTACTGGGAAATAGTACACCAAAATGCACACAGAAAGCAACCAAATTCGGAATGAAAGTATTTGACGGTAGATAGAACAACTAGATTTTACGAAAAGCTCTCCAAATTTCATATTTTTAGAAAAACAGCGACGTTTAAAGTGGCGTTGCTAGAAATATTTTTGGCCTTCAAAAATTAAATTTTAGCGTTTCTACTTGGTTTACGAATGAATGGTTTACGAGTTCAAAGAAATTTGACAAGTACATAACAGAAATGTCCAAAACAAAGTTAAATTCTTGCTTAATAAAGCAATTTCACATTTCTGCTAAGGCAGAAAGATGGCTTGTAAATAAAAACAACAATGAAGTTCATTAGAGCTGCCATTTAGATTTCTCAAAAAACGTCAAACAAAGGTTTTAGCATAATTGGTGACCCTACCTTTGCTGAAGCTAACCATATTCTAGAAGCTTTCGTCAAAGACTTGAGAAAGTCTGGCAAGATAGCTGGAGTAGTCTACAAAAAACCCATTTCAAAAGAGCAAAAGGCGGCCTCGGCAACACCGAAGTGAGTCCTACGGCAAAATCTTCCGTATTCGAGACTCAAGCATCCGCCCTGTCGAAACGATCCAAAAATACTTGAAGCATCTAAATCATGCCTGTGAAAGTCTAGTGAAAGTCTCTTTCAGCGTCCAAATGATTCAAAATGCAATACCGGTAAGTTTGATGTCAACATGAACGGGGTTCAGTATTCAAACATGGCAGTCGGCGAAGCTCCACGACAAAAAGTACAGTGTTCAACTTTCACCATTGCAATGTGAACATTTACAACTGACTTTGCTGAACTGTTTTTTGATCGGTAAAGTGGTTTTGCAGAGCGAAACTTTCTTCGTTGAAACTGTTTATAATATGAATGCCTTCCATGAGTGATTGATTGGCGTTTCACTTTCACGTGACATAATTTAATTATTCATATTTTGTCTTCATTACGCATGACGGATGTTGAGAGAAAATTTAAAAATCTATTCAATTTACTTGTATAATATAAAATTGCAATTTTATGTTGTTCATATCCAGAGCTTGCGTATATAATAAAACAGTTATTCCACTCACTCTCGTCGTATATGGCTGATAGCCGACTCGGCTAGCGCCTCGTCGGCTATCAGCTCATATACGACTCGAGTTCGTGGAATAACTGTTAAGTATACTAAGTAAACCAGTAGACGACGATGTGTTGATCAGACGCTACTACGGGGACAACTATGACAAAGCGATTAAGAACTCGAGAGACGCTATCAAGAAGGCCAAGTCGGACTTCATAAAAAAGTATCCCTACGCCACACTAGCCAAGTGTTATTTCGAGCCTATCCAAACACGACAAGGTGACGTGACAAGGGTCGACATCTACTTCATAAACAACGACATATTGTCGACTAATATTACCAACGCTATATTTAAAAATGACAAGAGTATGTGGAAGTGGCTGCACAATAGCAAGTTCCCAATAATATGGCTCTCTGGTGGAACTACCCAACCACTATCAAAAGGTCGCAAGAACTACTGGGGACTTTGGGATGGCTATCCAACGGAAAACGTGTTGAACTATCCAGTGAATAACTTTAGAATCTTCGTTAATCAAAAGAGTTACTTTCTCTCAAAGTTACCAATTTTACAAATCACCACTTCAAAGACAAAGTCAGAGTGGGACGACAACGAGAGCTACTATAGGGTCGTGTTTGCGACATATTGTGCAGGTTTCTGTTGTGGAGTGTCGTTGCAACATTTATCACCCTCACAAGAAGTCCACCCTGTTATCACAAGTGTAATGAGGTTCCATCTATACTTTACCGTTAGAAGACTTCTCAGAAGGATGGAAGGTGGCGAGAGTATGAGATCTATAAGTAGAGAGTTTGATGCTGGAGAATTGTATGGTAAGACAGACAAGATTCCTAGAAAACATTACTACCACGGTAAAGTCCTTGCTGATGGTACAACAGGTGAGGAGAGAGTCTACACGATTAACGATGTTAAGAACGACTACAAACGATACGTTCCTCTGGTGTCGAATGGTCTCACCAACATTGGGAGACAATATCTAAATCAGTCTATAGAAGCTTAAATTTGTTTACTCCACACTTGGTGCACAAGCTAGAACACGTGTGTCAGTCGTTGGTGGTTCCGCAGGTAGTCTAGAGACTCAACAAGAGTTTCGAAAGCTGGTGGAGGATAGTATTATAAACTATGACGTGTCAACGTGGATTCTCAACATGAACAAGTCGATTAGAGACACTAACGTTGTCCAAAATCTAGCACTATCACCGTCTACATGGTTAATGCCAAGTAACGTGATAATCCTCAAGAACAAAATCGCTGGGTACAACAACCTGCTAAAGACTGCTACACAGAGTATGAAGTTTGGAGTAAATAGTGGGCTAAACTACGCACCAACGATGGAGGCCAAGAAAGTTCACCAAGAAGGTGGAGAGCACCTGGAGACACTTCACAAACAACCAAAGGTGACGCATCGTCTGGCGACACCAAATGTGACACACCAAGAAGGTGGAGAGCACCTGGAGACACTTGATAAACCACCAAAGGTGACACATCGCATGGCGACACCAAATGTGGCACACGAAGAACATCGTCTGGAGGTGACACCAGATAGCCACACGACAGAGTTGGGGCTAGTTCTAGGGGCTTCGGCTGTGTCTGGCTATTTAATAAGCAAATACGTGTTATAACATAATGAGTCTAAGTTATGGATTTGAGGATAGAGACTACGAGAGCGACAAAATATTAAGAAGAGCGAAGAGACATCTAGACAACGACCCTAAATTAAGCGTAAGCGGTGGGAAGATGTCTGGAGATATAGATATGGCGCTCGGGCACCCAAAAACATAGCAGATCCAGTCGATGATTTGGATGCTATTAGTAAAAAAGTGTTGGAGTCCGTGTATTTATCGCAATACTTTAAAGCGCAGTCCTATAACGTTATATTCGATTTTAACACCACAAAGCACACCGCAAACACGGACATGGCACAGTTTTACCATAGTGGGACAAATAAAGTGAAATCCATTGGAAACACACTAGTGCAAAATATTCAATCCTATGGTCCTATTATTGGTACTGACAGTGGTCATAGCTTCCTATCCCCTACAATAACCCAACATCAACTTGAGGTTGGAATACACTTTAACTGTCCACGCATGCAGTACTGTGACATATCCGTTTTTGTGGTAGCGAGGTTAGCCAAGAGGGTGCCTACGAAAGGTTGGGAGGCGATTGTCTCAAACGACGATGGGTCGTGGGATAAGTTCATAGGATACAAAGGTGGTACAACTGATAAGTTATCGTATGGTGGTGGCCTCCCAGCAAAGGAGTACACGTGTACAATCCCAAATAGTATCGACACCACTAAGAGACACATGATATCAATACATTGGCAGATGGGTAACTCACACGTTAGAGTTAACAACATAAGGTCGACAGACTCAGACTTCACAGCTAACTATAACGAGATAGGGTATCCCTATGGAACAATATTTGCAATACATCGACCAAAAGCGCCACTCGCACCCTACGCGTACCCGTCTCTGATAGAGTTCTACGGTATAAAGATCGTCTCTGGTTACATGACAAACCGAGACGTTTTAGTAGTTGGTGGGAAAATGATGGGGGAATATTATATAAAGTAAATTATAGGACAATGAAGAAATCAGTTGTTGACTTTGACCACATATCGAAGGACATGACAGAGGAAGAGACACTAGAGCTCAAACGGTTTTACGCGCACTACCACAAACTAGAAGTCTGTTACAAGTGGAAATATAAAAGGTTGAAGAAAATTAAACTATCATTAAACATGGTTAGTATAGGGTTAACGACAGTAGGGATTGTAGCTGGGTAGGTAACCGCTAACCCTTTAGTCATGGCTTGTATTAGTGGTCCTGGTGTGATCATTCAAGGCTACTTGGCTAAATCCAATATAGCAATTAGAGTAGAACATTGTAAGTTCGCACACACTAGCTACAAAAAGATATTGACACAACTAGTATCGTATCTGAGAGGTCTTCCTTATAATGAATCGATATTCCTCTCAGACGTTAAAGTGCTAGACGACATTGTAACTGACTTGTGCCCACCAATTGACGGAATGGTGAAAAAGTATAGTAAAATATATGACGAGACTAACGCTCTAAATTAGGGTAAGACATAAGGGGCCAGACCCCTTAGAGTGCGTAGTTGCATATGGTCTACGTATAAGAACCAGGGGTGTGTGCTCTTATATTCTCATAAAAACTAGAGTTAGTCGACAAGTTCCAAGAGTAGGCGCTCACAGAAGTGTTACCATCAATTAGGAGCTCGTTTTGGCCAACACCCCATTTTGGGGTGTTGGTCAGATCACGTGTTTGTGCTAAGCGGTTACTTTCTTAAGAGAACTGCTATTTTAAACATAAAATAAAACATGTGGTATAGTATATGGTAATGAGTCTAGTAAAAAAGTTCAACTTCGAGAACAAGTCAGTCACAACTATCAAGGAAGGAGACAATATATGGTTCTGCGGACAATCGGTAGCTGCAACACTAGGTTACACTGACACTAGTCAATCTATTAGAAAACATGTAGACGACAAATACAAGACAAGCTATTGTTTTTTAGGCCCCGTCGTTTCGACGCCCCCTTTGAATACACAACCATACACAATCTATATATCAGACCCAGGAGTATATGCTATAATATTCTCGTCAAAACTATAGTCAGCCAAGAGGTTTCAAGAGTGGGTGTTCACCGAAGTCCTACCATCTATAATAAAGACAGGTCAGTACACACAATATAACCAACTGTCGATTATGAATGAGACTGACTTGCACTATGACATAGTTAGATATATTAAAGAGTACCATCCAATGATAACCATTCCAGGGCTTGGTGAATACCAAGACACATCTACGAAAAGAAAAGATGGGTGGAACAAGGGGTATGTAGGTGGACAACCAGATTTAATAGCTCCACAACTACATAAGAGATATAATGGTTTTGCTATAGAGTTCAAAACACCAAAAGGTAATGGGGTTATTAGGAATAACCAGATGAAGGCATTAAAGAGATTAAGATCACAGGGATACAATACACTACTATCCTCAAACCAACACGAGGTAATACACTTCGTAGAGACATATATGAGAGACACCAGAGTTCTGTGTGAGTACTGCAATAGGAGATTTAAGAGTGAGACCACACTGTCTAATCATCAAAGATACTTTCATCGAATACTATATCTATGAGATAACTGTGAGATAACTGTGAGGTCATCTGTAACAAGACACCACGTATAATATAGATGACTGACAGTAACGAGGGAGCACCTATTATAACGTCAATAACAAAGACCAAAGACCCTAAGAGAGTAGAGGCAGGCAAACGTTTGGCTGCTATATCTAAAGCAGCAAAAGAGAGGAAGATGAGAGAGAGACTAACAAGTGAGAGAGAGGATGATGGTTTTAATTATGGATACATAATAGGAACTATAGGAGTGGTTGTAGCTGCCGGCTCACAGTATTACGCGATGAAGCAAGATAAACAAATGGTGACTGTTAATGAGGAGTCTAAGAACGTTGTAATAAAAAAGGAACCACCACCACGCACCCTCGACAGCTTCGATTAATAAAACATATCGTATAGTATATGACATCGCCAATAGACAGGAAAGAACTGATGAACGAGCTATATGACGCAGCCCTTGTGACTGCTGGAGCTGTAGCCGTGTCCATGGCATCAAAGAAAGTGCTAAAAGACCCGCTAGGCACTCCCGAGTCAGCGAAGGGTACTATAAAGCTAGCTACTGCTGTAGGCGCTTCAACGCTACTCGTTAAGTGGGCGCAGAGTAAGAAATACCTACCTGTGGACCCGTTCTCAAAATAATCTAACGTAATACATAATGGCTAGCGTGGTAGCAGGTGGGTTGTTCAATGCTATAGCATTCGCAGGAGCTGGATTTCTAACGCGTTCCAAACTATATTGGAATTTTCCAATCTAGCAATTTTACCACAAAATACAGAAAACAACGATAAAAATGCGACAAGGCATCATTTTGTGATAAAAATCCCTTAATTTGCGGAGAAACATACTAAGCTAAGAATTTTCCGCAAAATATAAACATAATCAATAGAATATCCTACAAGATCAATGAAATTTTACTCATAACTTTTATTATCTAAACTCCGCAAAAACATACTACGAATTGTAAGCTTTTAACAGACAGTGCAGTAAATCGACATAAAACAATATCGACGCATACATAATCGTTTCACAGAATTAACAATTTTTTTATTAAAACTTACTAAAAATCTAATTATTTAACATATACATGTAGGGTTCAGAATTTCTGACTCTTCTATAAAATGATAGCGAAACAATTAGCGAGATATGCGAACTTTTACAATCCTAATAGAGGGTTCAGAATTTCTGAACCTTCTATGATGCTGGCTCAGCAAAATCTTGCTAAAATGTAATTATTTAACATAGAGGGTTCAGAATTTCTGACCCTTCTATAAAGCGATATCGAAATAAATAGCGAAATATGCGAACCTTTACAATCCTTCTAGAGGGTTCAGAATTTCTGAACCTTCTATGATGCTGACTCCGCCAAATCTTACTAAAAATATATACCTTTGACATAGAGGGTTCAGAATTTCTGACCCCTCCATAAAATGTTAACGAAATATATGGCGAAATATGCGAACTTTTACAATCCTTATAGAGGGGTCAGAATTTCTGAACCTTCTATGATGCTGGCTCAGCAAAATCTTGCTAAAATGTAATTATTTAACATAGAGGGTTCAGAATTTCTGACCCTTCTATAAAGCGATATCGAAATAAATAGCAAAATATGCGAACATTTACAATCCTTATAGAGGGGTCAGATTTTCTGAACCTTCTATGATGCTGGCTCAGCAAAATCTTGCTAAAATGTAATTATTTAACATAGAGGGTTCAGAATTTCTGACCCTTCTATAAAGCGATATCGAAATAAATAGCAAAATATGCGAACATTTACAATCCTTATAGAGGGGTCAGAATTTCTGAACCTTCTATGATGCTGGCTCCGCAAAATCTTGCTAAAATGTAATTATTAACATAGAGGGTTCAGAATTTCTGACCCCTCCATAAAATGATATCGAAATATATAGCGAAATATGCGAAATTTTAGAATCCTTATAGAGGGGTCAGAATTTCTGAACCTTCTATGATGCTGGCTCAGCAAAATCTTGCTAAAATGTAATTATTTAACATAGAGGGTTCAGAATTTCTGACCCTTCTATAAAGCGATATCGAAATAAATAGCAAAATATGCGAACATTTACAATCCTTATAGAGGGGTCAGATTTTCTGAACCTTCTATGATGCTGGCTCAGCAAAATCTTGCTAAAATGTAATTATTTAACATAGAGGGTTCAGAATTTCTGACCCTTTATAAAGCGATATCGACATAAATAGCGAAATATGCGAACTTTTACAATCCTCATAGAGGGTTCAGAATTTCTGACCCTTCTATAAAGCGATATCGACATAAATAGCCAAATATGCGAACTTTTACAATCCTAATAGAGGGGTCAGAATTTCTGAACCTTCTATGACGCTGGCTCCGCCAAATCTTGCTGAAATGTAATTTTTTTAACATAGAGGGCTCAGAATTTCTGACCCCTCCATAAAATGATATCGAAATATATAGCGAAATATGCGAACTTTTACAATCCTTATCGAGGGGTCAGAATTTCTGAACCTTCTATGATGCTGACTCCGCCAAATCTTGCTAAAATGTAATTTTTTTAACATAAGGGTTCAGAATTTCTGACCCTTCTATAAAGCGATATCGAAATAAATGTCGAAATATGCGAAATTTTACAATCCTTATAGAGGGGTCAGAATTTCTGAACCTTGTATGATGCTGGCGCCGCAAAATCTTGCTAAAATGTAATTATTTAACATACAGGGTTCAGAATTTCTGACCCTTCTATAAAGCGATATCGAAATAAATAGCGAAATATGCGAACTTTTACAATCCTTATAGAGGGGTCAGAATTTCTGAACCTTCTATGATGCTGACTCCGCCAAATCTTACTAAAAATGTATACCTTTGACATAGAGGGTTCAGAATTTCTGACCCTTCTATAAAGCGATATCGAAATAAATGGCGAAATATGCGAACTTTTACAATCCTTATAGAGGGGTCAGAATTTCTGAACCTTCTATGATGCTGACTCCGCCAAATCTTACTAAAAATGTATACCTTTAACATAGAGGGTTCAGAATTTCTGACTCCTCCATAAAATGATATCGAAATATATAGCGAAATATACGAACTTTTACAATCCTTATAGAGGGTCAGAATTTCTGAACCTTCTATGATGCTGACTCCGCCAAATCTTACTAAAAATGTATACCTTTGACATAGAGAGTTCAGAATTTCTGACCCTTCTATAAAGCGATATCGAAATAAATAGCGAAATATGCGAACTTTTACAATCCTTATAGAGGGGTCAGAATTTCTGAACCTTCTATGATGCTGACGCCGCCAAATCTTACTAAAAATGTATACGTTTAACATAGAGGGTTCAGAATTTCTGACCCCTCCATAAAATAATATCGAAATATATAGCGAAATATACGAACTTTTACAATCCTTCTAGAGGGTTCAGAATTTCTGACCCTTCTATAAAGCGATATCGAAATAAATGACGAAATATGCGAAATTTTACAATACTTATAGAGGGGTCAGAATTTCTGAACCTTGTATGATGCTGGCTCCGCAAAATCTTGCTAAAATGTAATTATTTAACATAGAGGGTTCAGAATTTCTGACCCTTCTATAAAGCGATATCGAAATAAATAGCGAAATATGCGAACTTTTACAATCCTTATAGAGGGGTCAGAATTTCTGAACCTTCTATGATGCTAACTCCGCCAAATCTTACTAGAAATGTATACGTTTAACATAGAGGGTTCAGAATTTCTGACCCCTCCATCAAATGATATCGAAATATATAGCGAAATATACGAACTTTTACAATCCTTATAGATGGGTCAGAATTTCTGAACCTTCTATGATGCTGACTCCCCCAAATCTTACTAAAAATGTATAACTTTGACATAGAGGGTTCAGAATTTCTGACCCTTCTATAAAGCGATATCGAAATAAATAGCGAAATATGCGAACTTTTACAATCCTTATAGAGGGGTCAGAATTTCTGAACCTTCTATGATGCTGACGCCGCCAAATCTTACTAAAAATGTATACGTTTAACATAGAGGGTTCAGAATTTCTGACCCCTCCATAAAATAATATCGAAATATATAGCGAAATATACGAACTTTTACAATCCTTCTAGAGGGTTCAGAATTTCTGACCCTTCTATAAAGCGATATCGAAATAAATGTCGAAATATGCGAAATTTTACAATCCTTATAGAGGGGTCAGAATTTCTGAACCTTGTATGATGCTGGCTCCGCAAAATCTTGCTAAAATGTAATTATTTAACATAGAGGGTTCAGAATTTCTGACCCTTCTATAAAGCGATATCGAAATAAATAGCGAAATATGCGAACTTTTACAATCCTTATAGAGGGGTCAGAATTTCTGAACCTTCTATGATGCTAACTCCGCCAAATCTTACTAAAAATGTATACGTTTAACATAGAGGGTTCAGAATTTCTGACCCCTCCATCAAATGATATCGAAATATATAGCGAAATATACGAACTTTTACAATCCTTATAGATGGGTCAGAATTTCTGAACCTTCTATGATGCTGACTCCCCCAAATCTTACTAAAAATCTATAACTTTGACATAGAGGGTTCAGAATTTCTGACCCTTCTATAAAGCGATATCGAAATAAATAGCGAAATATGCGAACTTTTACAATCCTTATAGAGGGGTCAGAATTTCTGAACCTTCTATGATGCTGACTCCGCCAAATCTTACTAAAAATGTATACCTTTAACATAGAGGGTTCAGAATTTCTGACCCCTCCATAAAATGATATCGAAATATATAGCGAAATATACGAACTTTTGCAATCCTTATAAAGGGGTCAGAATTTCTGAACCTTCTATGACGCTGGCTTCGCAAAATCTTGCTAAAATGTAATTTTTTTTAACATAGAGGGTTCAGAATTTCTGACCCTTTTATAAAGCGATATCGAAATAAATGGCGAAATATGCGATATTTTACAATCCTTATAGAGGGGTCAGAATTTCTGAACCTTCTATGATGCTGGCTGCGCAAAATCTTGCTGAAATGTAATTATTTGACATACAGGGTTCAGAATTTCTGACACTTTTATAAAGCGATATCGAAATAAATTGCGAAATATGCGAATGTTACTATCTTTATAGATGGGTCAGAATTTCTGAACCTTGTAAGATGTTTTCTCCGCAAAATCTTACTAAAAATGTCTGCCTTCATGGACATACATGCATGAAGAGGATTGAGAATTTCTGACCCCTCTATAAAAGGTATCGAATTAAATAGTAATCCTTAAAGAGGGGTTAGAATTTCTGAACCTGAATCCATGTCAACTGCTTAAAACCTAACGAAAAATACAAGATATTTAATACATAGGCGATTCACAAAGAATCAGTGTTTAAAAAGTTTAGTTGGATATTGACTGATTTGTTACTTATCCTTGGTTAACTGGCCAAGATTCCTCTTTGAAATAAATTCGTCATCGTCAGAACTTACGAGGCACAACCCATTTCTGTTTATTTCTAAGGCAGCTAGAACAACAGTAGCTAAAATAACACAGAAAATAGAATTAATATCCTGCTATACTAGTACTGTTATAATGTGTTCCATTACAATGTATAGTACCTTGTTTTGAATTGATATCCAATATCCAATCATCTGGGCGACTGAATATATTTATTAATTTTTGAAACATCGTGTGTTGGTTATTTTGGTCTGGAATGCCAATTAGGTTGGAGACACACTTGTCTTTTCCAAAATTGAAATGCTCTGGTAACAAGCGTTGTCCTACTGCTGCATGATAAACCAGGAATCCTCCTACTGACCCTGTCATACCTAGATTTCCTAAAATAGGAAATATTTCATAGTTAAAAACGAGTGTTACGTGCTTCAGAAAAATTACAATAATGTGTGGTATCCACCTGAACTTTTAACACTGTCCCACGAAATGTATCCAACCTCAACAGTTGAACCTCTATTCGTTTCTATCCATTTCTTTCCATCAATAATTTTTTCCACGTTTCCCAATATAACGATATTATAATTTTGCCTCGCTGCAAAATTAACTCTTTCTACCAGGATGAGTATTTCTTCTAAAAGGCTATCCGAATTCTAAAATTGTAGAAACACATTATTTATATTAATAGGCGAGTCCTATTTCTTTTTCTCAAATACCTGCATATGGTTACCTTGTTTTGTAAATTGTCAGGAATTGTGTATATAGCCAGTGCAAAACCTTCGTCTTTTCCACAAACACTTTGCTGAACATCTAAAATATCTCCACACTTGCAGACCACACCCTGGTGTTTATTGTTTGTCACAAATGTATTTGGAGAAGGAATTACAGCAATATCTTGGCTGCCTTCAAGTTTCTCCTTCAACTTATCAAGATAATGTTTGAATGAGCAGTTATTTTCATCCTTTCCCTAAAAAATAGTAAATCAGAACACTATGCATTAGGTCTACTTACCCCTTTATTTAACTAACTCCTCGCCGTCTGTTCTATCCCATGTTATATCAATAATGTTCTATCCCACATTATATCAATAAAATGTAGAACCGCTCTAAATTTACTGATATCGTATATATTATATACAGATTTAATATCAATTGACAAGTTTCTATAACAAATCCTCAATTTTCATTGGCCATAGCAGGAATTACTATCCGCTGATAGAAACATCTAGGGTAAAAGCCGAGTGATCAGTTCGAAAGGATATTTACTTTTTTCATAAAAAATGTGAAGGTTTCTTGAGTTAGAAACTTGCAAATTTATACTAAAACAATTAGACAACTCGCCCTTGTTTTCTATCTGCTCCGCCTGGTTGACTATCTGCTCATAGAAAACGCGGGCTCGTTGTCTAATTGTTAAATATTTACTGATATCGTAAATAACCGTAACAGCGGGATATTTCTTGTCATCCATCACAAATTTGTTTATCACAAATCGCAAAAGGGTGTTTCATAGTAGATTTGGAAAGTTATCACGGTCAATATTTAACCGATTTCAATTCTGAAAACATATTTGGAATTACCGAGTCTATAAAAATACATAACATACTTGTCTATTATATTACGCGAACGTGCATACCGTTTGGTCAATTCGTGTTATTTTGATGATAACGAATAAAATTGCGTAAAATCTAGAGATATCAATTTTGGTCTGATCTGTGCGCTTTTGACGATTATCATCAAAACAAGGGTTTATTTATTTATTTTATCATAATAAAGGTTTATTGGATTACTTTATTGTTACTTATTTTCGCGTGACGTAATTTTCGCGATTTTTAAATCGAAATTTAGTTCCCTTTAATGTATTTGTTGGCCAAATTGCGAAATTTAAGCGAAATTAAGTTACCAGAAATATACCGGAATTTGTCGGAATATTTTCGGAACATACCGGTCGTGGGCAGAGCTAAAAGAACCGGAAGTAAATCAAAATGAGCGACAACATGGCGAATTTTAAGTTGTATTTAATTACAAAAGGAAGTCAAGGAATACCTGTATACAAGTCTTATCAAGTTACTAAAACAACAGAGTGTTTTAACTGCAACCTTGAGTGATCTTCCAGAGACAGGTACATGTACGTAAGTTTTGGCTTTTATATTGACAATTTAAAGACAGTATTTTATAAAAGAGATAAAAACTTAGTCGTTGACTCGTTGTTGGATCGCGAACCCGGCAAAACACTCGGCTATAATACAAAAAACAGACGCCGTATTTCCCATGAACCGAACCTAATATATATTAATGTACATGTATTAATGTACCTGATGATAACACTTTATAAAGTTAACGGCTTAGGGGAACGTAGCCTTTTGTCGATTTGTTGTACTAGGCCATGCCATATTGCCATCTACAAGTCCTGACGAGTCCGATGCTACATTCTCCAATGACTCGAAGCAACAACCTGGATAAAGAGCAGTTTCACCAACTGAGACAGTTTGCTTTAGCAGTGAAGCCAGTTCGGATTTCTCATCACCTATTCTTCCTACAGGCTACAGCCTACAGTCTTTGGTAAGACAATTATTCAGGTAATTCAGTAAGAAAATGGTTGCGCGGGCAGCGTAAAAACGTATTAAAATGCGAAATAAAGTAATTCTAAGTTGCAAGTATGATTCATGAGCCTGAGGTTTCTGTTTGAATCCTTTATCGGATGTATACATATGCTTTTAATATACATGAACTTGTATTTGCTATTAATGTTGCTTGGTGATCGCGTACACATCAAATACTTAATTATTATTTTCTCTCTCGCTATTTACATATAGAAGGGTTTGAAAATGTTTCATGAAGACGATGCGCATTTTTTCTATAATCTTAATGAGTAAATTAGTTGTGATTTTAGAACTAAAATATCACGCTGACCACTAGATAGGCAAAGCGGTTTCGTTGCGACTCGTTGTAACAATGCACATGACATATATTCTGCCTGTCACTAGACTAGCCGGAAGACAATGAGGCCCGCCGTCCGTATTATTACCACGGCGTTTTGCAATCTATAGCTGCAATTATGTGCCCAATTTGAACTAATCTACCAGTAGGCTGATGCGATATTTTCGATAAATATCGATATTTCAAAAATATCGATATTCGATTTTTCGCCTATCGAAAATATCGAAAGTTTCAACTTGACAACTTCATCTCTCTTTTTCGGCAATTAGTTTCGGTAAAGTTGAGAAAACACGTGTATGACGGCATTTGCGAATTCAAGTGATGAAAGCGTATCGGTTTAAAAGCGAGTAGCGTGATTGTAAAGACAATAAGTGTGATTCATAACTATAATTTTAGCAACACCACCCACCATTGGGATTAACACAAGCGGCGGTTGAGCGCTTGAAAACAATAACGATGACTCAGTCCATATAAATGATTTTCCTCTCCTTTCGCAGTATTTCCGACGATATATGGCGATTCCAGCAAGCAACGCTCCGACTGAAAGACTATTCAACAAAGCCGGACAAATAGTAACGGCAACTAGAGCGAGTCCAGCTTAAGCCGAACAAGGCGAACATGTTAGTGTTTCTTGCCGAAAATTTATGAACAAACGTGCGAAATCGTTTATATCTTGTGAATAAATACTTTAACGCTAATAAATTGTAATTGTAAATAAACTTTTAACGTTTTGACTATTTTGACTATTTTGTGACTTTGTTTTTTACACGCGCGTATGCCGCATTACAAACAGCAACTAATTAAATTAATGATTAATTTGCATAATTCGATATAGTCGATATTATCGTTTCTTTTCGATATCCATATTCGATATTTTTTCAATATCGCATCAGCCTATCTATACCAGTAAAATAAGTGTTAATCTTATGTTAAACTTCAAAACAATGCTCAAAATAACACTCGGTAATCGAGCTTTCTAACATTTCAAACCAAAATTTTGTTCCCAATTTTCAAATTTGGAAACGAGCGGTTGCTGCGGACGAAAAACCAACAACGAGACCAGTGGCTACAAAGAAAATGCTTGTAAGGCCTTCGGAGTTCCAGCTGGAAGTCAGATAATTACCATGCCTATAACTTAAAATGACACTATAGGACATTTATCTTTGGCATATTTAGAAGTGGATACAGTTGTTGTTTCAATAACAAAATTCAAGAAAGTGGTGGAAAACATTCTTGGAATCCATAGACAAAGAGCCTGAGTCAACCTCGTATTGAAGGTTCAGAAATTTTGACCCTCTATAAGTATTGTTAAATTTCGCATATTTCGCTATTTATTTCGATATTGTTTTATAGAGGGGTCAGAAATTCTGAACCCTCTATATTTAGTAAGATTTGGCGCAGACAGCGTCATAGAAGGTTCAGAAATTCTGACCCCTCTATAAGGATTGTGAAAATTCGCACATTTCGCTATATATTTCGATATATTATTTTATAGAGGGGTCAGAAATTCTGAACCCTCTATGTCAAAGGCATACGTTTTAGTAAGATTTGGCGGAGTCAGCATCATAGAAGGTTCATAAATTCTGACCCCTCTATAAGGATTGTAAAACTTCGCATATTTCGCAATATATTTCGATATAATTTTATAGAGGGGTCAGACTAATTCTGAACCCTCTATATTTAGTAAGATTTGGCGCAGTCAGCGTCATAGAAGGTTCAGAAATTCTGACCCCTCTATAAGGATTGTAAAAGTTCGCATATTTCGCTATCGTTATATAGAGGGTCAGAAATTCTGAACCCTCTATGACAAAGGCATACATTTTCAGCAAGATTTGGCGGAGTCAGCATCATAGAAGGTTCAGAAATGCTGACCCCTCTATAAGGATTGTAAAAATTCGCATATTTCGCAACATATTTCGATATCATTTTATAGAAGGGTCAGAAATTCTGAACCCTCTATGTTAAAGGTATACATTTTAGCAAGATTTGGCGGAGTCAGCATCATAGAAGGTTCAGAAATTCTGACCCCTCTATAAGGATTGTAAAAGTTCGCATATTTCGCTATATATTTCGATATAATTTTATAGAGGGGTCAGACTAATTCTGAACCCTCTATGTCAAAGGCATACGTTTTAGTAAGATTTGGCGGAGTCAGCATCATAGAAGGTTCAGAAATTCTGACCCCTCTATAAGGATTGTAAAAGTTCGCATATTTCGCTATCGTTATATAGAGGGTCAGAAATTCTGAACCCTCTATGACAAAGGCATACATTTTTAGCAAGATTTGGCGGAGTCAGCATCATAGAAGGTTCAGAAATTCTGACCCCTCTATAAGGATTGTAAAAATTCGCATATTTCGCAACATATTTTGATATCATTTTATAGAAGGGTCAGAAATTCTGAACCCTCTATGTTAAAGGTATACATTTTAGTAAGATTTGGCGGAGTCAGCATCATAGAAGGTTCAGAAATTCTGACCCCTCTATAAGGATTGTAAAAATTGACATATTTCGCTATATATTTCGATATAATTTTATAGAGGGGTCAGAAATTCTGAACCCTCTATATATTTAGTAAGATTTGGCGCAGTCAGCGTCATAGAAGGTTCATAAATTCTGACCTCTATAAGGATTGTGAAAATTCGCACATTTCGCTATATATTTCGATATATAATTTTATAGAGGGGTCAGAAATTCTGAACCCTCTATGTCAAAGGCATACGTTTTAGTAAGATTTGGCGGAGTCAGCATCATAGAAGGTTCAGAAATTCTGACCCCTCTATAAGGATTGTAAAAGTTCGCATATTTCGCTATCGTTATATAGAGGGTCAAAAATTCTGAACCCTCTATGACAAAGGCATACATTTTTAGCAAGATTTGGCGGAGTTAGCATCATAGAAGGTTCAGAAATTCTGACCCCTCTATAAGGATTGTAAAGTATATATAATTATGCAAATAGTATTGAAATTAATTATTTCGCTACATATTTCGATATCGTTTTATAGAAGGGTCAGAAATTCTGAACCCTCTATGTCAAAGGTATACAATTTTAGTAAGATTTGGCGGAGTCAGCATCATAGAAGGTTAAGAAATTATGACCCCTCTATAAGGATTGTAAAAGTTCGCATATTTCGCTATCGTTTTATGGAGGGGTTAGAAATTCTGAACCCTCTATGTCAAAGGCATAAATTTTTAGCAAGATTCGTAGGAGTCAGCATTATAGAAGGATCAGAAATTCTGACCCCTCTATAAGGATTGTAAACGTTCGCATATTTGTAAATTCTGGACCATCTAAAGAGCATTTTTGGTTAGAATTTGCATTAAAATTTCAGAAACGGTGGACTCCTTTATAACGATTGTAAAATTGGTTAGTATTTTAACTTTTAACCACGTCTGTGCGATAATATTTGCTTAGTAAAAATTTTAAACAAAATAGAGTGATTAAATCAATATCTGTGGTTTATTCGTGTTATTTTCTGGCAAATTTGCTTAATTTTGCTGAAGAAAATGTTTCCACGCACAATTCATTGAATTATAGTAGAAGTGTTGCCATAAATATCCAATAATTTACCTCTCTGCTAACTTTAATGTACTTCTCGATAATTGTTGCCAAAACAAATCTGCAGAATTGGTATTATTTAAGGGAAACTGTGTTAATTCCATTTCTTGTCGTATTTTTTGTAAAAAAATCTTAATTTCTGAGGGAAAAAACGGAAAATTCCACATAATATAGTAAAAAAAGCTCAAATGGTATACTTTGGAAAAGTCCGAAATAGTTTGGAACGCGTTTTCTATTCAGTAAGCTAAACCATACCGGCTACGAGACAGAGATAAAGAGACACAACAAAGCACTGGAAAGTCTTGCGAGAGCGAAAGAAAAGTTCTACGAGAATGAGATTCGTCAGAGAGACAAAATCCAGGAGCTAAGACAACAACTGTCAGATGCTAATGCAGACATAAACGACACAAACCACGCTCTAGACCAACTAAGACAAGTACTGACGATACAGTATGATGGGAAGACGTTTAGTAAAGAGCCTGATTTATCAGACTATTACAAACCCTCAGACGAGATGAAATAATACCAAATGATATTCGTTGGAGCTGTCGGGTTACCCATTGGGTACTTGGTGTATAGAGTGATCTAAACATAACTATATATATAGTACTATAGTAATGAGTGCTAAAACTTTGAAGGAGATAGCGATGGAAGCAGACGAGAAGCTTAAACACAACGTACTGGAGACAAAGACACATAATGTATTGGAGACACTTTTTGAGAACCAGAAGAAACACAACGAAGCATTGCTGATACTCTGTGAGAATCTTATTAGTCAGGTAAATAAGACCGAAGAGTTGAGACTACAATTGTCAGACACTCAAGATCGATTGAGACAGATCACGACTACACAGCACAATGGGAAGACATTTAGTAAAGATTCTAAGTTATCTAACTACTACACCTTCTAGAGCGACATTATGTCTTTAGATTCGAAAATAGTCTAAAGATATAGATAGTATAGCAACTTAAATGACTGAGCAACATCTAATGCTTGAGCAACATCTGAAACGTCGAATGGCTAAGAAACGTCTAATGGATGAGCTAACGGCTAAGAAACGTCTAATGGCCGAGCAACACCTAATGGCCACACAACGTCTAACAGGTATGATCCTTGATGGATATACAATGGACGAGATTCTAAACTACGACGAGCAGAAGGACCCAACACCAAAAAGTGGGACGATACCAGATATTGTCACGAGTGTAGTAACCATAGAACCCAAGTCGAAAACGGTGTGTTTTGTTGTAACAAGTGCGGAGAGAATACCTATGGATACGTGAATAACTTCGTACCTAACATTTGGATGTATAAGAAATCAGTTCATAGCTATAGTAAATGGTTAGAGAGAATGCTAACTAGTAAGAGACTAGTTAGTGAGGATAGCGCACCAATAGTAGTCAGTGACTTTATAGAAATAATAGGGTCTCTAAAAAGAAACGAATTGATTGCTAAGAACATATCGAAATATGTCTTCTACGTTATTAGAATATGCTCTAGAAGAGGTATAAAGTTGAGAGGTAAGGCTAATGACCTCAAACCTGGCAAGATCAAGGAACGATTTGAATATAACCTATATAATGTAGTATATAAGGATCTAGGTTGGGACAAATGTGAAGGTGATGTGCATACTACAACGAGTGGGTCAGAAAAGGTCTAGAGAAATAAAACATATAGTATTATATAATGGGAAGACCTAGAATTTACCAAACCAAAGAAGAAGCTTTAAGAGCAGCCAGAGCGCAAACCAAAGAGTGGATGAGAACTCATAAGTGGGTGTGTGAGACGTGCGATAGGTCATACCATGTGACCTCTAAATATAAACACCTAATGACCAAAAATCACTTGAGAAATTTGGAAGCGTGATTACATTATGCTAGTATGGTAAATTGTGAAACGACTCTTTTTTTAAAAAAGGTCTAAAGAAATAAAACATATCCTATAGTATATAGCTACGTAAGATGAAAAAAACGACACGTCCTAAAAATGACCTAAAGACTAGTCGACATAATGTGTTACACAAGATGAACTCTTTCAAAAAGATGTCAACTCACTACTTCACCGAAGCTAAACAGTTAGGATACAAATGGATAGACCTTGTAAAAAGAGTGTCGAGACAGAAAGTTATTGGCTTGATCATGAGGAACCGACAAGAGAATGAAGTAACGAACAGACTAAAGAACATAAATTTGTTCAACAGAGAGCGACAAGCACACATTGATAGGAACACGCTCCCTACAGTCACACAAAGACGAAAAGCATTCAAAGGATACACTAGATCATACAACATTGAAGTGGTTGACAATAAGGATCCATTATCACAACTCAACAAGACCAGAAAAACTTTAAAACAAACTCTAAAAAAAGAGTTAGAACAACTAAAAGGTATAAAATACACTGAGACACTAAAAGTGACTCTAGAGAAACATTTAGATAGAGATAGAACGACGTTTAAAACCGCGTTCTTCAATAGTGTCACTAAAATAGTGATTAATAGTAAAGACATATATAAAACCACAAGACAGTCAAGCGAAGAGATAGTAAATCGTATAGCTGTATGGCTATCAGAAGGGTCTGGGTGGACTATATACAATATAGACGACCACTATATAAACGTAGTAGTGTACGAACCTCTAAAAGGATCCAGCTATATCAAACTACCTGCAACAGAACTTAGACATCATAGAAAGGGTCTAATCAACATAAAGAACAACGACGACAAGTTCTTTATGTGGTGCCACATCCAACACAAGAATCCTGTAGACAAGGACCCACAGAGAGTGTCAAAGCACGAGAAAAACATCAAGACTGTAGACTATAAAGGAGTCAACTTCCCAGTATCAGTTAAACAATACAATAAAATAGAGAAACTTAACAATATAAACATCAACGTATTTGGGTACGAGGACAAACAACCATTCCCCATCTTCGTGTCCAAAGAGAGCAACAAGGATCATATGGATCTACTGCTAATAACAGAAGATGAGAAACAACACTACGTATACATTAAGGACTTTAATAGGTTTATGTATAACCAATCACAACATAAGTGCCACAAGAACTTCTGTAGGTACTGTCTGCAATGCTTTAGTACAGTCGACATACTAAAGAACCACAAAGAGAACTGTATAGTGGTTAACGGAAAGCAAGCAATTAAGATGCCAGAAAAAGGAGACAACACTCTAGAGTACAAAAACTTTCACAAACAATTAGAAGTGCCATTCGTTATATACGCATATTTCGAGGCTATTTTAGAGAAGATAGACACAGTGACACCATCACAGACAAGTCATACACGAACAAATACCAGAAACACACAGACTGTGGATATGGATACAAGGTAGTCTGCTGCTATGACAACGAGTACAGCAAGCCTGTAGAGGTGTTCCGCGGTGAGAACGCAGTCAGAAAGTTTATGGAGAACATGCTAGAAGAAGTCAAATACTGCAAAAAGATAAAGAAGGAACACTTTAATCCCCTCGATCGGCGCGAAGCGCCTGCCGAAGGCCGAAGGCCTGAGGGCGAGGGTGCTAATATCGACCGGCGTTTAGTCCCTTATCACGCGAGATGCAAGCGAACCTAATCTCGGTTCGGATTTATAGGTATATATATATATATATATATATATATATATATATATATATATATATATATATATATATATATATATAGATTTTCGCTTACCTCAAAACTGGTCTGCTACAACTTGTTTCATCTGTAAAAGAATCTTCAGGCAGTGATCTGAAGATTCTTTTACAGATGAAACAAGTTGTAGCAGACCAGTTTTGAGGTAAGCGAAAATCTATTATTTGCTCTAACTATATGTTGTTGAGCACTCTTTACATTTCGTAGACCAAAACCTACACGTATATATATATATATATATATATATATATATATATATATATATATATATATATATATTATATATATATATATATATATATATATATATATATATTATATATATATATGATCAACCGTCCTCATGCGCGGCATCGGAAATTTGGCCTTGGATTATCAGCTGATTTCAAGCCGAAACCGTAGTGTTGAAGGACAAGATAATCAAAGACAGACACAAGTAAAAGGTAAAAGGACTATTATAACTAGAAATACGGGTACGCAACAAACCCATCGCCCGTCCTAGCGCTCTGTGCATGTAGAGGAATGAGAATCATGTATAAAAAGCTTACATGAAGTAACAGTTAGAATTCTGTTGCGTGTGAACCATTTTTGAAGAGAGCTCGCGAGTTACTCGCGTGACACGCAAGTGTATCACGTGATACCAAATTTACATCTTGCGAAGTATTCGAACGAAACACCATTTCCTTCACTATTTTGCTGGATTAATTTATGCTAATAGATTATTTATATTTGAAAAACGTTTACGATGGATGATGTTGAAGAATGGTATAGTAAAGCACTGTTGAATTGGAGTATTGAATGGACACAGTTTCTATTTTCAAGATGTGATGCATACACAGCTGGGTAACCAACTAACCTACAATAAAGTTCTTTGTACTTGAAGGAGATTTAAGATTAAATACGATTACCAAACGGATAGAGAAATATTCATGGGAATTTATCAAGAATTTATAGGCACAAATTTACCAGTTTACAAATTTTCTCCAGATTGTAAATATTTGCAAGTTCAAATCACACAAGTGAATAGGTATTCTATAAATAATTAATTTTCGTAATTTTCCAATGCACATTTAAATCTTGATGAACGTGGACTCGTAACCGCAAATTATATTTTCATACTGAAATCAGTTTTTGGATCTTTACCTTAGTTTCTTGCACTGTTTTTTTGGCATTGGTACTAATGATTATTTTTTGGAGAGTTCAATTCATGAAGATTCAACTGTACTTTTCTTTATATATAATAATATATTTTATTAAATGTTTATGTGCAAAATAAAGAAATAAGTAATAATATGCAGTGATATGACAACATTTAAATTATGATATTAAAGTTCAATAATTCGAATGTTTTTGTTCCTTGGTAATATTTTTGAGCAGCATTGAGATGTTATTTTGTGAAGAACATAGCTGATAGTTATCCATATCAATGTTTGAATGAAAACAAATTTGCTATATCAGAAAACAAAAGAATCAAATCAGTGTTTGCTATACATCTGAGTAAAATAGAAACTACTGTATACAGGTATTTTCCATTTGATACTTTAATTGTTACTATTTACAGATTAGGTTTGGTTTTGAAAGAAAACATTACGCCCAAACAACGTCTCATGAAAGCACTTTATGCGATCGTGTATAAGTGCCATAATAGACCCTTGCTGATTTTGCTTTAACACCCATGAAACAATGGCTCAAAATCTACAGTATGTTGGCAATGTGAATTTAATGCATTTTCTGTTACAGTATCTTTTATATCCACCTTGGTTTGAAACCGTTGTTCATACCTGTTGAAGCAAATTCTGGAAGTGTTTATAAATTACAGTGTTGCAATGGTACTGAATGAAATTATGTAATAATTAAAATCCTTACTTTAACTGTACATTCCTCTAAAGGCTAATTAAGCATATAATTTTCTGATCTCATCTATATTAGCTGAACTGGCAGTCAGGCATCCCTTGATACCTGTAATGAGAATATGAAGTGTATCAAGTGTTATACCATGAGATGTTTTGAAGTGATTTGCAGCTTGGTTATTTAATATGATAAATTGTTATTTAATATGATAAATCAAACTTTTAACGCAAGCTCAGAAAATGTTTCTGAGCCCCACACGGGAATCGAACCCGCAACCTTCATGATCTCCGGTTAGATGCCCTAACCATTGAGCTACCAGAACTCAGATGGCAGAACAAAGGCTACGTTGCGTTCTAGTTCGTACGTGTGACATACGTACTGCTAATTCAGCAGTCTCGATATGTGTTTAAAGTAATATATTAAAAGTAAATGTGATTCCTTGTGCAACATGCATTGTTCCCCTAATAGCCTTCTGTCATTGTAGGTAATGTTTATTGCAGATAGTATACTTTTCCACTATTTTACTATAATCGCTCGTAACAATAATATACAGTTACAGTACCTTTACAAATTTAAGCATTTTAGCAAGATATAATTACATCTGCAAGTACATCAAAACCTGGAGAAAACAAAAATTGTATATTAGAAAAAATTTAAAAGTAGAATATTTTATCACTATGGTTTTTTCTCACCAGTGTATTGTTCAAATTTCCAGAGTATGTTGTGTGTTTCAACCTGCAATATATGTAAAAAACTTATTAGAAATTAAATATGCCATACAAAATTCAAATGTCTTCCAAGTATATTTGATTCATTAACAGTCCAGTAAAAAGCCCTTTAATAACATTTAAGCATATGATGTTTGGGTTGTTTCCTGAATTGAACTTTGCCATTATGTAAAATGGAAGAAACAATTATAATTACTACTGCTGCAAATAAAAAAAGAAACCAAATAATTATAGCCTTTTTGTTTAAATAATAATACAGTATACTAATTGGCTAGCTATCAAGGTAAAACAATTGTTTTTGACACTGTGAATGTACAGGACATAATCAGGATAACTGAATTTCAATACAGCCATTAATTCTGTACTTAATAATTGAAATGGACCATCATCAGCAGGGAATACTGCATGAATCAATGTACAATTTAATAATTATTCATTTACACTGCCCGTACTTACAAATCTACAGGGAATTATTACTGTCCATCAATGCTAGACAATGACATCTGTGGTAGGGATGCAATTTATTACTGTTTAATGTGTATTTTCCTGAAATTGAAAGAAACAGTATAATTGTAATTTAATTCTGTACAAATTAGGTATATGTCCTTATATTATTATAATGTAAGAGTAATTAGATCTCGAGAAGGAGGGCTTTATGCTATATAAAGACCCGAGTACGCACGGCGTCCGAGGGCATTATATAGCATAAAGCCCGACATTCGAGGGATCTAACTGATTATAGTTCATGACTGAGGAGGTTTTCCAACGAAGTTTTGTCCATTTTATCCACCTTGGACAAAGATTTCCCTAGTTTTTCGCTTCATTTCTTATCTAATTAGCATTCACGGTCTTTATGCTAGATAAAGCCCATGGTACATCAAAGAGAAATGACTCAATCATAAACTAATAACATTAGTTAACACTTACATGTACTGTATTATATTTATGACATGTATCTCTTGTTTTTATGTCTTGATATACTGTTAGGGTGAGGCGGTTAATCGATATACCGAAAAAAACCGATGTTTTTTGAAAAACGATTTAACCGATGTTGCTTTTGGAGAAAAACCGGAAAACCTAAAAACCGAAAAAAATCGGTATTTGTTGCAAAGAATCAAGTGTTTGCGCTTACACACGGAAAATCTGAAGAGATTTTGTTTGAAATTTGATAACGTCTTCGAAACACCGTACGTTTCTTGCCAGGTATGATCTCCGATATAAGAACGGAACGGCTTGATCTATATATTCGAGCTTGAACGGATAAGCGGATCAAAGCAGTCTTGGAGCGTTGACGAGCCTCAAGAAACCAGAGAAGACGTCGTCAGCTGCATCCCCGCGTGATCGTCTCTCCAAAGAGATCGAATGCTACATCTCTGCATTTCCTATTATTGACGGAGACGACGATCCTCTGCAATGGTGGAAGTTAAACACGAAAGAACTGCCGTTGCTGTGCCAACAATCGAGAAGATATCTTGCCATCCAAGCGAGCAGTTCCACATCAGAGAGACTTTTTAGTAAAGCAGGGCAAGTTACTACAGCGGCACGAGCACAGCTGAAACCTGAGAGAATGGATAAGCTTGTGTTCATGGCAGAGAACTTATAGTCGTTTGTGTGTTATTTGTAAATATAATTGTGATATTTGTACATGATATTTATAAATCTTATTGTAAATTTTATCTGATTTATTTGTACTTCGTAGTCAGGATGTTTATAATTAATTAATACAATTGTTTTTCAAACTGAAGTCTTGCGCGCGTAGCGTCATGCATGTTTTTTAACTGTAGTTTCGAGCGCGTTTTAAAAAACCGATTCACTCGGTTTTTTCGGTTTTTTTCGGTCGGTTTTCGTTTTTTTATAAAAACCGCCTCACCCTATATACTGTACCTTCTGTTTTGAATCATAAATGACAATATGTCTCATACTATACACTCGCTCCCTTTTTACTGTACAGTATACTCTACCTGTCATAGAACTATTTTGATTATTTTCTAGATTGAACTTTGCCATAATGCATCAATCAGTACAGTAAAATGCAACAAATATTGTAATCATGCCTGCAAATAAAAAATAAAATGAATACGTGTACAATTTATATGCCTTAGCTTACAGTCTTTTGAAAGAAAATAAACTATCACTTTTCAAGTTAAAACAATTGTTTAATTTTTTTACTGTACATGGTGATTGTTGGACCAAGATAATTGAATCTCAATACAGCCAGCCATTAATTATGTAAAAAATGTAAAATGGAGCAGCATTAGTTGGCAATACTGGTACATGTATGTACTGTTTCAGTCAGTGTGCAATTTATATAATTATTAAACTGCATGAACTTACACCAATCTGTTGTCCTGCGTCAATGCTGGGGGTCTTTCCTACAGTATTTTCTTTTAACTGAAATTGAAAGGGATAGTTTTGAAATTTAATTCCCAATTACAACATCCTATTTGTTGCTTTAAATTATACATATTACAGTAAGTTGTGTATTCGAACTCTCATTATCCGAAGAACCAGCATTACTTCCTACATATGGGGATACTGTACACTAGATACCGTACCTGTACTAAACAATTTCTTAGTATTGGATTAACGGTTTGTCCTTAATTGTTGTAATGCACATACATAATTTTGTTGTGATAAAAATCCAATTTTGTCATTCATCTGCATGTATACAGTTATGAAGAGTATTTTAATTGCTACACATTTGTTGTCTATAGAAAAAAATACAATAAAAAAATTATATTTAACAATGACCAAAAGTTCATATTACTGCAAGCAATGCATGCATAGGAAAAATAATACCTTGTACATTTCAATGTTGTAAATTTCTTTTTTGTAGTTTGATAGCTATGAAATGAATTTTATTATCAACTGGCCGGCTTTTTCATATCACCTCTCAAGCACATCTGAAATGTGCTTTGAGTACAGTAGGTACAGACATAGCATACATGTGACTAAAATGTCTATACCTTTTATCCCTCTAAAGTAGACTCAAAAAGTCTCTGCACTTGAGGACGCTCGCTCGAAAACGCAGTCAATTAGATTGTATCCAGCGACAGCAAGATTGACTCGAAAGCAAATTCAAAACAAACCGTAGTGAATTCACCCAGTGACGCCTCACTCGAAAACACAATTAGATTGCATCCAGCGACAGGCAAATAACTCGAAAGCAAATTCAAAGCAAACGCAATGAATTCACCCAGTGCGCCAACTCGAAAACACAAAAGTGTCCAGTACTAGGCAAATCAATCCGTCATAAACACATTTGTAAAAATGTGTCCTGCGGCATCCCTCCAAAACACATTTTAAAAATGTGACCTGTAGCTAGGGGATTCAATGTCGTGCAGTATATACATGTACTATACATGTCTGCACCCGGCCAGTTTACCTTGTCACACTCGTCATCTGGAATATACTGTTTCCACTGACTCTATTGGCAACTTTAGCCAATAATATTTCAAAACATATTACCCGTGACTATATTTTTGTAGGGTTTGCTCTGATAGCAACACAAGCCTCTGCTCTTCCTCAATTCTCTTTTGCATATTTTTGTTCCTGCCAATTGCTCTCAAACGATCAAATGTCATTGGCTCAAACACAATATCATTAATAGATCTTACCCTTGATGTAGCTACAAATGTACATCCAGCCACTTTCTCACCTTTACCCAGGTCAACGACAACTTTTGGTAAAGTCTGTCCCTGCGACTTGTGGATGGTCATTGCATACCTTAATCTCAAAGGAATTTGCTCTCGTGACAAGTACTTGCCATCGACCATCCATTCAAATACCTTTGGTGGCACTGGTAGGCATTTCTCACAATAATTGATAAATGCTGGTCCTGGGAAATGTACCAACACTGCAATTGGTAAACTTGGAGGTCCTGCAGCCTCCGCATACCAAAACTGCTCAACCACTCCAAATGAGCCATTACATAGACCAACGTCTGCCCAAAGGTTGGATGTTAGCATGACCTCTGCATTCTTTGAAAGAAACATGACTGCATCTAAACCTTCAGCTTCATCTGATTTTGCTGCCGAGGCACATGGCCAGATTGCTTTGCCTGAATCTTTGCTACTGGTTGTCCAGTACTTTTCAGCTTTTCATTATTTGTACTCAGCCACACTCTTCTTATCAAAGTACAATCTAATTGCTGTATTGAATTCAACCATGTCAACATTATTGGGTGAATGTTGAAGGAGAAGACGCCAATCGTCCTCCGTAACTTTCCCATCTCTCATCCTCAGTAGCAAACTTCTGAATGCTATCGCTTCAGGATTACTGCCAGCCTGTCGCGTAATATCATCAAGAATAACAACAGTGTTAAACAAACAATAGAGAGCCCATGATCACTAATAATCGACCCATTCCCAGAAACATATAATGCTCGATCACAGACTGGTGGCAACTGACCAAAGTCACCAAGGAGAATCACTGAAATCCCACCAAATGGCTTATTTTGATTCCCCGTACCAGCACGTAATCTATTGTCTAGCCAAGAGAACATCTTGTGACCAATCATTGACATTTCATCAACAACAAGACGCCTGCTCAGGCGTTCACTTGGGCTACTGATTTGGTGGCAAGGACAAGCGAATATGAAGCGAGTTCGGACTTTCGTTTTATTGCCAATGAATCGCTGTTGGAAAAGTTTACCGAGACCTGTAAACCTGCAAACCATTGCAAAGATTCTCTCCAAGATGAGAGAAACACAGATGAGAGATCAATCATGAAGACGGAAAGAACAGCCAAGGACAAACATATTATACTGTGTTGACATTTATCACATGAAACTCTGTAATATTAATCATGAAATATTGTCCGATTTAAATCAATTCTATATCGAAATGATCACTTGAATCTGGCGAATCGAACGCTGTAGGTTTCGTCTACTTAAAATGTGAAGATCAGATGTTATATGAGAAAATGCGTATTAGCGATTAAAGCGAGACTCGTCTCTAAAATCAAAGGACATGGCTTCAAGATCTATTCGTTGTTTACGCGATGATTTAATGCTTTTATGTCCATTAAACCGATGTAATTTCGTAACAGATATGTTTCGTATACCTTGCCGTTGTTTTTTATATAAATTTTGACACACGAAGACCTTCAATCGAACAGATATTAGAAAAAATAACATTGCCGCGTCGGGTAATATCACAACAGCATCAGCATGTTTTATAGTGCCTGTCACTTCATTTATCACTTCATCAATGTTCTTCATTCTTCCATTTACACCAATTGAACAACATATTTCAGTACAATTCAGTAGCACATTCAAACAGTTTGATCGATTCAATAAAACATGTAAACATAGATTTGATCGAGTACGCATCAGCGTACGATAATAACTAAAAGTAAAAGATGAGCGATTTCGAAACAGGTTGTTCCGCAAATCCGCGGTCTCCCCTTAGGTCTACCGCTATCGGTGTCTGCGATTGTAAGTAGTGTGAGCATGTTTATTATTAATATACTTGCCAGCCACATTCCTTATCAATCTTATCACAAATTTGCTAGAGTCTTGAAGTTGATCAATGGCAATGGCGACCAAAGAAGCGTGGATGAATATAAGGTCAGCGCTCGTTTCCATCACTGAAACAGTCATGACGTCATGAGAATAAACACTGAGAATAAAGAAAACGAAATAAGATCACGTCAGTTTGATAGATGGGAATTAGTTGCATTTTGTTGAGCAGAAAAATAAAAATACAGAAGTGCAGCCCGTTTTAAGTCTTGGTGCTACCCCCCCCCCCCCCCCCCCCCCCCCCACAGGGGGTAGCCCAAGTAATAAGGTAAGCCTTACCTTCTAATTTTAACTGTAGACGCTGTAACGACTCACCCTGAAGCTCTCTATGGTCATGAATTGGAAGTTGTGCTGCAGAATGCAACGTCTGGCCATTTATACTAAATGCTGCTATGCCTGTAGTTGCTGTTACTAAGCATTTCTCTCCAAGCACTTGCTTCAAAGCATTTATTATGTATGTCTTACCTGTCCCAGCAGTTCCACAGACAATCATACAAACTGGTTCACATGTCTCAACACTTTGAGCATGGGATGTTACAATATCATAAGCCAGTCGCTGCTTCGCATTCAAAGTTCCTGGATCAATGGCAGGATGACCATTCTGTGGTTGCGCAGTAAGGGGTTGTCTTCCTCGTTCCTCTGCATCTTTCCTCTGCTTGGAAATCCACCCTGGGCATTCCCTTAATAGTTCCATTGGCACTGACCTTGCTCCCTCAAACCAGTCAGTTCCATTCTCCAACAGCAGGTCACCAGATTGCTCATAATGCTCATTCAACCTGCAAAGCAACATCCAATCATCAGTTTCTTCACATTGCTCATTGTTTGTTCCATCATCATCACTTTCATTGGTGTCATCATTATCTCTATCTTCTGCAACTTCTTCATCCTGTTCTGATTCTCGCTCAAACATATTTAACATTTCTTCACAATGACCTATGACATCCTCTTCAGCAAAGTCAGTATGCAAAAATAGGTGATAAGTATTAATAAACATTTCATCACTTTCTGCCTCATTGGCCCATGCATTTGATGGTTCACCCTCCCAAGGCTTGAATTTGATTAGCTGATATTTGCAATATGTGCCAAAATCTGGACCGCGAGGGTTTCCCGAGACCTGTGGGAATGTCCGTACAATATAGGGAACTGATCGTTTCCTTACCTGTGAACGATATTTTGTGTACTGTGACACATATTGCATCAAATTTAACTGAGACAACCCTTGACACTTACTGTTGGCAGTTGAACGCTTACCATACTCTTCAATGGTCGATTTTTGCAACACTTCATCACTTTGGTTCTCATTGTCAATGACAACCTTCCTACTATTATCTAAAGAAATCGTAACAAAACTTTTAGTACACCCTATCAAAGGCAGGCTTAGAAGCATATGTGCTGTTTCTTGCGCTGCCATATCTCGATCTCAACAACTTGTATTATGGCTTTCTTGATTGCCGAAGATACTTTATCATTATCCTGTAACCTTGACACACAGGAGCCCAAAATCTCTGATGCTTGCTTTGAGCGTGGTTCGCCCTTTGCTGCATACTTTGCCATGTAACGTCCACATGCATTCTTGTCAACGATGACCTGTAAATCAACATTAGCTCTCCAATTCTCAATCATCACCCTGTTATGAGAATTTAACCTATGGTCATTTCTCTTTGTAATTAATGTTGCACCTAACTTACAATGCGGTAACAATTCATAGTTAAAATGGGTTTCTTCTTCTAAACCCTTTGGGAAACCAAATCTACATTCTGCAGGTAAACCACATTTTTTCTGTTTCAAGCAGTAGGCAGAACTGCATCTGGTATGCCTCTCAACACTGTTCACTAACCTGTGGTAGTCTGAATCTGCATCATCAACTGCACTTGGTCTAACAGCCGATGGATGTGGCTCAGGAATTCTCCATTGTTCATCAGGCAACTCCTCATTAAAGGTTGTTACAAGCCAATCAATATACCTAGAACAAAACAGGAACAAAATATCTGTTATATTGTAATGCCATAAAAGATTTGTTTCTTGTATTATCCCAGCCAGTTCTTACCTTAACACCCGTCTCTCTGATTCTTTTCCATCATCAATAACGGGCTGAAAAAAAAATTCAAAATCTTCCATGTCAGACTCATGTTCAAGTAAACTCCATGCCTTAGCAGCTTTTCCTCTCAATGTTGGAATGTCTGGGTCGTTCTTTAACTTTGCACAACCGTGCGCATGAATACTTCACCTGGCTTGATATTCATATCGAAACCAATACCAGTCTGCATCCAACACACCATGCAACCAATGCCTGATAAAGTCATCGAGACGCTGCTTAAAAAACCAATCAGTCAAATGTGGATTGTCAATGACTGCTTGCGCTCGTTCTGACCGCGTAGCATCTTCCTCATTCTGCAAAAGTCTTTGCAACTCTGGCCAGTAGCTATCTGCTGCACTAAAAGTAAAGAAAAAGGTAGGACAGCCTTTCTGCTCTATCAACGTTAACAATTCCTGTAAACGCTGATACCAGTACGAGTTAGTGCCTTGCACTTTCGACACATACCGTTGAAGCCGGTTCACCATTTGCTTACCACTCATTGAATTGACCATCTCTCTTAGCTCTTCTAGGGTCATGTTGGCATCTGCTGGATGCTGGTGCAAATAAACATTTGATTGAGACAAAAGCTGATGCCTTTGCTTCATATCCAATGCCCAATAGGGGAACCTTGGGTGAGAAGCAAATCTCCACCTGTACTTACCATTTGGTAACCTTTCAGCAAACTTAACCAAATGCTTAAATGCTTCTGCCAGAGTCACACCATGTTGTCTTGCCCGTGTGGTTGGGTCACCTCTCCCAAATGGGAACAGTGTAGGAAATGCCATCGTTGCAAGACCATCTGTTCTAAACTCATTGACAGCATTACCTTCATTAGTTGGCCAGTCTATTGGGTCAGCTTCATCATTCACTGTCTCACGAATTGCATCTTGATCCTTCCTCTGCCTTTGACGCTGAGGAATGAATGATGTCCTGTCTCCCCCTAAAACAGATTCTTCAACAACATCATTATCTACTTCATGATCCTGAGGTGGCCCTTCTCCTCGTCTTCATGAGGAGATACTTCTGTATCAATAACAAACCTGAGGCCATTAGGAATACCATTCTCTGGTAAACAATGTATTGCCTCACGGTCAACTTCTACACCTTTGAAGTAGGGATTGTTAGTGACTAACCATAACACAGCTTCAAGCACTCGATGTTTACGAACAGTAAAATCTCGACGTGTATTTTCAACGCCATGTCTTCTCACCACCAAAACAGGTAAATCTGATGCTCTTGAAGGCAAACTATTCAAAAAACTTTGAATATCTTGGGGTAAATTAAGAACATGTCCCTTGTACCCCCTCTGACCACCATGTTTTCTATAAACACTCATGATAGGGCACACCCTTGCAATTAGCATTTCCTCTATCTGGGTCAACCCTTCTAACTGTAGGGGAACAATACCTGGGTCCATGTCATTCTCTGCACTGTACACTTTCGGTGATTTCTTATCTCTCGTGCATCGATTACATACATACCTTGCAGGATCTTTACTTAAATTCTGCTTGGTTGGCCAGGTTTCTTTACACACAGTACACTGGCGATGCTGCAGCTGTTCTTGGCTAGAATGGAAGCTATTCATTTCGTTTTGCACCCATTCTTGTTCATGTAAAGGATTGTGGACGTCTTGCCACCCCCCTTCGTGTAAATACCCTTCACGACTATTAATTACTTGCTCTTCCTGAATATAATTTCGCCTCTCTCTAGCGTTCTCTCTCGCTAACAAACGCCTTTGCTCTTTCTCCTGTTCACTCTCACTCTCTCGTCTAGCATCGGCATTACGCCGTTTATTTAGCAGTCGATGTAACTTGTCTTCCTCGCTTTCATTTTCAAGTTGCGTTGACCATTTTTGCTTCTGAACTACGAGTCGTTCAGTTCGCTGTTCTTCATTCTCGTTCTGTCTCGTCGTTGCTGCGTTTTCTTTCAACACTTCGAGTCGTTCAGTTCGTTGTTGATTTGTTTCAGTCGCCATCCTTCTTGCTGTGTTTTGTTTTAACGATTGTAATCGTTTCTCTCTTTCATCGTTCGACTCTGTGTCAATACGCAACTGTTTATTACTTTTTAACTGCTCTAACCTATACGCTCGTTTCTCCTCACTCTGTTCACGACTCGTCTTTTCGTTAGCCTCTCTAAGATAATCACGTCGCTTACCTCTTGTCTGTTCACTTCTCCTCTTGTAAGCTTCCCTTCTCTTGGCCAGCCTAACTTCGCGTTGTTCTGGTGTTTCTACTCGGGATTTTTGACGCCTTTCTTCACAGACTTTCAACCTTCTTGTTTCCCTTCTCTTTGCGAGCCGAACTTCGCGTTGTTCTGGAGTTTCTACTCGCGATTTTCGTCGCCTTTGTTCACAGTCTTTCCACCTCGTTGTTGTATTTAAAACCTTACCTGTTGTTGGTTTGGTTTCCCCGTAGGAAATATCGGACCTTACTTCCTGTCCACTTTCGTTCTCCTCTGCTCGTACAGCTTCAACCTGCCTTTCGTTATTTAAATTACTCATTTTCCTTTTTTTCCAGTTTCCAATACTGTTTAAAATTCATAAACAGTAAGTCGCTTCTGAAAAATATTTTTTAAAGACGATAACACAAAATGTTCCCATCTCCTTGTAGAGCCATAAATATCCTTGTTTACTCACTTTCTACCCCCGTGCTTCGTTATCGTAACCAAGACAACCGATGTCCGGTTGATGGATACCGATATACGCGGCACAAACATATCCAGAATTTGCATCAGGCAAACGACCGGACATTGTACACGACCGGACATTGTACCACCCCGTCAAGATTATCACCCTCGCCCCAGCGCCTTCGGCGCTGGGACGGCGCTTCGCGCCGTCCGGGCGAGGGGATTATGTATATTGTGATTGTCAGCGACTCACCGGTCTGTGTTGAGCAATTAATTTGCCTTTTCTGCATAGTTTTTTTGGTTAGGGTTAGCAATTTGGTTAGGATTAGGGTTAGGTTTAGGATTTTGGTGATATTTACTTGCATTTCGTTGAATTCTAAGAGACTATAGCGTCGTACGGTTACCGTACGAATAGCCATTACATTCAGTTCAGTGCTTCACTTTATCGTTTATTAAACTTTTTGACTTGACTCGCTAATAAACACGTGCTATGAGTTTATTAAACGGCTTCAAACACGACCCATTTGATAAGTTCATTGGCGTAGTAATTTTGAAAATCGATGTTGTCTAAGCCGAGAAAATCAAAGATAAAGTTTATGTAAATCAGGACGAATCTTTATCACATTTAAAACCACGATACGGTCGTGGTTTTCTTTTGTCTTTTCCTCATGAATTATTAATGAGTGTTTGAATGTAATTTAAATAATTGTACACTTTATTGTGTATTTGCTCCAAGCTCCGAAATCTAATAGACACATTTTGAAATACTTAACAACAGACTAAACAGAGAGATTTGGGAAAATTTGAAGGTGTGTAATGTTTTGAATTTTCAAAACATATATGTATAATATATTGACAGTTGCCAACTGTTTATGTTTATGTATGACTTTTATGTATGTTTATTATTTGATTAAAATTATAAATACTATCTGCTTGATAATTAGCCTATATATACAGTAGTTTAGGGTGAAAAAACATGCATACTATTGCTGTGTTTATATGACCTGGGCCTGGCCTACAATTTTGTAGCAATAAACAAGCATTACTATGTATACTTGTCAGTGTTAATACTTAATATATACACTGCTGTAGTGAATAAGGGAGAGCTCGAGGGGACACAGACGATACAGTACATGGATGATTGTCAAGCAAGCTCATATCCTCAGAAAAATTATTCTGTGTCCTGGACAGGGATAACTTTCTGATTTCCAGTGAGATGCTCTGACCATTGAGCTACGAAGACTCAGATGCATGATATTTAAGAGTTATCCAGACCTCGGTCAAAGTTATCTGCTTTGGCAGGTAACATTGACCTCGGTCTGGATAATTCTTGATATCATGATGCTCAACCTCATCCAATAATTGTATATTATGCTGTACTGTTACTACCATACAATAACATTATAAAGGTATGAGGTGTCTAAAAATATATACTTGCAATTAAGGGATCAATATTCATACATCTCATGGAAATTTATGGGAGGGGTACATATGTCAGTCCTGGGGCCCGAGTTTTGCTCTTGTGTGAGACAAGTGCTGTAATTTCTTTCTTAGTGATTTAATGGTAGAAACAGCAGTAAACTTCGCCACTATTCTGTTCAGTGCAGGTGCCCAGGTACTGCACCCAAAAATTTAAAAAGTTTACGCTATTTAGTTTGATGTCCTATGGAAGAATTAAATTCAAACAACACAAAGCTCTCAGAGATATTGTCCACTGCAAATTTATTCAGTTTTGCAAATAAATGGGCTAATAATAATAATAATAATAATTTATTAATTTCTATAGCGCTGTTACACTAGTTGCTCACAGCGCTTTACAATATTACAGTTAAAAACTATTTACGGTAATGATATATACTAATCCTATTTACAATTCAACTTTTAATATGTATTAAGCAAGAAAAGAAAAAGAAAGAAAAAACAAAAATGTAACGCTAAAAACTAAAAAAAAAGCTATCTTAAACAGATGCGTCTTGAGATCTTTTTTAAATATGTTCACATTAGGCGCTTTCCGTAAGGATAGCGGTATATCATTCCATAGTTTAGGGGCCGTAATGGAGAAGGCCCTATCACCATAAGTAACAGTTCGAGATCTGGGTATTTGTAACAGTTCTTGTGAGGCAGATCTTAGTGAACGTACATAACTACGTCTAGCGAGGAGATCAGATATGTAACAAGGTGCTAAACCATTTAGCGCTTTGTAAGTTAGTAATAGTACTTTAAAGGTAATACGATAAGATATAGGTAGCCAATGCAACCTCATTAAAACAGGAGTTATGTGATCATATTTACGTGTGTATGTGACAACACGAGCTGCAGTGTTTAATACAAGTTGAAGCCTATTTATCTGATATTTGGGGAGTCCGTTTAGAAGACCATTACAATAATCCAACTTTGATGATACGAAAGCATGTATTAATGTCTCAGTTGAGCTTTCGTCTAGGTACTTCCTAATCTTTCCAATGTTCCTTAAATGGAATTGGGATGACTTGCATACTTTACTGATATGTTCATCGAAAGACATCACTTGGTCAAATATAACTCCCAAATTACGCACAGTAGACTGATGTTTAATAGACTCATCTCCCACCTGAACAGAATTAACACAAGGTCTCAAACGATATTTAGAACTAATCACAAGCAACTCAGTCTTTTCATCATTCAACTTCAATGTATTATGGATCATCCAACTGTCTATCTCCTTGACACAACATTCTACTCTTGACTTGGCCAGGCAAGCATCTTCTCGAGAGTCGGTATTAAAGGTGACGTAAAGCTGGGTATCATCAGCGTAGAAATGGTATTGCAGATCGTGAGCTTTGATGATATCAGCCACCGGTGCAGTATATAGGACATAGAGCAAGGGGCCCAGCACCGATCCCTGAGGAACCCCGGATGTCAGCGATCGCAAAGTCGACTTGCATCCCTCAACTTGGACGTAATATTTCCGAGATGACAAGTAAGATTCAAGCCAAGCAAGAACATTGCCTTTGACACCAAAGCGATGAAATAATCGTGATAGTAGAATAGTGTGGTCTACAGTATCGAAGGCAGCAGAGAGATCCAGGAGTAGAAAAAGCACAGATTTGTTGTTATCGATGGCTCGTAAGATGTCATTTTGTACTCTGACAAGTGCAGTTTCAGTAGAGTGATAAAGCTTATAGGCTGACTGGAGCCATTCATCAAGATGATGAGATGTCACATGATCTGTTAACTGCATAGCTGCCGCTTTCTCGATCACCTTTGATACCATTTTCAAGTTGGAGATAGGACGGAAATTCTGGAATTGTTCATAATCAGCATCAGACTTCTTGAGAACAGGTAGTACCTCAGCTATCTTGAGTGCCTCAGGCATGATACCAGAAGAGAGTGATATATTCACCATTGTGGTGATTGTTGGCAATAACATGTCTAAGCAATTCTTCATTACTGAGGCCGGTAAGGGATCTAAGTTGCACGATTTCAGTGCTAATTTACGGGCGTATACCCCTATTGTATCTTGACTAACCATAGCAAAGTTAGATAATTCAAATTGGCATACAGCTGCGGAGGTAAAGGCAGCAGATCCAGTGTTAGCTTGTTTATCACTGAGTTCAGAATGTATCTTTTCAATTTTCCCAGTAAAGAAATCCGCAAAAGAGTTCGCTAGCGTAATGTTGTCAGGGAATGATGGATATCGCTTTACAGATGACTTTTGCAGCAGCTTGTTTACAGTTGTAAATAATACCTTCTGATCTCCAGAATGTTCTTTAATGATCTCCCTATAATAAGCTGTTTTCAGATTGTTAATTAAATTATTAACAACTGAGCACTGGTACACATACTGTTCACGATCACATTCTTGCTTGGATTTGCGCCATTTACGCTCCAGTCTCCTCCTCTTATTTTTCTCCAGAGCCACGTCCTGGTTATACCAAGGAGCTGATGGTCGTACGATTACTTGCCGCTGCATGATAGGTGCATGTTTATCTAATATTGAACACAGAGTGCTGTCATATTGCTCAACTAAGGCATTCAGATTATCTTGTCGATTAAGCGACAAATTAGAATCACGAATGTCCTCGCCAAGAATGTTCATATCAATGGAACGCAGTTTGCGAAATGTAATCGTCTTCTTAGAAAAACGAGGTTTCTCGAGATGTAAATCACAGTAAACTGCAAAGTGATCAGAAATAGCTGGGTTCTTAATCATGACACGCTTGACCAATAAATCCTCAGCTCTAGTAATGAGCAGATCAAGCGTATGACCTTTATTATGAGTAGGACCGCTGACATGTTGCTTGAGCCCAAAAGCAACCAAGATATCAACAAACTGCTTGGCATGCCTATCATCAGGATCGTCTAGATGAAAATTAAAGTCACCGGTGATTAATAAACTGCCTGGCCATTCAGCTAGTGTGCGTTCCAGAAGACGCGAAAACTCCTCATAGAAGAGTGCGTAGGTACTTTCATCTGGAGGACGATAAACACACAGAATACGGATGACTTCAATGCTGTTTTTAAGGCGGACATCCATTAATTCAAACGTCTTAAAATTGTCACAGATGTTATTGTTGACATCTAGGGTCTCCTTGAATAGAAACCCAATACCCCCACCAAAAGTGGTTCTATCACGTCGAGTAACATGTAGAAAGCGATAACCCGTAGGGCACAAAGTTCCTATTTCAACCGCATCGACATTCCCCGGTCTTAGCCATGTTTCTGTTATCACAAGTACATCCAAGTCATGATCAACAGCAAAATCCTTTACTGTCAATACTTTATTTCTGACTGATCGTACATTTAATAAACACATTCGGAAAGCAGCCGTCAATAGATGGTGTGAGTGTCGAGCTATCTTCACGTTTGCATAATTAGTAAAATTACGGCAGCGCATGGATGACTGAACCGGTTTTCGGTCGCTGATATGCACCATAATCTTGTTGGTATTAAGATTCTCTGGGCCAGGCATTGGATGAACATCTCCGCTGAGCTCAATGGATAATTCCAAAAAGTTGAAGGATGAAACACAATTTGAGTAATAAAGAATATTACTTCGGAACCATTTTTTCTTGATTTTGAATCGAATTGATGGTTGGCGTTTAATACAAACATTTCGATCAGTTCCATTGTTCCTTACCAAGCAGAGGAGGTCTCTTGGGATTTCACCAGTAATATTAAGTTTTGCAATGCAAATTCCACAAGCTTCAGACCACAAGCTTGTTTCACTGGTAGGAAGAAAACATCGAATTTCAGTAGCGTTTTTGTCCCAATTTACCTGAAGGTCGCATTTCCAGGTTCCAACATCACTTATACACCTATTCCTAATTCAAGTAAAAGAACTACAGTACTGTATTACAGTAGTAAATTAGCAACTACGCTATAAAAGTTTCAAACAGTATAAGCGGGCGAGGGGTGTTGCGTATAACGTATTTCTAGTAAGGACATGATCATGACTTCCGCTGACAAGGCTAACTTTAAGAAGGCTACTACACTCTAAATTTCGCAGTGTTGCTCCAACACCAAACAGGTGTAAACACTACACTTGTTTGGTGTAAAACCTTTTGAGTGTTAATTAACATTCCAAGGTGTATTTTTACACCAATATTGGGTTTGGGCAACACTGCTTTGGTGTAGAATAAATAACTATTCTGTTAACACTGATTTTGGTGTTAATTTACACTAAGATGGTGTAATGTTACCATATGTCAGTGTGCCTTCACACCAACCAGGAGTGTATTAATACACTTACTTGGTGTAAGATCCTAACTCACACAATAACACCCTAACAGTGTAAATTTACACCAGTGAAAGTGGGCGATCACACCATTTGGGTGTAAATGTTAATCCGGATACCACTACATTGTACAAGGATTACAAGTGTATTATTCTACTGGTGCCAGGGTAATAAAACTCATGTTTAGTGTAAACAGTCATACCGGCATTTTAACACTGTTTTGGTCTAAATGCAAATGAAAATCGAGGCTACTCAATACCAGGAAAAGTGTAGCTGTACATGGCTCTACTGTGTAAGGAGTAAGAATCATGTTCAATGGAAAGATGCTGTGACCTTTGACTTTGCGATATTCAACTAGAACAACATGCGTCTATGCAACAAGTGAATGTGATTCTTGTATGACATGAATGTTTAGTTGCTCTGGGTCATTAACATAATATACTCCTATACCGCCTGAACGAAGACAATCAAACAATGCATCGATTGGTGCTATAAGTGAATTCTCAGACTTTGTAACACATTTATTTACATTATTTAATGACACCGTATTATACATCAAAACTGCAATATATTATTTACATTATTTACAATTTGTTACAGTATGTATACAAAGCATGCAGTTTCACATGTACAGTATATGCTTTGAATACAAAGTTATTCCTCACAGTCCGACAAATTATATCGCAATCGTACAAACTTTTTAAGGGTTCCATATGTTCTTATGGAGTATATGTCCAATGGATGGTGATCTAGCAGCTGATCATATTCAGTAACAACTATCTCATTCAGAACTGCAACTTCATATGAGTGTAAATGCTTGTTATATCTTAATGTATTCATTTTGCGACAGATGAATATGATGTCCGTGTTTGGCATTATCAACATATCTTCTATTTTCAGTAATACTGGGAATAATGTATGCTGATACACAACAGCAGAGCCTTTAAGGTACTTGATGCCATGAATTACTACCCAGTTTGCCCTGAAATGAAATACAGTAGTATTAAAAGTTTAGAATTCAGATTAAGTCAGAGATGCATTCTGTTTGAAAAAAGAAAAAAACTTCTACAAAAACGTTATAGTGTACTATAGTTGCATAACTTAGCTACATGAAAACTTTGGTCTCCGGTGTCAATGAGGGGTAAAGGTTGCACAAGGCAACATTCTTGTCCATGTTAAGGTTGTTTAGTTCCACTGTCATACCTGTGATAACCAGAAACCATAAATTAATAAATTAACATTTTACAAATAAATAATAATTACGTAATAAATAATTAAATATATAAAATAATTAATGAATAGATGTCACATCTGTAACAAGGAGTACGTAAGTGGAGACCTGAGAGTTAGAGACCATTGTCACGTCACTAGTAAATACAGAGGTTCAGCACACCAGCTATGCAATAGGAACTACAGACTGACTGATAAAATACCCGTCTTCTTCCACAATCTAAGAGGCTACGATAGTCACTTCATAATGCAAGAGATAGGGAAGTTTGGACATAACATCAACGTTATACCCAACAATATGGAAAAGTACACGGCCTTTACGTTAGGTAAACATCTAGTATTTCTAGATAGTTTCCAATTCATGAGCTCTAGTTTAGACAGCCTAGTTAACAACCTACCAAAAGACTGTTTCAAGTATACTTCTGAAGTATTCCAAGGTAAGGAGCTCGAACTAGTGTCGAGAAAGGGTGTATACCCATACGATTATATGCATAGTTTCGATAAGTTTAATGACGAAAGTCTACCATCAAAGACTAAGTTCTATAGTGTGCTAAACGATGAGAACATATCAAAGGAAGACTACGAGCATGCACAAAACGTGTGGAATACTTTCGACATGAAGAGTATGGGTGACTATCACGACCTATACCTAAAGTCTGACGTATTACTGCTATCCGACGTATTCGAGAACTTTAGAAGAACATGTAAACAGTACTACCAACTAGACCCTTGTCATTACTTCACATCACCTGGACTATCGTGGGACGCCGCACTAAAGATGACGAACATAAAACTAGAGTTGATGACTGATATAGACATGTTCCAGTTTATCGAGAAAGGAATGCGTGGAGGTGTGTCGTATATAGCGAATAGATATGGTAAAGCCAACAATAAATACATGAAGAACTACGACGACAAGAAACCTTCAAAGTATATCACATACTTAGACGCTAACAACCTATACGGTTGGGCGATGAGTCAATACCTACCTAATGGTGGATTCAAATGGATCAGTAACACACATCTATCCAAATATAAAGACGACTCTAAAAAAGGACTGATACTAGAGGTCGATATGGAATACCCTAAAGAGCTGCACGACCTCCACAACGACTACCCATTAGCTCCAGAAAAGGTGAGAGTGCACGACAACATGTTATCAAACTATTGTAAGAAGATACAAAACAAATTTAACATATCCATAGGAGAGGTAATGAAGCTAGTACCTAATCTAAACGACAAAGAGAAATATGTCGTACACTATAGAAATCTCCAACTATATAAGAAACTAGGAATAAAAGTCAAAAGAGTACATAGGATGCTACAATTCAATCAGTCGCCATGGTTAAGACAATACATAGACTTCAACACGGACAAACGAACTTAAGCTAATAATGACTTCGAAAAAGACTTCTTCAAGTTAATGAACAATAGTGTGTTTGGAAAGACCATGGAGAATCTACAAAAACGTGTTAATGTCGAGCTAGTAACAAGTGAGGACAAACTGAAGAAACTCGCCTCGAAACCCACCTACATTAGTAGCAAAATATTTAACGATAACTTAGTAGCTGTGCACAAGATCAAAGAAACACTAACCCTAAATAGGCCAGCATATGTGGGTATGTGTATTCTCGATCTTTCAAAAGTATTAATGTACGACTTTCACTATAACTACATCAAAAAGAACTACGCCGATAAAGCCAAACTACTATTCACTGACACAGACAGTCTAACATACGAAATTGAGACGGAGGACATATACAAAGACATCTACACTGACAAAGACATGTTTGACTTTAGTGGATACGACAAGTCGTCTCCTTACTTTGACCAAACTAACAAAAAGGTTATTGGTAAAATGAAGGACGAAACGTCAGGAGTCCCCATCGTCGAGTTTGTAAGTCTAAGATCTAAGATGTACAGCTACATAAAAGAAGACGGAAAAGGTGGAAAGACCGCTAAAGGTATCAAGAAGAGTACCATTAGAAAGAACAAAGACATGATAACTATAAGGATGTCCTAATAAATAGTAAACAAATGTCTCGCACAAGGAAAACATAAGAAGTAAAGACCACCAATTAGGAAGTTACGAGATTAACAAAATATCACTAAGTTGTTTCGACGACAAAAGACATATTTTAGAAGACGGAATATCTAGCTATGCCTATGGACACTACAAAATAAACTAAAGATATACCCAAACAATGTGCCACAAAAATTGAATCAACAAAAGATACATTTATAATTTAAGCAATTTAAACAATTTTCAAATTTAACCAATTTAATACCAACACATGGGTCCCACACGGCTGAACCATGGCAGTCACAAAAACCTAACACACGGTTCCCACAAACCTAACCATACACAAAGAACATGGGGGTACAAACGCATTTTTCCAAATCGTGTAGATTCCTAATGGACCTGACTTTTCAAAATCATATAGATTCCGAAAAATGGATCTGACTTTTGGAAAATCGTCAGATTCTAAAACTGGATCTGACTTTTGGAAAACTGCGCCTATAGCCCCATGTTCTATACTATTGAGAGATAGTACAGTTGTATTTATAAGGGTATGAGGAATAACTTGTAATCTTATTTTTCTTTCAGCTACGAAGAAGAGGTTCCTGATCTCGTTGCTGGTGGTGGCGATGCTGGTGGCGATGCTGGTGGCGATGATGAAGATGACGCTGAGATGCTGATTGTCCCAGAAGACGACGATGCCATGCTGATTATCCCAGAAGACGACGATGCCATGGATGTCGATGCTGAAGATGATGACTACATTCCTGATGCTGGTGGTGAGGTTGGAACCAGCAGTCGGGTCTGTGGTAATGGTAGGCAGGCCAGGGTTCCCCGTGGTAGGGCAAGTGGTACACTGTAAAAACTGACTGGTTAAAACAACCAAAAAAGAAAAGTTAACTGGATGCACCTGAGAGAAACAGTTTAAAAAGGTTGTTTCAACCAAGATAAGTTTGGTTATAATAACCAATAACTTTTGTGGTTACAATAACCATAAATATAGGTTGTTTTTACCAATAAAATTTGGTTAAGTAGATGCACTTGAGACAACCAATAAAAAACGGTTATCCCCTCGCCCGGCGCGAAGCGCCGGCCGAAGGCCGAAGGCCTGAGGGCGAGGGTGCTAATATCGACCGGCGTTTAGTCCCTTATCACGCGAGATCCAAGCGGATCCTGATCTCGGTTCGGCTTTATAGGTATATATATATATATATATATATATATATATATATATGATCAACCGTCCTCATGCGCGGCATCGGAAAATGTGGCACTGGTAACTAGATACTCAGATTAAATTGAACCGTCACAAGAGACATAGTTTTTTGAGGAAATAGAAATCCGAGTCCGAGTATGTATTTTGACTCGCTAATTCCAAATCTGTTTTCAGAATTGAAAACGGTTATATATTGATCGAGATTATCATAGCCGACCAAGCCCGGACTAATTTCTAAGTACATAAACCATTTTTACGAAGGGTATTCACGTTCTCGTAATATAGTAGACACATATGTTATGTATTTTGACTCGCTAATTCCAAATCTGTTTTCAGAATTGAAAACGGTTATATATTGATCGAGATATTCAAAATAATATACGACGAAGTGAAGCCGGCTTATCATAGCCGACAAAGGCTCAAAGCCGACTAATTTCTAAGTACATAAACCATTTTTACGAAGGGTATTCACGTTCTCGTAATATAGTAGACACATATGTTATGTATTTTGACTCGCTAATTCCAAAGCTGTTTTCAGAATTGAAAACGGTTATATATTGATCGAGATATTCAAAATAATATACGACGAAGTGAAGCCGGCTTATCATAGCCGACAAAGCCGACTAATTTCTAAGTACATAAACCATTTTTACGAAGGGTATTCACGTTCTCGTAATATAGTAGACACATATGTTATGTATTTTGACTCGCTAATTCCAAATCTGTTTTCAGAATTGAAAACGGTTATATATTGATCGAGATATTCAAAATAATATACGACGAAGTGAAGCCGGCTTATCATAGCCGACAAAGCCGACTAATTTCTAAGTACATAAACCATTTTTACGAAGGGTATTCACGTTCTCGTAATATAGTAGAAACATATGTTATGTATTTTGACTCGCTAATTCCAAATCTGTTTTCAGAATTGAAAACGGTTAAATATTGATCGAGATAACGTTCAAAATAATATTGACCGGCTTATAGCGACTAAAGCCGACTAATTTCTAAGTACATAAACCGTTTTTACGAAGGGTACTCACGTTCTCGTAATATAGTAAACACGTATGTTATGTATGTTGAATCGCTAATTCCAAATCTGTTTTCAGAGTTTAAATCGGTTAAATATTGGCCGAGATAACGTTCAAACATTTCTTCGACGAAACGGGCTTTTGCAAATTGTGAATGTTTGCTAAACACAAATACACGGCCACGGCGTGCGAGGTCTGGGCACCATGGATGTGGAAATTCCCATGGGGGGGGGGGGGGGGTATAGAAAAGGCGGGCGAGGGGATTATTGCGAATTCGTATTTCTAGTAATATTTGATGTTAGCAAGAAAATCGACAACAAACAAATAATAGCTTAACGTTTTATTCACTAGAATACTAACAAAATCAGACTATTAAATTAATGAGGCAATAAATACATTAAAATAATAGAGCGGTTCAATAAATACTTGAAAGAAAATGTTCCCGAATAGAAATAAATAAAATAATTGTTCATTGAATAAGAGAAAGAAAATGTTCAACACCCATTGGCAAGACACTTGAATTTTGGGTAATGAGTAAATGTTCCAAGAACAAAAACACATTCTTGCTGTGCCCAGTGGCACCCTTGGGATACTGCGCATTAAAAACATAATAAGATGACATCAAACTAATGATCGCATTGAATATCTTATTCGTTTTAAATTTGCAGACAACCATTCCTTCTGCTGCCAAAGTAATGGAATGGAGGTCATCTAATGAGCCACTTGATAACAACTTGGGAGTTGAGCACTGTTTCACCTTATCCTCAATATTCTCTGTGGTGCCTCCCTGAAAATTAACAAAAACAGAACAATTATGGAGGCACTGCAGTACACTTTTTAATTATGACAGACACTGCAGTACACTTTAAATAAAATCAGAATACTAGACTACATAAAACCAAGATAAAATAAACCAATACTTACAGGCACAATTTCCCAAAAATGTTCACCAATTTCATACTTGATGGTCTTCTTGTCTCCAAGTACATGCGGAAGCGAAGCCATTATACACCGGTTTTCAATTTCTGAAATTGCAATTGCAGCATGATTCAGTATGGATGTGGTCTCCTGCTTATGACCTCATTATTAAACACACATAAACTGCAACATGTTCTAATGACAAATTTTAGCCAACAGGTTCGAAAGCCATATAGTTCTTATAATACACTACACACACATAAAATTAACCCTGAACTCTACCTGTCCCATACACACTGAAATGACTAACAATAACCTGTTACAATATCGCCTGCGTAAATGCAAATCACTAACTTTCCAGCGTTCCTATTTTGTGAAAGCCTGTAGGCAGGCCTCATTAATATGTTTTTGTGCCTGTAAGCAGAAATTAGATGTTGGAAATGTGCTGCAAAATTTGTGTTCCTTTTCAAGTTTTAGTTAACAGTTTTAATAATTACAATCATGGAAATAATAGACACAGACTTCTTATAAAAAGCTTGTCCTTTTAGCATTGTTTGAGGCCAGTTGTTAAAGATTTACAAGTTAATTTCCATGATCGTAGCTAAAAAAAAATTTTTTTAAATGTGCCTGCACAAATTTAAAATGTGCCTGCGAGCGGTGCTCGCATGCGCTTTACTGAGACATGGAACTGCCTGGGACATGGAACATCCTTCCTACTGAAATGCAACTTAAAATGTCACCTAAACATTTAGTGTAACACTGCCCGAGGATTGACTGGATATCCACACTGCCATAATCAGTTATTCAATTAGATAATCCTATTTCCCTCCTTTTAGTTCATAACCCCTTTTCCTAATCGTCTGGCCTGCAGTAATTGGCGTAAGCTGTTGCGGTATCCCTGCCACATACAATCTTTTCTATTGTATAACTATGACACTGTCTGTTTTTAATGTGTGCATCTTTGTAATTGTAGATGTGTGAAGTTGATCGTCCTGTAGTCTTGAGAAAGACTATTGTTGGTGACGGCCTTCACTTGACTCTGAAGATGACCGCTGCTGAGGCCGTCGAAATGTCAGTCACAACAATCTGGATGATCAACTTCACACATCTAATGATACTCCTAGGTTCAAACCAATTACTTTGTAATTGTATATACCTATAACCTTAAAGTTACTTGTAAATGTGACAAATTAAATGCGCACACACACACACACATATATATCCACCTTGTTTATCCACAGCATCAATATCTTCCAGGGACATTAAGTTGCACTGCACTTCGACACTTTTGCTTTTCTTGAGTGCTGACAATATATTTGGCTTCTTAATTTCCCAGGTTCTTCTCATCTCTTTTAACATATCTTCTCTGCCCAAAATTCTTCCCAACTCTGCTTTCATCTAAAGTAACACATAAAAAGAAAGTATTTTAGTACAGTGCTTTTTTTACAAGCAAGGGTTCCCAGCTATCCTACAGAAAGTAACTTCTGAAAACCCATATTTGTAGACACTCTAGCGTGAAGGCCTGTTAACCATCACCAAAAGGCCTTGGGTTTGCATTTTTCGCAACGTGTCTCGGGTGAGGCTAAGCTTAGAAATTGTTGACACTCGTAAAAATCTTTAAAATCTTTCACATGTTATTGAGTGTAAATGCCAATATTACTGTTTAAATGTATGTTGTTCAAACTGGAAGTAAGATGATTCATGGTATGGCCTTCAGTTCCCAACTCATCAAGAAATACTGCAATGTGGTACAATCTAAAGCAGCTTCACTTACGCCAGTTTAAATTATACATTACATAAACAAATAACTTCCCAACGCAACAAGGTGATAAATCAGACATAATTTGACACTACTCTGGCTTTAAAAAGTTTTTTGAATGTAACTTAAAAGTTACTGTCCATGACCCAAGACATTAGATTGGAGTGTTGAAACATTGGGACATGGGCAGTAACTTTTAAGTTATGGTCAAAAAACTTTTAAAGCCAGAGTAGCGTCAAACTATGTCTGATAGATTATATAATTAAATTCAGAAAAAGCGAAATGTAAACGAACACTGGACAATAAATACCATAAAAGAAACAACATATAACATGTAAGCTACTACTGTGTTTAGTCCATAGCCTACAGGTACATAAGGGGAAAGTTTGCCATCAGTCTTTATTGTACAAACCTCTACCGAGTCACTAAGTACAGTCAAGACTTCAGGCAAACATCCCCCTTCACCACATTTGGCAAACAACATATTATATAAGTCTTTCATACATTCTAACCATCCCTTTTTATGCACCTAATGATAGTTTGGTTTGTTTTAGCTAACCTCAATTCCTTTGCTGTCCTTTAACCAAGGGTAATCTTGAAGAAGCTTCCAAACTCTTGTGTTATCCAACAAGACATCTCTCCTTCGTTTAGCGAATGTGTTCTCCATTAAAACTTTGATCTTCACCAAATCATGTGAGCGCTTGTTGAACATTCCCACAAGCTCTTTCCGTTGGTTCTCCATAGTCTCTAGCGTTTCCCCTTCGGGAATTACAGGAAGTGTCGCAAACTTTCCTGTGTTGCTCCTTTTCCGTCCTGGTTTTCCTTTAGGAACGACAACACCTTCTTCTTGAAACTTTCTTTTGTCGTTACGTGCTGCCCTCCTTCTTAAATTCAAAATTCTGTCCTCGATCTTCTTAGCCCATATTTGCTAAAAATTACACAAAGCAGAACATGGTTGATTAAAAATAATTCCAACACAGGTCTCAAAATGCAACCAGTTTTAGCGAAGTCAATGACCAAATTTTTCAATAAATATGTGTCAAATATACTTTAAATATTGGATTCATGGTTGTTTTGATAAAGTGGGTCTGAGCCTCATACAAAAGTCAACAACCTCTCATTACTCTCAATGCAATGAGGTTGTTTTACACATTCAAATTGTGGATAGTTTGTATAATACTGGTAACAGACAAAGTATGGTTACTACTTCATGTTAGGATCACAAAAAGGTTTTGGACAACATTTTGGTTAGGATTATAGTTGTATTGGGAACAGGCTTACATGAAGTAACCAGCTTTAGCCATACATGAAGTACCTACCCAAAGTACTGTGAACAAGATAAGCAAAGGAAAACCAAAACAAAATTTCACATTGTGAGCCAATAAGAATGTGTCTTTTATATAGACTTGTACAATTCTCATAATTTGCCTTGACAAGTGTTTGCCTCAGCAAAATAATTACAAGGAAAAATATTGTTGTGCTTGTCTTAGACATTTCTGTCTAATTTAAATTATGAGGATTGTTATAGGCATGTGGACAAATTAAGAGCAGAGATAAAACAGGTCTAAACAGATGTGCTGCGTAGACAGTGTAGAATAGAAATGGTTCGAAAGTCTAATGTTTCAAGTGAGAGCCCTGTGTCAGACAGAAACATAAAATGAAAAGAAGAATGCTTGAATAAACTTATATAGGTAAGACATATTTTGATGCTACACTGGCTTAAAAGTTACTCGTAACTTAAAAGTTACTGTCCATTACCCAACATTTCGACACTCCAATCTAGTGTCTTCATCAGGGCCGGGTGATCGTTGTAAAGTTAGGGTCCCTATTTATACCCTCACAGAACCAATGATGTTATCTTTTAACAATATGCAAATAAGCTTCTGGCAATAAACCACTGTCATCGCAATTAGGGATGAGCCGATAACGAAAAATCCAATTTACCGATACGATAAATTCCGATATGATTTGCAGGCTTATCGGCCGATATATCGGTAGTAACCGATATTGGTCGTCAAGAATATTTAGAACTTGAATTTAGGGCAAAACGTATTAAACAAGAACTGATAGACCAGTAAAAGAAACGTGATTACAATATTTTATGTACTCTAGTAATCAATTTAATTTGGGAAAGTATAATGAAGACACTAGATTGGAGTGTCGAAACGTTGGGTCATGGACAGTACTACGACCCTGATGAAAAGCACCTTTTCGGTGATTCAGGCTTCCTGTTTAAAGATTAAAATTCATTCAGTAACTTTTAAAAGCCGGAGTAGCAGAGTAGCATCAAACTATGTCTGATTTATCATCTGGTTGCATTGGGAAATTTTAGTGAGTAAAACAATAACTTCAAAAGGATTAATCTTTCATTTAATACACAGGGATGAATGGTTCCAAGTTTGAAAATAAGATTAAATGAAAGATTTTCTTTCATTTAATCCTTTTGAACTTTGAGCCATTACAAATATATTCAAACATCATTAATAATTCATGAGGAAAAGACAAAAGAAAATCACTACCGTATCGTGTCTTTAAATGTGATAAAGATTCGTCCTGACTTACATAAACTTTATCTTTGATTTTCTCGGCTTAGACAACATCGATTTTCAAAATTACTACGCCAATGAACTTATCAAATGGGTCGTGTTTCAAGCCGTTTAATAAACTCGCAGCACGTGTTTTATCAGATCTAAAACACTCGGGCTACACCCTCGTGTTTTATATCTGATAAAACACTGCTGCTCGTTTATTAAACAATACATAAGCAATTACAATATAATAATAGTAAAACAATAAACAAGATACATACATGTCCTGCACCAAAGGACCCTTTCAAAAAGGGGTACTTCTGTACGAGAAGATGTGCGATATGGCTTCTTGCATGGCTGCTAGGATAGCTTGTTTGGGCCATTATAGTAGAGGAAAGTTGCCGCACAAGGGCATTCTTTTCAGATGGATTGAGACATTCCCTCTTCAATCCTTGCTCCACATCAGGCTCCCACTACAAGATACACAGTAATGTTAAAACTAACAACCTGTCCCATGTTTATAAGACTTGAGCAGCAACCACATACAGTGCCACCCACAATATCTGTGGGTATAAATCTCAGTGGGTATAAATCTCAGTGTGTATAGTTTGTGTGTAATGCGTACACGTGGAAGAAAGCTACATGACTGTAGGTGTACTACACAGAAAAGACTACATGGATTTGAATGGAGAACTCTTCTGTTATGCTATTTACACACATTGTGTGCTGGCAAACAAAACTTAAGACATAAATTTTAAAAGACCAATCACTTCAAGGCAGATACTCTTTTGACACTTTCTGATTACTACTATACCTTATATAACTTATTGGGTATACAGGTATAGCACTTTGATTGAATTATCACATTACAATGAAAGCTACCTACCCTTGTTGGGATACAAAAATTATTCAACCAACCAGAAGGGGATTCTTGGTAATTTGAGAAGATGCAGATGCCTAAAAACAATTTATATGTGTAGTTGTTAAATTTCAAATAGGGGTGCACCGGATAGTGCTTTTTACTATTCCCGGCCGGATACCGGATATTTTTCTATTCAAGACTCAGGCCTTCTTTTCAGGCGTGTTCATCATATTTTGACTTGAAATAATGGGAAAGAAGCCGAAAGTCTTTTTTCTAAGAGCCCAAAGATGCTCAACGTGTATGGTTGAAATTACGTTTTTCGGTAATCAAAATTCTTGTCGAACACACATGCTATGGACACACACTCCAGTGACTCCACTCTCCAGTCAATCATATAAGATTAGATGCACAAATAAGTTTATATGGAACTTTTTTGAGTTTTTTTCTAACATCAAGATTCAAGAAAGTGCAAAACTTGCATAACATATAAACATAGTTAACAAGAAAAGAGATTGCAACTTGTTAAATACTTAAAAAAAGTTGTTACTAACAGTTGTTACTAACAGTTGCTACTAACTACTTACCGCAGTTAGTCTAATTCTTTTGCAAGTTGACATATTTTGTCTATTTAGGAAGATAGTTCAGTATAACCAGCAATACTGGAACAGTAAACCAGATCATATAATATTGTTTTTTTTGTTGTATTGATATCTAACTGTATTTTTATTCATGGTATTTATATTTATATTTTCATCTTTAAGTTAACACAAATTTAATACGCCTTGAAAAAATATCCGGTGTCCGGGCCGAATATTAGAAATATCCGGCCGGATACCGGATAGTGGAATTATCTCACTATCCGGCACGGATATCCGGCCGGATATGATATCCGGTGCACCCCTAATTCCCAGGATACTGGATTTGCAATATAGTTGAAAAATACCTGACCATATTTTTTTGTATACAAGACTCAGTCCTTTATTTTGACTAGTTTCTGGGTTATACTCTGACCTTCCGAATAATCATATACATGTATATACAATTATTTATTTCAAAGAAATTTTCCACTCTATACGGCCTTATTCGGAACTGTACGATTATTAAATTTAGGAATTCCATAAGTTCACCACTTTATACTATTATTCCGCTCTATACTATTATTGATTGTGTCGGATTTTTCCACTCTATACTATTATTTTGCCCTATACGATTATTCGGAAGGTCAGAGTAACCTACATTGTGACCGAAATTTGATTCCATGCATTGAAAATCACTAACCAGTAACCCATGGTTCAATTCAGGTTTGTCTGCAGTTATATCAATATAACAATGTTATAACTGCAGTCTCAAAAATGGTCTCTAAACATGCATGCAAAAGATTAAAAGATATACCTACAGGGTGCAAAATAACTGCTAGCCAGTCAAGATGATTGGCAAAGTCAATTTTAGCTTGGACATGCCACTTTAGTTCTGTAATCGCCATCGGTAGACTCCTTCACGTAAAATGCATTGCGCTTTAGCTTATTGTTAGCCGTTGTGTTTACATGTGATACAAGACTGAAAATGTGCGAAACTGTCACCTAATTATATGTAGCAATTAGAAAATCATTTCTAAGCTTTCTAATCATTTTGTCTTTTGAGGTTAGTTTGTTCTTTTGCTTAATATTATAATATCATGTGACTGGCAAGGTGAGAGTTTGACCGGACAACACCTCAATTTGGCTGGACATTGTTTGTTAACAGTCCAGCCATTATTTTGCACCCTGTACCTATGAAATTAGAATTTATTAAGCTTTGTATGAAATAGATTAATAGATCTTATAAACTTAAACACACTGAAGCGGCATTATGGAAAGTGTTAAGAGCGACTTCAGAGTCTACAGTAATGGTCATATTTGTAATATCGAGAATTCTCAAAAACAAAATTTTTTGAAGGGCATTTTAGCCAAGTTTATTATATGGCACAAGCTACTTCTGGTGAAATTGCATGCTCTGATTGGCTGAGACACATCACATGTTGGTCCATTATTTCCCAGTAATGGACAGGACCGGTACGGATTTTGTCAGCCATTTTGTTTACAAAGGAACAAACCAAATAAAATTGAACGAATTTAGTAAATTAAGCACTACTGTAAAATCATGTACGAGTCAGATGATGAACAATCTAAAAGAGAGTCTTACTATCATGAAAGCAATAGAAGAACAAGAACAAGATTGTATATGACGATTCTGTCACTCAAAACATATGTAAAGTATGTTATTTAAAAAAGGCATGCCATATAATAAACCTCTTATTAACCTCGACTGCTTGGTTATTATGGGAAAAATATCCGACCTCTGTCCTTATGTACGAACGGACTTGGTCCGTATTGTCAAGACCTCTGTCTGACATTTTCCCATAATGACCACTCTCTCGGTTAGTAAGAAGTTAGTATTTGATGTTCAAATGTGTGGTTTGAAAGTTTGTTCCCAAATAATAGATACAATTGAAAGTAAACTGAAACTGGACCAGTTTGCCACAAACTATATACATGATAATTACAATAATTATTATAAATATAATAATTTTACCTTTCCCTGTTTGGCTGTAGCATTAGCTGTGCTGGGACTCTTGTTACATACAAGTGGAGTAGAGTTTACATGTTCGTTGGGACTTTTTAATTCTGTTAATGCTAAGGTCCTTTTTGAAATAGGTGTGTTTGTAGTTGGGAAGTTCTTCTTTAAACTTCCAGACATGCTAGGTGAATTATCCGGGGTTCTTGTGGAAACTTCATCTTGGGAACAGGACACAGGTATTGCCAGTTGGTTTTCTTTATCTGAAGTGGAAGCTGCTCTTGCCTCAAGAGGACATCTTTTTTCATTTATGTCAAATGTCTGTCAAGGATTTGAATGAAATGGTTCAATTGATAATCGAAATACACTATCAGTGTTTTAAACACTGTTTACACAAAGGCGAAGGTTCCTCAGGCTTCCGGGGACTGGTCACAAGCTCGGACATATTAGACCCCTTGCAAACCCTATAGACGGCCGGCCATGGTTCAAAAATATTATCGTTGATGGCATTTATTGTTACAAGCAGGCAACCACGCCAGATGCTATCGGATAGTGTTTCTTTTGAAGGTATGGGGGGTTGCCATCGCTAATTCGGGATTTGAATATTAAAAAATTGGTGTTTTTCTAAAGCGCATCACGGCTTGGAAGTACCTCGTTTTAACGAATGGCATTCCATGGAGTATTGTAATATACGTCAGTGGTTGATTTTGATTGGCTAATTTCAGACTGTTATCCAATCAACGCGCGTGAAACTTCGGATACGCTAATTCGCATAACTCACAATGACAAGTAAACAAGGAACATGGCGCATATATATACCTAAACAGAACACTTCGTCTTCGAAGGAAAGCAACAACAGGGTAAGTTTGTAAAGCTTAATTAGTTTTTAAAACTGGTAGCTTTGGTAAAGTCCTTTATGCTAAAGTACTGAAGTTAGTTTTGGTAATCTGCATGCAGCGAATACAACCATGCATTCAACCTGAGCTTTTAATTCGTCTTGACTCCTGAGGACATCTACCTCTGCAGGGTTCGAATTAACGGTGTGCAATGTGCAATTTGCACATCGTTTTGGCCCAAATAGTAAAAGTTGCACATCGCTTTTCAAAACGATGTGCAGAACAAATAGTCTCAGTATTGAACACAAACAAATAGTTCTGACAAACTATAAGTTAAGTTAACAGTCCTATTTCCCAAAGGTGGAAAATTTTTGTGTATTTCCCGCAGCCATGCAAAAATTGCTATTAAAATTGTAAAGAAAATCCATAATCGATTGACGATTGTCGTCGACGCCATATTTTGCGTGTTTGCTGTGCTCTTGGGAACGAGTCACTTTCCCACACAGGCCCGCGCAATTTCCAGGAGCTACCCGCACAAAATGGTGGCCGAAATCTGACTTTGTCGCCCATTTTAGTGATTTTATATAAAACTTTCCAATATAAAACTCCCCAACAGGGGCAATGGCAACCGAAAGTATCTCATGCCTAGCCTAGAATTCCTTTTGGCATTCAATGTTTTGCACTGACACCATTATTTTTCGTATATTGAGAGGGCCCGCTTGGACATCATGTTTTCGGGGGAAATATGCACATCGTTTTTACTCAACTAATTCGAACACTGTACCTCTGGGACCAGGGTGAGGACATCCTCAGATGCGAACTGAATTTTTTGTTTGTTATCGGTTTACATTACCATCTTGGTAAATGTGTACATCTTACTTATGTAGTTTTATTACCTTCTATTTCGTTTGATTACATTTGTTTTCCATATTTGCAAGTTCATGTATGGTATATTTAAAAGTGCTGTTCAGGTATCGTTGAAAGTCAGAGATTGACCCGAATTGGCGTATAGTTTGATACTTGTGAATCTCTATTTATTCCCTAATTATACGAGATAAGTACAGTAGTTGTTTTTGATGCAGATGAGATAAGCTTGTTTCCGAATAATTCTGTGATTGATAATTGATATTTGTTTAGGTTTGTTTGGCAATTAACAGAACATTTTTCTGTGTGACTATTTGAGCAATAACTAAGATGTTCTTTGAGAGACAGTATAGTATGTTTGGCCATTTTCTCCAATGTTTATTAAAACTAAACCACATTCTCAAGGAATGTGGTAAATTCCAGACTTTTTGTCAATGCCTTATCTTTGTGGGTAAATAGTTGTTGGTTGAGCTTTTCAGTCTGTACTACATTGGTGTGAGAAAGATCAGAAGGTCTGGGTGGATGCATATCTGTTGTATTTCAAATAATTTCTGATGCGATAAAGTTCTTCCTTGAAGTGGTCTTGGTCGCAGATGTGTTGTGTACATTGAACAATTGGTTATAAATGGATGATTTGGTTAGGTTTCTTGTAAGCTGTATATACATATACAATACACAATGTCAGACTAGAAAAGCAACACTCCATGATAAAGCTATTGTGATGGTCCAGGAGTACATATAGTACCGATGTTGAAAATGTCTTTCTAATATAGAATGTATATACTGCTGCATAAACTTGGTTTAAATGGTAAAAAATTATATTGCTTTGCCTTTGGTTTCAAAATTGCCCATAAATAGACTGTACCAGTATGTGAGAAATGGAAATCAAACAGTCTTCCTCAAAGAACATCTTAATTGAATGCTTAAAGTGCCACACTGAAAAGTCTTCTGTTGGTAAACAAATCTGAATAAGGGATCACAGAATATATGCTCTGGAAACAAGCCTCACTTATCTGCACTGAAAACTTCTCTTGCAGGATAAGGAAATTCATAAGCGTCCATTCCTCAAGAAGGCAAATCTCTATAGATGATGATACCTGGATTGGACCTCTAGTCTATTAAGTAATAAACAATTATTTCATAAGTCATGCATCTTATTTCTGATCATTTATAGACCTAGAGTGAGGGGAATTCAAGAAAATATTACCCTGAGGGTCAGGGCAAAGCCCAAGCAATATTATATCATCCTGCGGGGTAATATTTTGTCGAATATAAATTATATAATACCGAAACAATCTTGAATAGTTTTCTAATAACCGAAGAATTTCCTTGTCATCTCATTCTCCAGGTGTCTTCTTGTTCCTCCATTGTTAACAGCCTCATTTTGGTTTTTGCACCTGAGGGTATTTGAGCTAGTATGGTATTCAAGCTTGAATACCAAAGAGTTGTACCACAGGGTGGGGATAATTCTGTGATATATTGACCGATCACGTGGTACAAATTTAACTCCCTAGCTAGTGTCTACTAGACAATTTACAGTTGAGGTATAATTATTATTATATTGATCATATGTAAGTTCAAAATTTTGTAAATTTAAATCAATTCTGAATATACGTCCACAAGTGTGATATATTCAAATTCATCAATCTTTTGTAATAATGTAGACAAAATAAAAAATCAGGGATGTGCTGAGCAACACAAGATGAAAGCTCACCTTTTAATGAAATATATGCATGGTTGTGTATCCATAAATTATCAATACTAAACGATCAATCATCAAAACCATTATTATGACATTAAACCAACAACACCTAATAAAAGCAATGCATGTAGACTCACAGGTAACTGCTTCACCCCATTTATTAATCTCAATCTGTTAGTGTTAGTCCATGGGATTTTTACAATTATTGGCATTACAACTACGAAGAGGTGTTCATCGCTGGAGTTTTTGCAGCATTTATATGTGGCAAAACAGACAAGCGTCTAACGAAACCTCTTTCTTTTTCTTTTTTAGAATTGAAACAGGAACTATACTATATTAACCGGTTTACGCTGAGAGCTCGATGTCGAAGCCATTTTATATTATATTAATCGCTGCTTTTTCGTACAAATGTAATGTTTGTTTGTATATTAAAATTAAACGAAGTCAACTGATCGACAAGTCAACACACTCACCAACTAAATACACCAAAAAAACGAATAAAATATACGATATTATGATGATATATAGCCTGATTTCGCGGACACGATTTGCATTCAACGATGGCTTGTTAATTTTGACTCACGCGTAAAGCGCGCGTACTTTGCTTAACCTGCGTACCCATTGGCTGGTATTTACAGCCTCGCCAATCATAATCAAGGACCCCCTATGAAGCAAATTGCCAGGGAAAAACCGGCTCGGATATTTCCGTCGGACTCGAAGCGTGTAAAGCAGCTGAAGAAACCTCAAAATTGTAACATTAAAACCCCAAAATTATGTTGGCAACCGGCCCAGTCGTCTTTGTTGAAGTCTAAGCTACATTTCTGTGGTGGTTGCCTGCTTGTAACAGAAAATGCCATCAAAGGTGTTTTTGAGGCACTTTTGTCGAGGTTGGCCGGCCGTCTACTAGCGATTAAAACGTGGTACTAAAATTAAAACGCATGTTGTGTAAATTTTGTTGCGCTCGAAGCGAAATGTTTAGAAAAGGATTACAAATAAAAACCTTGTAAGCACAACCAGTGTGCTTCGTGTGAGTTTCATCGCCTTCGCGAGATTAGTCTAAAAGCTTACCGAGTGAGTGACTTCTCTCCAAACAACAAGGAATCGCTTTCGGGATTTCAATCGAGGGATCAACTCATGTAAAATGTCTGACATCTCCAGGTCATAGAAGTCTGCTCCATCAACCTCATTCACTAAAACATTAAAACAAAGGCAAATAGATTATTCAATGCCAAAACAGCCAACAGTATAATAACAACGCCATTGTATTAAAATGATACGAATCGGCGCAAACAACTAGCGTATAAACGATACTCGATAGCTAAACACATAATTTAAGAGCGAAGTCGCGAAGAACACATACCCTCAAAATCGTCAATAACATCGTCTAAATCCTTCATCTTCAAAAAAGCAATAACATCTTGATACGAGGGTTCTCTTGAGATCGCCATTTCATAAGAACATAAACGATTTGAATGAAGATTATCTGAACTACAAAACAACAACCAGTATACACGAGCACCTTGATGGAAAGAACAAGGATCCTTTGGGGGCTTGATAATGATGCCATTACATGTCATGTGACCGACGATCGACCAATGAAAAATGATTCAGCAAAATAATCACCATGGATACGTGCAGGGATATACGGGATTGATGGGAATCATGGGTACATACTTTTCAGTGCAAAGCGCAAACAAACTAGAAGCCATAATCATAGTTTATAGTGATGCGACATTATGCTCAACCTTTGCTGCCAAATATGTTCGACATTTTTCTCTCTTTCTATTTTTGGAATGTTGAACCATCTCATTCAAGTTCACAGGAACGATCCAGATTTGCATTTCACATGTGAAGTATCAAACTGTTATTGCACTTTCACCAAGGTTTGTCATTGATATATTTGTGATTCTATATACAGTAGTTTTTTGTCGTTTTATTTATTTGAGGTCCGAATTGATCAATATGCAATTAATAATTATTGATGATTTCATACTGTCAGTTAATACTTTTAATAGTACTATAAACTTACTTCTGGTACTCTATGCTGTGACCAAATGCCATTAATCGATATTACATTATAATTTACATTATTCAATTAATTCTCCCCAAAGGTATTTTCTTACAAGAGCCATCTACAGCGTAACCACAGTGACATTGATCTCAAGTCACCTTACAGCCCAGATATTGAAAACATGACTAATACAGCTCCAGATGAAGCAATGGAAATACAACATGAAGAAATGGATGTTTGTGGATTGCACGAAGATCAGCTTGAAGACCATGCTGAGTCCAACAGGCGACAGAATGCATTATATATATTGAAAACTAAAGAGACCAATCTTCTGACACAAAAATGTGTTGATAATATTGTTGAAAATTCAAATGAACTTGTAAAGAACACGGTACAAGTGGTTAAAAGTGGTTTGCAACATTGTTTGAACAGTGCAGGTATAGAATTTGATGAAGTGCCAGGTCTTAAAGACTTATTTTCAGAGGACAACCCAATCTCCAATCCATTTGGGCATGTATCCACAAAATACAAGCAAGTTGAATACTTCAAAGAACACTTTGGTTTAGTTGTAAGTGACTTGTGGAATTTATTTTATTTCATATACAGCACTCACTCGCGAGTACTCGCATGCACAAGTATTTGTTCCGACTTAATTGTTATTCTGCATAAGTACTTCATGCATCTCTAGTAAAACCAAATACATGTTCTTGCGAGTCGTTGCAAGTATTTGGTCTCACACGAAATGTGAGTATTTGTGAGCAATGAGTTGGAATGAGTACTTGCTAGCACTTGTGAATATTGACTCACATAGTGAGTACTCGCAAGTACATGTAGAGCTTACCTTGAGAGCAGTACTGTACCTTCTTATTACCTTTTCTATTAAATTGGATATGGATAACACCCAGGTTGTGCATATTGTACTTCTTCGTATTACTTAGCATCATACCTCATCCCATTACCCTCTACCGCATTCCTTATCTCAACCCATTACCCCCCTCTACCGAATTGGAAGCCTCTGCGGAGGAGAGAGGCATCATCCAATAATGTATTGTTCTATTTCAAAACTTATTAGGAACCTCAACGTATCACACTTGGGCACACTTCAAAATGGAGACGATCAGGAACTAAATACAAGGAATTTTTGAAAGATGATGAAATCATATATGTACCACTGCTCAAGTCGTTAGAGAAGATGCTTAACACTGATTCAATATTTAACGAGGTACAGATCAATAAACTTTACTAATAAAAAGTATTTATTATATTTATTAAATATTTATTATATTTATTATTATATTTTTATTTGCTCATACTGCTTTATTTCAGGTCCACAATGGTCATCAGCGTAATGATGATATCATCGAAGATGTTTGTGATGCACAGTTATTTAAAACACATCCATTGTTTTCTACTGACTCTACTGCACTACAGTTGATGCTCTATTATGACGAGTTAGAGATTGAAAACCCACTTGGTAGCAAGGCCGGTAAACATAAACTAGGTAAAGTACAGTATTACTGTATTTTTTTCTTATTTTATGTTTTGGAGATCCCCTTAAATAAAGGGGATTGTCCTCAAAACATTGAATAATTTTTATCCTGCAAATATTTATGAATTAGAAAATGGCCACCCATGTATTGTTTATATAGCCTGATGCAAACATGAGAGAGTGTGTAGGGGAATTTGAAAGTTTATGTGCTGTAAGTTAGTACCTTCAAATTTTACCAAACTCTCTCAACTGTTAATTGCGCCAGATTATACAAACACAGGGCATCCATTTTTTATTTATTTTATAAAATAAGACTGCAATGTATGCTGTGACGTCACAACTGTGTTTGCATAGCCTGATATAAATACAGTAACTGACCAATCACAGCATGTGTAAGACACAACTTATTTTATAATACTCTAATTTTTTTTTTTTGGTATTGTGAATGGGTGGAATCCTAGCCGTTCCTGCAATCTGATTGGCTGCAGCAGCGGGCGGAATTTTACGATATTTTGACCACGGTCACGGAATCCTAAATGCTAAAAATTTTTATCATGATTTTTGCTTCATTATTAACTGGAAAATCGAAAATTAATACAGAATTTGATTCAACTAAGCTGAAAATAACTACATCATACAAAAACTAAAGTATTTTGGTTTGTTTTTCTACCCTTATCCAAATTACCAGTAATGCAGTTTTACCGAACTAAAGTAACTCAAGTCTTTTACCTTGTACCCTGTATAATAAAAAAATTAATATATGTTATTTACCATTTTTTGAGACCTCGGGCAAATATTTCTTTATCCGGACCTCCCGGGTATTACTATCATATTCACTACTGGCATATGGTAATCCAGAACTCATGACAGTAACTCTTAGCAATTGACTTTGCTGCTCAATTAGTAGAGCGCTTCTCTAGATTCGCAGGGTCGTGAGTTTGATTCTCCCCAAAAGACTTTGAGTTGCATATGTAAATGTTTTAGGTGTGGTTTACTTCACCCTTGGGAATGTTGCCCCAAAGCATAGATCACAACTAAATGCTATCCAACTTCTACTGATTTCAACAACACCAGTAATTAAAAAATATGGAATTGATGCAGTACTAGAACCATTCATGAATGACCTTGAATACATTGAACAGGTAAGACAGTATTACAGTATAGAATACATGCAGCATAATTAAATTTGTCTGACATTTTAAGTTGGGGTTGAAAAGAGTTACTGTAGTGCATATTTTTGTTTCCTTTTCAAGGATGGTGGTTATCAGTTTATGGTGAAAGATGAACCACAATCATTTTCTGGCACAATTGTATTTGTCTCTGGAGACAACCTTGGCTCACAACTTGTTGGTGGTTTCAAAGAAGGGTCTGGTGCTCATCTCAAATGCCGACATTGTATGGGTGCCTCAGATGATATTAAAAGAATGGTAATTTTGATTATACATATATTCGTGTGATTTTACTTTTAGAAATTAAAAAATTATTAGTTTTATAAAGGTTCTTAGTTTCCATATTGAATACATGAAATAATGAATATAGAAATTACATTACTGTTCGCAAGTACAGGTAACCTTACTCGCAAGTACTTGCTACGAGTGAGTAATTGTGGGAGGGGAGTGGAGCGAGGGAAGAGAAGACCGAGTGCTAGCATGTACTCATTATGACTCGTTACTCATGAGTACTCATATCTCTAGTGAAACCAAATGCTCACAACTTGCAAGTATTTGGTTTCACTATTGAGATGTAAGTACTTGTGAGTGATGAGTTGGAATGAGTACTTGTGTATAGCGAGTAGAGGTCACCTTACTCGTGAGTGGTACTCACTGCACTGTAACATATTACTGAACTGAAAAATTAATTGCACCACTCTACACTGTTTTCAGTTCCTTGAGAAAAATTTTACTCTTCGAACAAGAGATGGTCATGATCATCAATGTCAATCAATAGACCAAGATGAGCAGTTGAGCAAAACATATGGAGTACGTCGTCGTTCAATTCTCTGCAACTCGCGTTACTATCATGTAGTTGATGGTTTACCTGGAGATGCGATGCATGACATTCTTGAAGGCGTGCTACAATATGAGTGTAAAGAAATGCTCAAAGAATTTGTTTACCAGGACAAGTATTTCACCTTGGATCAGTTGAATCAAAGATTGAGCTGCTTCAACTTTGGCTATTATAACGACAAAAATAAACCGTCCCCTATTACACGTCTTATCATGAAGAGTGAGAACAACAGTCTTAGACAAAAAGGTTTGTATTATGTTAAAATGTATATGTTAAAGTGCACCTAACCCCAAAAATTTTTTTGGGCTATATTAAATCTCGGCATCATTTCTAGAACATCGGTGAATTTTTTTTTAAATTTGGTCAAATCGTTCGAGTTTTATGGCAGTTTAAAGTTGGTAAAAAGGCACTTTTTTATGGACCTTGGCCGTCGTTACGAGAAGTCTGGAACGAGTAAATTTCGTGACGTCACGCAAGGTACTCGTCAAAACGTTATCTACATATACTGCGTATTCTGCGTCTGTTTTCTACTAGTAAAAAGATGGTTAATAGTTGTGTAGCTGCAAATTGCACGAATAAATCGTGTCTTAGTCGGGGTATAAGTCTTCATTCTATTCCTTTTTACAATGACGATCGACCTGAAGCAAAGAGAAGAAGGAAAATCTGGGTTGACTTCGTGAAAGTAAAACGAGTATTCGTTCCTTCGAAGGATTCGACTCTATGTTCAGCGCACTTTATGCCTGAAGATTACGTGCGAAGGTTTTCAATTTTGACTGGCCAAACGAAGCCGAATTATGCAAAGCTAAAGAGCGACGAACTCGGTATTTGTGTTTACCCAAGTATTCATTCTGCAGTAGCGACGAAAAATTCAAGCGAACCACTCGAGGTACAAAGTCCCAGGGATAGACGAATGGTGAGTCTGTTGAAAAGCTTCTATTTTGGATATTTTTCGCATTATCGCACATAAGGAAAAAAGTATGTAGTTATAAAGCATATAAATCTTATATTCCATTGTATCTTTCACGAAGTCGATGAAGGCGATAGAAGATAACGGATGCCATGGTGAAGCCGAAGGGTCAAGTATGGACGTCGTCAACATGCGAACACCTAAGTCGACTAACACATGTAAATATTAGTTTCTCGGTCCTTAGAATGACGTTTCGTAAAATATTTTCTTAACGGTTTATTAGAACCAAACTCGGGTTAGGATTACCTGTAGTTTTTAGGGTTTAAACCTCTTCTGATCACTAGGTACACAGCGCAAGAGAAGGAAGCAAGAACCAAAACTGCTGGAAATTCCTGAAGAAAGTCCCCTTGGCGAGCTAGTGAATGTAAGATCATTTACAACGTTACAGTATCATATCTCCAGTGAGCATAACTGTATATCCAAATGTCCTTTTAGGTGTTTAGTATAGACCTCGCTATTAGTTTGTAGTTTGTTCATGCTGCGAAATCGGTGTTTATCAATAATATTGTGTTATACTCTTTATAGATCCCCACAACCGATACAGGCATGCAAGACTTGGAAAAAAGTGATGCTGTGATGGAAACAATTTTGGAAAAAAACAGAAAACTGAATAACCAGATTATTACCCTGCAAACATTTGCACAAGAAAACAAAAACAAAATGAAAAAAATGAAACGCAAATGTAAAGTCAATGTTTATAATAATATCATACAATTTTTTTAATTTATGTAGTTTTAAGATCATGCAATGCGATTGAAAAGGCTATTATTATATGAAGTACTCTTCTGTTTTAATACATATCTAGTAAACCAGCTTGAACAATTGTTGGGGCAACACTCGATGTCCAAAGAAGAGAGTGCAAAGGAAGAAAGTGAATTGGAAGTAGCAACAGAGAGCGAGGATGAAGCCATGGAAGAGGAGAACGAAGCTCATGATCCTGTATATGAGGTGCAAGCAGATGAGGACACAGAAGAAGACGAAGAAGAGATAGAAGAAGCCTCAGGGTAAGTAATTTTGGCCCGTGAGCTTACACAGAATATTAACTTCTTTCTTGTGGTTAAAACCATTGAGTTAAATATGAACGCGACCTGACAAAACATTCCCTGAAAATGTGTGGTTTTAAGGTAGCAAGATCCCAACAAAATTTTCTCAGAATCGTATTTTTAGCAACCTTGCCATCTTCCAAACACTATTTCTCCCTCAATTTCTCATATAATTTAATGAAATTTTCACCACAGGCTCTTTGCATGAATATCTAGGGAATGATGGTAGGAATTTCGAATCTGACTTGAAAATTGGTTGAATTATCTGGCATAATGATCATAATTTAGCTGGCAGAAACTGCAAAAAATGAAAAAACGATGATAGAAAATAGCTGAGCACTTAATTATAAAAGTGTTACCACCAGAATATGCCTATATATACCAGTTATAAACTCAGACGTTTTCAGGAGCCTACCTCTGAAAATGTCTGAGTAATCTTGCATGAAGAATACCAGAACTTTTACTTGCTGGCGGCCATTTTGTTAGCATAATTAGCATAATTTATGCAAAACAAATTGTGGAATTAAAGTTTGTCATATGTTCTTTCAAATGGTTGCCATAATTAATTGTTATATTGTATGGTATTAAAAAGTGATTAAAAGGGATCTTGCTACCTTAACCATCCCAACCCACCCCAAGGGCATTAAATTTGTCTTCAACCAACCATATGGCAATTTATATGGTGATAGCGTTCCAGTTGTGTTTAGTTCGATGATAACACCACACTGATTTGTAATATTGTTTTAGCCACTTGATATATTCATATATTTTCACCACCATGACAGAATAGAACTACCACAAGTCATGATATGGATCATAATTTAATACTTTTACTTGTGCCAGGTTATTGCAAGTCGACAGCAATCTGCGGACAGAACCAAAACACATTGTGTTTCTGTCACAGCTTCTGTTGCTCTTCAACTTTTGTCACTTGTGCAAAGTTGACAATCCACTAGTTGAGACAAAAGCTGTTGGAACAGAAGCAGTGGTAACCACGACATGCAACAACCCAAAGTGCCCACAGAAGACTACAGTATGGCATAGTCAACCTGTAATGCCTGGACGAAAAAAAGCACCTGCTGGGAATTTTCTATTGTGTATGGCAGTGTTACTGGCTGGTGGCTCCTACACTAAAGTACGGCAAATATTTCTGCACATGGGTATTGGATGTGTTTCACATAAGACATACTTCCATTATCAGAGAGTGAGTATATGCTAAACAATCTTTTTTTAGTAAACTTTAATTCACCAAGCTAGGGAAGAGCCTTGTGCATTAATGTTTACAATACCTTTGAAATAATTGGTAAATTATGTTTTAGACTGCACTATTTCCAACTATTTATATTCACTGGAAGAAGTACCAGGCAATGTTGATGGAGATGGCAAAACAAGTGAAAGATGGTGTGGTTCTGGCAGGCGATGGTCGCCATGACAGTATGGGACATTCGGCCAAGTATTGTGCGTACACAATTTTTTGTTGCACCCTTGGACAAATCATACATTTTAATCTTGTGCAGGTAAGACCGTAAGAGGGGGAAATAAATTATATCGCTTCACTCACCAGCTCTTGCATGATGTACTTATTGCAGCTTTGTTTTTCTCCCTTGTAGAGAAATCAGGCAGGAAGTAGTCCAGCAATGGAGTTTATGTCTTTTAAACTATGCATGGATTATATGATTACATATGGCCTTACCATAACGACATTCATTTCCGACAGGCATACTTCCATTGCCAAGTACATGCGAGAAGTCCTGAAAAACATTGTCCATTATTTTGACATCTGGCACTTGAAGAAAAGTAAGAATTATTCCAATTTGCATGCCTATGACTTATTGCACAGTGCATAAGCCATAATATATTACATCATTTATAGGAAATTCAGTAATGTCTATATATACTGTATACAACAATATAAACAAGTGAACAAAGCTACTGACCAAGGAACTCTTAGAATGAGAGCCACTGAACTATATACATTACTGAATGTCTAATGATGGAAACTGTTTATGAGGTCATTGCTGCCTGAGAAATGAGAATGTCATGCTAGAACAGCTAGATGCCCCAGGAGATATTTGTTCACAAACAAGTGCTCCAATTCTTCACAATTTTCCTGCATTTCTTAGTCATTTGTTTTTTTTATTTGTATATTCCACGGCTTACAGAATTTAGGAAGGTGCTTTCCAAAATTGCCAAAAAGAAAGACTGTGAGGCTGTAAGCGAATGGATCAAACCGTGCGAAAATCACCTGCACTGGAGTGCTACCACAACATTCAGTGGCAATGGCCTTGTCATTTGGGCAAAATTCAAGTCCTTCTTGAGGCACATGGTGAACACCCATTCGCATCACAGTGATCCACTGTTTGACAAGTGTGCCCACGGTGAAATTAAAGCTAGAAAGTGGTTGACTGTTGGTATGTTTTAATATACTATGTAGCAAAAAATAGTTGCATTTTATAAGTTTAGGTATAGTACCAACAGTCCCATATTCAGTTGGAGGCCCATCAGATCTACCCAAATTTTACTATCAGACTACAGTGCATGCAGGAATAGAAAATTGATGCAGGCCATTTTATTCTTTTTCTATAGATTCCCCACTCCATATTAAAGTGTGCACTGCACTAACAGACACAAGGCTAATGGCAGGGATCAAGAAAGCATCTCCATTAGCACAAACTAGCTGTTTGGAGGGTTTCCACAGTGTGTTAAATCACTTTGCTCCAAAGATGATTGCATACTGTTATGTTGGACAATACTGCAGGTTAGAAACTATCTAAAATTAGGGTTCTCCAGTTGGTTAGGACAATTGTTAGAGTGCGAAATATTTTTTGGTACAGGACAAGATTAAAAGTAACTGTCTTGTTGTTTTTTTAGGCATATTTTAGCTGTAATTCATTTTAACTTCAACATCCAAAGAGAGGTAAAAACTAAAGCTGACAATTCTGAAAGAGTAAAAATCAGTTATCCAAAGTTCAAGAATGGTGAGGCAACAGTTCGGAGTGTTAGAGTTGCACAGAACTTTGGTAAGTTTTTGTTTATCTTCAAATACTGTTCTAGTAATCTTGTCTTGCAGTTATGTTTTACATCATAATATCATATGCCTTTTTTCCTTGCAGCATATATACAAGAAATATACGATACGTTTACATTGGCTAGCAAAAATGATCTGAAAGATGCAGCGAAAAAGCTGAAAGAAATGTGCCCACCTCCAATCAACACAATGCTCACAAAGCAAACAAAGAAAGATGCCCTAACAAAGAGATCTGACAGAAGTCAAATCACCGTTGAAGATGTTCCACCCACTATTCCAGGTAATATTTATTTGTTTTTTAATTTTTTAACCCATTTAGCTTGTTATTTTGCTCTGTGCCTCTAATGCCTGCCAGGCAATATAACTTGTCAAGGGGGAAGTATTGGGTGTTTACTGGACTAATTAGATTATTTTTATTATCTCTTCTACTTTTACAGTAGAGCAATATGTGGAACAACTGAGGAGAGAGAAAGAGGTGGGGAGAACTAAAGCTGCTCCTTGCTGCAGATCATGTGGACATCCAATGAAGGGGCACAAAAATGTTGAAGATTGTCCAAAGAATAAATAAGGTGGTGTAGCAATTATTCAAGCTGTTTTCTTGCCCAAGAAACCCAAAAAGAAACAATCACTTGCTTCAAGCAAAACAAACAACAGTTCTTTTAAGAGTAAATTGGCCAAAAGTATGCCATATCCAACTCAAATGTGTGATCCTTGTGTTATTATTATACATCATGATATTTCATGTTACCGTATAACATCATTTCAGAAACAATCCATACCTCCCCCACAGAGGAAATTAGGAAACTTGTGCCGTCCAGGATGGAGGGGGCAATATCTACTTCTGACAATATTAAAATGTACTAGGACGTCCAAAAGTGGGAGGGAAAGCAAACATCCCATTTTCTCCTGGGGGAGGTTTGGATGTTTTCTGGAATGATCACTCACAGTACATATAAGTACAGTAGATGACCTGCAGACTTTCGCATTCTTTCCGCTTGGATTTAGTTGCTTGATATCCAGTAAAGTTGTTAAACGACCTGCCATTTCTGAAAATTTATTAATCAGAGTCATCACAATATCCAACAAAGTGTTCTTCTTCATCGACAACAGAGAATGCCTTCCTTATCGCCATGTAGGCGCATGATGGTAGTGGGATCCTCCTGTTACCCAGGAATCCATATATGAGTCTTGTAAACTCTCTATACGAGATGCTGCGTAGGAATCTAAAAACAAAAACAAATAGGAATTTATGTTTTGTTAGAAAGCAAACCCAGGTCAATCAGTTAATTATATAAACTCCTATGTGTTGGTCAGGTTGTGAGTGAGTTGACACAAGTAACTACACACTAGCCCGACTTGAAAGACCAACCCGGGTCCATGTAATGGGGATTAAGACATACAATTCTTGGCAGATTCGGCAAACTTTAAGAAAGCAAACCGTATTCCAATATCTAGGCTATCTAGCTGTTGTTTTATAGCAATGGATTGATAGGCTATAAACCAAGTCCAGAGACAATGCATCAAATAACGTTCTAGCAACAGCTAAAAAGTAACAACAAATAAAGTCTAATTATCTAACCTTTCTTGTGTTTGCATTTGACTATATTTGGTTTTATGTTTAGTTCTATATCTGTCTGCAGATTGCTTCAAACTCCATTTTTGCAGGCATACGGGGTTGAATCCAGGGTGTTGTGTGACACATTTGGCATTTTGAAGACCTTTGGCTTCAAGGTCTCTCATCACTTCCTCGCTTTTCATGGCTTCCTCACAGCCTTCCAGCTCACAACAGCAGTGGCATTCGTAGGCGTTTGTTAAAGATTCTATCCCACAGTTGCCACATTTACACCTGTGATAAAAGAGAGCAAAAAACATTCAAAGTTGGGTAGATTCACGTCTGTTTATATTCATGTAAATTAATGTAAAATATATAAATACAGATTCAGGAAACAAAAAATATTTCAATCCATGTTTACTCGCTACTTACCACTCGCTTACTTCCACAGAACCATCTAGTCTTCTCCCAAGCTTTTCTACCAACTCCAACCGTTCTCTTTCTTGCCTATTGTAGTTTTCCAACCACTCTTCGTCGGCTAAAGGTTCCTCGGCATATGCATGGCCCATGCATTCTTCATCGCTAGTTGAGTCGTTAGAATTTTCGAGCTCACCGTTTTCCATTATATATCCCGGGATATAATTTATGTCCGAGTCATCAGACTGATAACTCTCTTCTGAATCCGTTTCATGGTTAGACATGATAGCCAGAAAACAACAGTAATACTAATAAACTTCGATTGATTCAATTTGAGGCAAAAAATGGCGGACTGAACTCATTCAACTCAAGCCGATCAAAGCTAAATGCCGACTACCTTGCGTGATGTCACAAAACGGGCTAGACCCAGGCTCTTTGTGGTTACAAAATACGACGGCCAAGGTCCATCAAAAGCCAACTTTAAACTGCCATAAAACTCGAACGATTTGACCAAATTAAAAAAAAAATTCACTGATATTCTAGAAATGATGCCGAGATTTGATATAGCCAAAAAAATATTTTGGGGTTAGGTGCACTTTAATTGACATAAAACAGAGACTGGTATAATCATATGCATAAATACAATAATTTAATGTAATTATTTTGTATTTAAATGAGCCTGTTGAGCCTTGTCGTTATCGTATCTAATATTGTGTAACTCAAGTTAAATATTTTATAAATAATAATGAGACCCAAAAGGCTGATTTAGATGCAATCCATAACCATTTATATGTAGAAGAATTTTAAATTGGTGGCCAATTTATATATAAAATTAACAGGGTATTGTTTATCTTTCAATTTTGTAGCTGCACAAATGTGGTGTTTGGCAAAATTTCTCCCACTGGTAATTGGTGGTGCAGTTCCCAATGGGGATGAAAGATGGCAACATTTTCTGCTACTGCTAAAGATAGTAGATATTGTATTCTCCCCAACAGCAAGTATCAGTGACTTAGCAATATTGGAAGGCTTCATTGAAGAATACCTATGGATGTTCACCCGTATATATCCTGGAAGATCAGTGATTCCTAAAATGCATTATATGATACATTATCCAGCACATATATACAGGTATAAATAATTTGTTATTTTCTTTATTATAATGAAAGTACTTAAATACATTAAGGGTCACCCCCTATTTATCAGCCACCTCTATTAAGCAGCCACCCCTATTAAGCGGCCACCCCTATTAAGCGGCCACCCCTATTAAGCAGCCACCCCCTATTAAGCGACAAACCCTATTAAGCAGCCGCCCCCTATTAAGCGGCCAACCCTATTAAGCAGCCGCCCCCTATTAAGCGGCCAACCCTATTAAGCAGCCACCCCTATTAAGTGGCCACCTCCTATAATAAGCAGCCAATTATCAAGGTCCTGAAACTATTGTCCCTGGTTGAAACTATATAAGTTATACCCTATATTATATTTGATTATTATTAACACAATAATATAATGTAGTAATTCTTGCTATTCTAGGTTTGGACCAATGGTACGAACATGGTGCATGCGTTACGAAGCCAAACACAATTATTTTAAAAGAATTGCTGCATATATGGGAAACTTCACAAATGTGGCACTAACATTAGCCGAACGACACCAAACACAGATTTGTTACAGTATGAATACTGAATGTGGTGACATGGGTGTTGTTCCAACACATCAATTCCTTTGCAAGCAGTCAGCAATAGGTAAAATAATGGTAGTGATGTAAAATAATTAAATAAATTGCAAATATTTCAATTTTTTAGATCATAATTTTAATTGATGATAACAAATAAATTGTCCATTTGATAGGGTGTGGAAAACAAGTAGTGGCTGGTGACACTGAATATTTCAATACATTGAAAGAGAAAGAAGGAACTCTTGCTATAACTGATGTGTTGTATGAGTAAGTGAACTGCATTTTTATGATAATTAAATAAAACTACATATATATTGAATGCAGTACTTACAGTGTACCCAAACACCTCAAAGTTTGTAAAAAAACTTTGGCTTTACCTTGGTTTTCAACAAACTTCTTGGTGTTTGGATATCCCGATGAAACACTCTTCCTCATGTTTCATATATTACATACAAGAGCTCAATACATGTCCATGATTTAATTTCTTATATTTCTCTTTCAGGTCAAAAAAGGTTATAATTTGTGGAACAGTCTACAGACTGGGAGCTGTAATGCTCACAGGCTTATCAAATGATCTCCCGCAGTTTGCATCGATTCAAACTATTGTTATTATTTCATTGGATAAGATTTATTTTCTTTTGAAAAAATTTGAAACAATTACATTTTCAAGTCACTTTCATGCTTACGAGGTACAAAGACCAATCAATGCTGAAACAATTGCTTTAGGACAAAATGAATTTCAAATGTATCTCCCTACACACACGACAAAGCCATCTCTGAGTACCTCTTCAAATGGTGTTTTATACGTGGCACCTAGATTCATCCTGAATTCATCCATTCAAAACTGACTGGTTATGAGCTGCATTATGTTTTATATAACAGGGATTCTTTTCTTGTAAATAGTTCTTGTAAATAGTTTTACCACAATTAATAATAGATCTTTGTGTTTATGTATAATGTTGCTTAAATTTTAAAATATAAAAAAAAAAATATATATATATATATAACCACCACCGCCAGAAATATATCTATTGGCAGTAGTTTAATGCACTTGAAAGAGCTCAACAAGTAAAATTATCTAATGGTTTAACCAATTCGTAATCTGCTAAAATGACCAGTCTATAACGGTATAACCAGTTTATATTGGGTATCACTAACTAACCAATTCACATTTGGTTAAAATAACCATTTCGTATTGGTTGTAACCAAAAACATTGGTTGTTTTAACCAATCAGTTTTTACAGTGTAGGGGCCGTGGTAGGGGCGTGGTAGGGGCCGGGGCCGGGGTAGGGCCCAAGCTGCGGTTCCTGTACAAGTGGGGGGGAGGCTGGAGCTCCCAGTGGTACGGCAAGTGGTAGGAGCCGGGGTCGGGCTAGGGGAAGGGGCCAGGTTACTGCCCCAGCTTGGAAGAGCTATGGGGACCCTGATGTTGGAAATGACATTCCAGCATTTCAGCCAACCCGCCCACCCGGAGTACACTTTGATCAGCCCACAGTTAGAGGTACCATGACCACTGCTAGTGAGTTTTTTCATCTTTTTTTTAGTGTAGAAATGTTAGCTAGTATAGTAGCTCATACAAACACATATGCTTACACACACATTGCATCAGGTACACACAGCACCTACACAAAGGCTGATGGTAGTTGGCAAGAAACTACCCCTGAAGAGATAGATAGACTAATTGCTCTTCTTCTTTATTTTGGTTTAGTGCGGGTAAATTCACAGTTTAATTATTGGAGTACTAAGTCACTATACCATGGATTGTGGGCCCGGGCCATAATGTCAAGGGATAGGTTTAGTGCTCTCATGGCCTTTTTGCATGTTGTGGACCCAAATACCGAAGCCCCCGGGGATAAGTTACGGAAAGTAAATGCGTTCATCACCTATTTCAAATCCCGGTGCGTCAGTTTGTGTCAGCCCAAACAGAATGTTGCCATTGATGAACGTATGGTTAAATCTAGACATAGGTCTGGCATTAGGCAGTACATCAGGGATAAGCCCACTAAGTGGGGGATACAACTTTGGGTTTTGGCCGATAGCAGTAATGGATATACCGTTGACTTCGACGTGTATATTGGTAGGCGGGTATGATGTAGTTATGAAACTAATTCAACCTTTTCACCATCAGGGCTACCATTTGTTTTTTGATAATTATTATTCTTCAGTTGTTCTTTTCAAAGATTTATTTGATGTAGGTGTGCTGGCAACTGGGACGATTAAGGAGACCCGGAGACAATTCCCGGAGAGCATGAAGAATGGCAAGCAGTGGGCAAAGAAAAAGGAAAGGGGAAGTATGCGTTGGGATAGGGTTACTCCCTGTCTCTGTTTACAGTGGATAGATAATAAGGTAGTATCAGTACTAACAACCCTAGATAGTGCTAATGATAAGGTTCTGACCGTAAGAAAGACTAAGAAACTAATGTATGGACTAATGTAATAGTTGACCAGCCCAGGGCCATTGATAGGTACAATAAGTACATGAATGGGGTTGATCGTTCGGATCAACTCATAGGTACTAATAATGTTATGCGTAAGTGCTTGCGATGGTGGAAGACTTTGTTCTTTCATCTCATTGATATTGCTATTGTTAACGGTTTTATTCTCTTTCAAGAACGCCAAGCCAATTTCCCAGATGATAAGAATCTACAAAGACCCCGGTGGTACACGATCCGTCATTTTAGGGAGGAGGTTATTAGGCAAATTTGTAGTTTCCCTGAGTATGCTGACCCCCATGTAGCTGGAGGGAAGCTAACCCTCCCAACCCCCACCAGTGTGTTTGATTCTATTCATGTGCCAGTTTTTTCAGATTCTAGGAGACGGTGCGTTGTTTGTTACAAGCAGGGTAGAGGTGAGGTAAAGGTGTATTCGTATTGCAGTACCCCGCAGTGTGGTAAGTATTTACATGTAACTAGGGAGAAAAATTGTTTTTTTGGAATGGCATAATGGCGCATATCATGAATAATTACCATATACATGATATAATATAAATAATGATAACATACAATAAAAAAAATTTTAAAAATTTTTTTAAAAAATTTAAAAAATTTAAATTTTTTTTTTAAAAATGGGTTATATATAAGTGGGTGGTGTGGGGAGATCCAGAAGCACAAAAATCAAAGTGCAGGAACATATATAAAGTATCATGGACACAATATTCTATGTATACTATTATTTTCCTTATATAGCATGAAATGTAAATACAATTAATACTCTGTTCTGTAAATATTTCAGTCAGTAATTCTGTAGATATTTTGTGAATACCCTTATACTGTATATAGGAATAGATTGAAACTTTAGATCGATCACATTTATAAAAAATGATTTAGAAAAATATATCAGTTTTATACACCATAAACGTTTTTATTGATACGAGCTTTCGGCTGTTTAATGAGAATAACAGGATGTGAGTGGAAGAAGTTGACAACACCGTAAATTGTAATACCGCCATTTTAGATATTTTCCCGCAATACCGCAGCCGAAAAAACAAAATCCCGCATACCGCAGGATTTGAGTTCACCGCAACACCGCAAACTACAAGTTTTTTCAGCGCAATACCGCCCAAAAAATAGGAAAATACCGCAAATCCCAACGTTATCCCAAGCGTGGTTGGCGATATTTGATCTCTTTTTGTCCTAATTTTACATTCCTTATGTGCTCCTTTCTACAGGTATAGTTCGAAAATATCTTCCTGTTCTCCAATCACATTGTTTACATATGCTGATATGCGGAAGCTCAAAGGGTGGTCTGTATTTGGGAGAAGGGAATTCCTGTTGACCCTAATGGCTAATGTCATGTTTACGTAAATGTCGCGTCAAAGTCTCAGTTAGTCCGTTTATGTAAGGAAGAACTGCGTAGCCGTTGTGTTGTTTTTCCGATTCAACTAAATTAAAAAACGTGCCCACTAACTCTTCTGAAGTTGATGTCATATCATGCATCAGGATTCTCATTAATATTCTTATAATATTCTTATGCTTGTATATATATATATATATATATATATATATATATATATATATATATATATATATATATATATATATATATATATATATATATATATATATATATATATATATATATATATATATATATATATATATATATATATATATATATATATATACAGGTAATATTTGGCATTTCACTCGATCAAACTACATGTTGAAAGGATTAATGGTGAAGGAAAATTTCGAGTGTTGGAATACATACATTCTAAGACCAAACCGGGACCAGTTGCGAAAAATGCAACTTTAAGGCCTTCCGGCTGGGAATTGAACCCGTATAATATATATATATATTATATATATATATATATATATAATATATATATATATATATATATATATATATATATATATATATATATATATATAATATATATATATATATATATATATATATATATATATATATATATTATATATATATATATATATATATATATATATACTGTAAAAACTGATTGGTTAAAATAACCTTTTTAATTGGTTGCAACCAATTCCAAGAGGTTAAACCAACCAAATAAATTGGTTATACTAACCAATAATTTTTAGTCCACACTGAAGTTGTAACTCTTACAACCAAACAGAATTGGTTATGACCAATAAAAATTGGTCAGCTTCACCAATTGTCAAATGGTTGCAATGAAGTCACATTTAAAGTAACCAATTTAATTTAGTTGTAACCATTTTGAAATGGTTAGTCTAGTAACCATTTAAATTTGGTTGTAACTTTTTAAATTTGGTTGTAACCAAATCAAACATTTAAATTTGGTTATTCAAGTAACCATTTAAATTTGGTTGTAACCAAATGGTTTGGCTATAACCATTTAAAAATTGTTAGCTAACTACTTTTGTCACTTTTCGTAAATAATTTTGATCTGGTTTCACATGAATCTGGATGTGTGTTAAAAGCCAAATTCAACTGTGAAACAATTGCAACATTGCTATATAAATCAAAGGAGAAAATTAGATTTCATTAATCAGGGAATTGTGACCAAAAATAGACTCAATTTCCAATTTCCAGTTAAACTGCCAAGCTCGCCATGCTGTGTAGTTGGTTTCACACTCCATATGACAAGACATAATTAATATTGTATAGAGAACTTGAAATTAGTACTACTGTAATACACTTATAATTTGGGAATAATGTTTTCATTTTAGAAAGATTAGTTTGAGGGCATATGATACAACTGAATTGTACCTTTTCCAATTCTGAAAGATCCTGTAGAAACCTTTCCAGGACTGGTTCAACACCATACTGTTTGATGTGATTACTGGTAGCCAATGCAAGCATTTGTATAGCATTTACTGGAGATCTCATTTTTGGTCTTACATTGCCCAAAGTATAATAGAAAGCACCAGAAATAGTTAAGAAAAAATGAAAAATGTTCATGGTTGTCAAACATGCAACATATTGTAGCCTAATTTTAAAGGTAAATGGCAAACATTTGACAGGTAGCATCACTATTTTCTTGTTAATTAACCCTTTCATTACTGTAGGAACCTTTTAGAATTGTACTCTAGCAAATGCGAGATGATTTTGCTTGTCCGGGGAAGAACAGGTTAAGTAACCTACATTGACCCAATTGGCAAGCAAATATATATATGGTCCAAGAATATTTAATTCAATGCATTTACAAGTGTTTATATAGACTTGAATGTTTTTAATAAAGTAACTTCAAAGCACCAAATCACTTTGTAATATACATATTTTGTCCTTTTCGCCAGCCAAGCAAATTATTTTAACCAGTATTAAATACACTTTCCTACTTAATTTTATGTAGTTATATTTAATTCTATAAAAATGTGGCAAGACATATTTCCATAACAACTTATAATTAGGTTCATTGGCTGAATTCTAATGCTTGAAAACAAGAAACACAACTATTACCGTATTTGTTTATTTGAACTTGCTCAAGCACAGGTTATACTGTATAGGTATGTACAGTACTTGACACATTCTACAACAGGTCATTGCCACGGCATGAGGATTCATACCTACACATGAAAGATAATTTAAAACAATTAAAAGCATTTTCAGATAACCATGCAACTACTATAGGTGTACACAAAATCAATGCTGTGCTTTCATTCTGTGTTGCTTCCGATATCAACTTAGCTCGCAAATGTTTGAAAGCTCAGATGACGTCCTGGGTAACACCGTACTAGGCAAATGCAAAAAAGGCACGGGTTGTGTGTCCTGTTAGGGCACTGTCATTCACCGCTAAGTCAAGCCCGGTCGGATGGGGTTAGTATCTGCATGGGTGACAACAAACGTTTTCAGTTTTGATCAATTCTCTTTGTAATTTATCTTTAAATTACGTTTTCTGCCTGGTATATCTATTGCCACAATTCGTTTTGTAATGACGTATTGACAACTAGTTCCCAGGGAAACACAGTTCACGAAACGTACGGATCGACAAAATGTTCGGGAGGCTGGAGCCCTACCTAACGGCCTACCTCGTAGGCAAGGCAGAGTGTTTACGGATCGTAAACACATTTTACGATTCGTTAGCATCATTACCATCCGTACGGATCGACAAAATATTTGGGAAGCCTACCTAACACCAATGCAGAGTGTTCACGGATCGTAAACACATTTTACGATTCGTAAGCATCATTACCATCTGTACGGATCGACAAAATTTTTGGGAAGCCTACCTAACATAAAACGCAGAGTGTTCACGGATCGTAAACACATTTTACGATTCATTAGCATCTTTATCATCCGTACGGATCGACAAATTTTTGTTGTGGCCTACCTAACACCAACGCAGAGTGGAGCTCACGGATCGTAAACACATTTTACGATTCGTAAGCATCTTTACCATCCGTACGGATCGACAACATTTTTGGGTGGCCTACCTAACACCAAGGCAGAGTGCTCACGGATCGTAAACACATTTTACGATTCGTTAACATCTTTACCATCCGTACGGATCGACAACATTTTTGGCTGGCCTACCTACCACCAACACAGAGTGTTTACGGATCGTAAACACATTTTACGATTCGTTAGCATCTTTACCATCCGTACGGATCGACAAAATTTTTGGGTGGCCTACCTAACCCCAACGCACAGTGTTCACGGATCGTAAACACATTTTACGATTCGTTAGCATCTTTACCATCCGTACGGATCGACAAAATTTTTGGGAGGCCTACCTAACACCAACGCAAAGTCTTCGCGGATCGTGAATACTTTTTTACGAAATGTCACCATTCCTACGATCCGTACCATTGGTACTGACACCCCAGAGAAAATTTTTTCTTTGAACATAAATTCACGATTAGTAAATTGTTTTTACGACTTGTGAAAGCAAAAGTAATTTTTACAGATCGTACACCAAAATAACGATCCGTATACTTTCGTAGTATTGGACAAACGTCACATCATTGTATCTCAGAATCATTATTCTGAGGATCAGTTCTCCCTTACTCACTACAGCAGCGCACATATTACCACTGACCAGTATACAGTAATGCTTGCTTATACTACAAAATTGTAGTCCACAGCTATAGTCTGCATGTTTTTGCACCTTAAACTACCAGCACTGTACAGTAAATACACTGTTATTTTCAGGGAGTTATTTTAACTCCAAAATTCGGGTCCAAAAAAAAGGTTCAAAATAAGCCGTTTTGTGTAGTTAAATTAACTCCCGTTTTTGGAGTTAAAAACCAACCCGTGTTTCGGAGTTAAAAATTAACTCGCGTCCCTGGGGGTCTGGGGATTAATTTTCACTTTCGGAAGACCAACGTGTGATTCGAATTCGACCTATCGTGTTTGCTACTTAAACTTAACTTAATTAACCTAATGTTCCGCGACTAATCCGCTGCGCCACCCGATCACCGATATAACTTATAGTAATATTTATCGTATATAATGAATTATTAAAAGCACTTACGAATCTTATTTTCGTTTCAAATTTTTGACCTACTTTAAAGTGCCCCTACGACGAAATTCACTAGCCATTTTTTGTCCTTTTTGTTCACAAACCGTCAGTATAAGTTACAAAAAAACAAAAAATACCTCACAAAATCAATTCTAACTGTTTTATCACCATTTTAATACGATAAATTACTGTCCGCCATTGCATTGCTTCGTTCCTTGCGCGCCAGCGATACTTGCTTGTTGTGACGTCAGAGACTCAACACATGTTGGAATTTATCTGCTGTTGTATACAGTGTTCACTACAAATTAGCTGGTTTTCGTTGAAGGTTTTTGCTTTTTACATCATGTCAAGGCTTTCGGAGACTGAATGGTCTGATAGTTCAACGAGTGAAAGCTCAGATACATCGTCTGGTGTATCAGAAGATGTATTTGTTTCGGCGAACGAGGATTTTGAGGCGACACAAGACACACCAGAACTCTCGGACGGTGTGTTAGATTATAGTGAATGTGTTGAGGTTGTTGAGCCGATTGCAACACAGGAAGAAGCAGAGACATACGCGGAGAATTTAGCTCGAGAAGAAGAAGAGGAGGAAAACACTGTGGAGTCGCTTTTCAGGAGAAGAAAACGTCGAAAACTGGTAAGAAAAGTGAGTTTATATATCTGTTTATAGTTGAATTTATTATACAATTTACATACATATTTGGTGCATATGTTGCCTTGGTTGCATGTATAAAATATCCTTACAATGTTTTATTATTCCCAAATCAGGTGCTCATGTGGTAACTGTTTCATTAGAACATGTGGCTAATTTTAAGGAGTGTTGGTGCTGCATGGAGATAGACAAATGTAGTGAGGAAATGGCAATGTTTGATGAAGCTACTGGCTGTATCACAAGTCACCCTGGTTATGAAGAGGTTTGCCTCAATGAGTGGGTGTTAAGAGCAGCAAGTATCGGTCTCAAAACCAAGTCCAGGAAATCATACATGACTATGTTTGCTCGAGGAGAAACAGCGAAGAATGAGTGAGATTCGCTATTTCTGTTATGGTTAATTTACAACTGAGTGAATTGGTACTGAAAACCATATTTTGCCCAGAATGTAATGCCAAATCGGTTACAAAAATTTATAGCCTAGCAATGATTTTGTGGTTGTAAAATTGTTGGTGCTTTGGAGTTTGGGGGTTTGGATTTGACTTCCATGCACTACTTAACTACAATTAAGGGACGATGAACCAATCAGATGCGTTTAGTCCACCCGATTAAGTATTAACCAATCAGATAAAGGTAGAAGTCAAATCTGAACCTCTATATTAATTGACTGGCAATGCACCCTACTACTGTACATGTCAATGGTAGGGTATTGCAGTACTACTTTAAAATTTTGACACATTTTTTTTGAAATTATTTAGCAAGAAGGGGTGTATCATCAGTATGCTCCCAATAGTGGCTGACTGACAATTGACACTTTTTTAGGTTTATGCGATCTGTTGCGTACAGGCAATTTGTGAGGTTGGTGTGGAAGTATGTTGGAGCCTCAAAGAGAATTCCTCTGCCCTGCTGTATGTACAACAGCATACGGAAACATTTTCCAACAAATGCAGAGCAATTCAAAGGTTTTGAAGATGAGGACTAATATGAAATCTGTTGGCATTTTTTATAATTATATTTCTAATACAGTATTCATGAAAAACATATTTTGAAAGATAAAACATGATGGATGTTTATTGTTTCATTTTATTTACAAAATTGATCAGGATGCATTGCGATCACTGCATTGCCCTTTCTTGTGACCCTTGCGAGCTTTCCCACACTTTTTGCACATGGGTCGTTTTCTAACTCCTTTGGGAGGGTTTAGTATTTGCTGAAGTTCTGCATCTGTCAAAAGTAAAATTATATATAAATTATGAATATTAAATGCCATGTGTTTTAAACTTTTGAGAGGTGGATGGCTAATATGGTTATGTCCACTATACATGACTATATGTTATGACTATATTCATGTATTCTGAACATGGACATATTGCCGGTGGTGTAAGTGTAGGGACTGATTAAAATAGTAGCTGTGTATAGTAGGTATTCATCTACAGTACATAAGAGAGAAAGAAAAAACTTTCCTCAACATTTCAACTTCAAGTGAAGCCCTTCATAAAGAAGTTAATGTTAACAAAGGCCCTACACTCAAAACATAAACAAAAAATTTCTTTGTCTTTCGGATAATTTACTATACACTGCTACATAATTGTGTTAATATGGCAGTAATGTGCCTACTTTCACTTTCTTAGTTCACCCATCGAACACCATATGATTATCATATTTATCAAGTGGATGTGTTGTTTATTATTGGATTTTTCTACAAATTGACACTACCTTCATAGTCTAAACTGCAGGTTCAAAACAATTATAAATGGCTAAACTGCAGGTTCAGAACAATTATATTTTATTTGATGTGTATTGGTATACCTGAGCAAGTTTGAGGGCAAATAGATGTATTCTTTTCTTTCCTGGACCAACATTTTTCTTTTGCATCAGTTTTGCTCTCCTTTTCCGATAACATGGTGTGTAGTGCTTCTGGAGTTTCTTTTTTCAACTCTTTTCGTATGTTATCCAACTCTTTCCTTGGCGTAGATAACATTGTCTCGAATAATTCAGCGACATAATCTGCAATTATAATTTATATGCAGAATTAATATTCACTCAAATGCTTTTTGTGCACAAGATTAGGAATAGTTGAAAAAGGAATTATCCAATAAAGACACAAGTCATTCGCACAATGACAGTCAGCAACGCTTAGCCTGCGGTGCACTTGCAGACATATAGAACATTATCATTGTGTGTTCTATATGTCTGCAGTACAGGCTAGCCACACAAAAAAGGCCAGGTATAAATGCAATGTTGCTGTGCACTGCAAGATGCATAGTTTTTGTTAGGGAGAAAAATAATAATTGTGATTTTATGCAATAAAGTGCATTGAATGGTAATAGTTACCATAATTCTGCTTCACTTTTACTTCTCTAACTGTGGCTTCCCCCTCTTTAAATTTAGCGTAAGTTACTTTTAGTCTTGGTTTGCCACTTGAATCAAGTTTGTTCTTCCTACTAACATTGTAGTTAAAGTGGATAGCAGCAAGAATACTACTAAAAAATATATAAGAACAGTATTACACTAAATTTAGACATAACTTTTGTCTAAATATTAGCATTTACTACAATAAAGGTAGTCATTAGAGCATATTCTCACAAACCACAATGAAAGTGGGAATTGTGACAATTGTGTTCGGAATATGACATCTGAATACTACCAATGACGGTATGGCATTTGACTAGACCCAGTACCCTGTTCCATTGGGAAAAGGCTAATCAACAAAATAAGGTGTATTTTACCACATTACAGAGTCAGACTACTACCAATACACTGACCTGCATAATATTCCTTCATAAGAAAATGCTAGCATCTTTGGTGCAAATTGGTTCACCACAGAGTGATATCCTTCTAAGGAACTAGTCTGTTCGACAGGTGATGCATTCTTGATTCCTTTCAGCAAGGCAGTTTTACTAAGGTTTTTCACCAACTTTTTATGTTCTACAGAGTCTGTTACATAAACAGTATAAAATAAATTACATTTACTCTTAAACTTAATTATTTTTTATAATCAATTTATCAAGTTCAACTGGTACAATTAAGGTGTCAAAAACAGGGAATTTGTCTTCCAAAAACATGCAGTAAATAGCTTGAGAATATCATAATTACCTTTTGTCATCCAAACACGTTGTGTTACTGTGGGGCCATGGGCACACTTGGTAAATAACTTGTTTGGTAAGTGGGTATGGATATTCAGCACATGGTGAAAGAATGATTTGAACTTTGGCACTATCAGGTCTTGAAGGTTGGAAGCTGTGGAAGTCACCGACCAGTAGAAGTGCCTTACACATGCCTTTTTCCATCGTCCAATTTTTTCGCACCCCTCCTCCTTACTCAGTTTGGTTAACACCTTCTTTATTTCTAAAACAAAAAAAGTGATAATTAATTGGTGTGGTACTTGCTCTGTAGAAATATATTTTTTGTAGTTTGTATTCTTTAGTTTTGATGGTGTTTCAAGTTTCGGGCTAATTAGTTTCCAGTAGTGGTAAACCTACTTTTGGCAATGTGCCACAGGTCGAAATAGTGCTGAATTACTGGCTTTCGTAGGTCTTTGCATTTCTTTGGACACTCTTCTCTCATCCATTTTGTGATAGAACCATGACGATCAGATATGAAACTTTTGATAATCATTCCAGTACCAAGTAAAAAAGCCAATGCTTTCTGATGCCCCAAAAATTCCATACCTGTACTGTTACCAGCTTGGTTAGCCTAAAATGTGTACAGTGAAATTATTGTTGATTGATTCTATGTACATTTGAATTACAGTTATCGTACAAGCATTTGACGGGCAGGCCTGTGACTGGATTTCAATTTAGATTTTGGCTCATCATTCAGTTTCTTTTGTTTATCTCAGTCCACTTGCAATATATATGCATGATTGCATGTACATTCAACTAACAATTAAAACATAATTTACCTGTACCAGCACAATATGGATAATCAGACCAATAGTGCAGCAGAGTATAGTATAACTACCATATTTGGCAGAATGACCCATACTGTCATGGCGTCCATCACCAGCAAGTATCACTTCTCGTCCACTTAGGGAGTTGATAAGCTTCTCTCTATATCCTCTCCAGAACTTTATTATAGTCGAAAGTACGATATGCCTTTGGTGGTAGTAATACTGTCCTTCACTGAAGCATGTCAATCCCATATGCTTGAAGACCAATAATACTTTACCAGCTGATGCTCCCGCACAAAGTATACCAAAGCTAAGGAGGAGGTTTGCTGCAGGAAACTTTCCCAACAAGAATGGCTGACTTTTCCAGGTGTTGACTTCATGGCATGCTCTGCACTCGGACTGGACAGAAAACATGGTGCCAGTGTTGGTGACTGTATTCTTAGGGTTTGGTGCAAAGTAGAAATGGCAAAACTGGAAAAGCTGGAGGAGTTTGGACAGAAAAACAATTCCTTTAGGCTCTTCTCTTGCATTCTTGCCATCACAAGTCAATCTTAAAAAAAATTATCAGGCCTTGTACAGATTTGGATGCACATACATTAATCATTATGCCCTGCATCCCAGCAATGCAATGGATGCTTATTATTTACTCTGAATGGTACCAAATGGGTTGGATACTTACAGCACTCAGGGAAGAGGCGTAAAAGGTATGATTCATTCCATAGTTCTATACCATTTTCTTACCATTCTGAAACTTGTTATTATATCAATATGTGTACTGTATGATATACCTTGTTTGTTTTTTTCCATTGTCATCTTCTTCTAAGTCTGACAGTTCATGACCGACATTTTGAGATGGAGTCCATGTTTTATTATTACCGGTACCCTCAGCACCATCATCATCATCAGGCATTTCAACCTCAGAAGAACTCTCGACATCATCTACATCCATATAATTTACAGCTTCTGACACTGTTTGAGTTTCTACATGAAATAAAAAGGACATTTAATACCTTTGGCAAAAGTAAAGGATGATCACCAATTATTCAGTGGCCTAAGATAAGTGTGGTCCAACCATTAAGACAACCAAAGGAACAGAGTGAAAACGCAGGTTAAATGGACAATGTTGCTGACACAACATCTGTGATACAATCTGGTGCACTTTATTGAAATAGAGTGTATCACAGATGTCACATCAACTTGTCACAGCAATTGTGTTTCCAGTCCATTCCTTTGAGTCTATGGTCAAAGCTGTCAAACGTACCAGCTTCCACCATTATAGGTTCTTCATCAATTTCCGTAAATGTTTGCACCCAATGATCATTCAGTCCAGCAATTTTCTTTTCCATCTCTCGAAGTTTTCTATGGGAAGCTTTCTTTTCTTTTTTCAACAAGTCACAGTTCTCGCATGAACTGTGTTGATTCTTAACAGAGAGTAATCAATTAATTGAATGGAAAACTAATAACCGGTACATTAGGCATGTACTGGTACATTAGTGGCCCATGGTTAAATACATGAAATACAGCTTCCACATACCTCTTGAAAAATATGTGAGGCCATACTTGTATCAGCAACCTCTTCACCCAGTTCCAGTGAAGTTGACAATCCAACCTGGAAAAAATGAGGTTATTTATCATTAAAAAATTTCAAGCACAGTGTGTTAAGCTCCATTTTTGCTAATGACAAGACTTCAAACATCTTGGTCAAAGCAGATCAAAACACAGAGTTGTAAAATGAATACTAAAATGACAAAGGGGCCAAGACCAGGAAATGGAAAATCTCTAACCTTTATAGGGGTACTTGTCAAAGGATGTGAAGTAAATATATCATCAACTTGATCAACAGGCTATATTGGAAGAAAATTAGTCACAGTGATATATTTCTTGAGAATATTTAATCGAGAGTGGACACACGAATTGAAATTGAGGCATTTACATTGAAACAAAACTTACTGCAAATAGAGGATTGCTAATGTCGGTTTCTTGTTCGACTGGAATGTCTATCTCTGGAATGTCTATCTCTAGCTCGTGTAGCTTCGTTTGAGGCATCCAAATATCCTTCCACCAGGATTTCATTGATAACCTATAAGAGCATTGAAATTCTTAAGAGTTTATACTAATATATACAGTGTATATGTAATTGTATATAATATTAATCGTAGTTGAAACTAGTCTAGCATAACTAATGAGGAATATAAAATATACAACAAAACTAACCTTGCGACGTGTTCTTGATGAGGAAGGCTTTGACGAGTTTGCTTTCCATATTGTTGGTACTGAATTTGATAAAAGGTTTCGCCTAGATCCTTCCATGTGCATTCGCTGGAAGCAGTCTGCTTGGAAATGCTCAGAACAAACTGCGAAGACCCCTTGCGGATTAAAATTTAACCTATGCATTCGTACAAATCGAACCCACTTTGCATATTCGGCGACATTCGATGGACTTCGATGGATGGAAATCCCTTCGTTCACCTTCGAAACATTGCTGCAGCCTTGTACGACACATCTACGCGATGGCATTTCAATGAATAGGGAAAATTCCCGAAAGAAAACAGTAAAAAACTCCAAAATAAATAGCTAATATGTGGTGCACTTTACTATAATTCGCGTGTGTTGAGTCTCTGACGTCATGTCCGGTAGCTGAGGCGGCAAACGCTGGAACATTCAAAATTAATGGCGGACGCAAAACGCGCATGAAATATGCCCCAGAAAAGAGTCTTCCCGTGCTTGGATTTGCCTAAAAATTGGCACAGTAGTTACTGATAATAGGTACTTTCGATTTATATAAAAAAAATACAAATGAAAAATTTGATCGTAGGGGCACTTTAATAACTTGTATAAATTTTAAACAATCTATTAAATTTCGAAGATTTTGTTGAGCATGCAGACTGCAGTATTACAAGTTAAGAACAGAACAAAACTTTTCTCAACTAGACATAAAATATATGTTTAATAACTTGGACAGTACTCGACGGATACACAAAGCCCACAAAGAAAGTAAAAAAGGCAATAATATACGATTCGCAAAGAAGGTAAAAAGTACGGCATTCAGACTTAAAAGCGGCGGCTGTACTCGACAGCAGCATGAACGTAAACCTTAGGCCAAACATTGTTGTTGACAGGAAGACAGGTTTCTTCAAAAACAAATGGGTTTTTGAAGCATAGTCCTTGTCCCTGATCGCCGACAAAGCCGTATTCGAACCGAAGGACACTTCAAGTCCAACTGCAGTTACAGTGGTCTACAGATAACCTGAATATCTTTCCGTCTTTTCCCTGTCGCTGCATCGTATGTCCGAGTTGATATAAAGTAAGAAACTATAGCATTTTGACTCGTCTGGGACTATTTTTAACAAATCTTCTCAGACAACGATATCCCAAAAGGGAGTAGATTTTTTAAGTGTTATAATTAACAAATAGCTCCACTATTGGGAGTTATTTTAACTCCCAATAGTGGAGTTATTTTTTAACTCCCCTAAATGGGGTAACATGAGAGTTATTTTAACTCTCAAAAAAAAATAACTCCACTATTGGGAGTTATTTGAACTCCCAATAGTTGAGTTATTTTTTAACTCCACCTAAATGGGGTAACAGGGGAGTTATTTTAACTCCTTGAAAATAACAGTGTAGGCTAAACATATAGAGGGCAAAATTACTAGAATATAATTGGCTAATGAGAGCATTTTCCTATATTCAGGGGAAAATTATTTGTACCCGATTGGTTGAAACGCCAGTGGGAAACAGTTAAGTTATTATGTTGTTTTACTTGTAAATCCCAGCTCCCCTGCCTGTTCTCTTAGTCGATACTCAACAAAGTTGGTTGTAATGCACCGTTTACTTTCAGTGGAAGGTATATAGTTGTTTTTTTACGCTTGGTTTTGACATTTAGCTTGCTTTCTCATGTTGTTCACGTGCGTAGCTAACTTATTTATGAATTATTTTTGCCCTCTATATGATTAACAGGTTCGTAAAATTAAGGTTTAATTTCACTTGTGTTTTCAAAGTTTCACAAATTGCCCTCGTCGCTTCTTATTTGTTGTTCAAGGACTAAACATTCAAAAATATATTACACACTTGTTCAAATCTTTCCTACTTCATTTTTTTCCTACTTTATATTAGATATTTCGACGACGATATATTTTGAAATACTAACTCTAGCAACTCATCATTAGGTTCTCGAACGATGTGTGTACAACAAGCTGTTAGAACACGTCTCCACTCACCTTCACGAACTTCAATTTGGATTCCTAAAGGGAAAGTCAACCACGTCTCAGCTCCTGCGCGTTTTACATGAAATCGGGGAGTTACTCGATAAGAGAGTTCAAACTGATACTATCTATCTGTATTTTGCCAAAGCCTTTGACAGGGTTGACCATCAGCTGCTTCTCAAAAAGTTACGCAACCTTGGCATTTGTGGTAATTTGTTGAAGTGGTTCGAGAACCACCTTTCAAATCGCTATCAGAGGGTCACCGTCCTTGGCGAAACATCACAGCCACTCCGAGTACTATCTGGTGTGCCTCAGGGATCGATTCTGGGGCCTTTATTATTCCCCATATACGTGAACGATCTTCCCCAAGTGACCACCACAACATCTGTTGTATTATTTGCTGATGACAGTAAATGCTATCGTGCTGTTATAGATGGAAAGGACGGGAAGGCCTTCAGAGTGACCTTGACAGAATATGCAAGTGGTGCGAAGTATGGCGAATGGATCTAAACCAATCCAAGTGCGGTAGTCTTACAATAACGAGGAACGTTCAGTCTATTCGGACATACTATCACCTGATGGGCAAATCAGTTAAAACTACGAATGTTCAGTAAGATCTTGGAGTTCTAGTCACAACTGACCTTAAGTGGAACTCGCAAGTACATGCAGTATCGGCTAAAGCCAACAAAATGCTGGGTTTTATAAGAAGGTCTTCCTTTGATATCCATGACCCACATGTGCGTATTGCACTGTACACAGCCTTAGTTAGGAGTCATTTGAATACTGTTCCCAGGTCTGGGCGCCGCAGTCCGTGTCGTTAATACTCAACATCGAAAGAGTCCAACGCCGTGCAACTAAGTTTATTCTATCGTTGCCATTCAGATATGATGTCAACTATAAGGATAGACTTAAAAAAACGGGACTGCTACCTCTGTCCTACTGGCAGGAGCACCTGGACTTAGTATACATTTTTAAAGCTTTAGTTGGTTCATGTGACTCTTACATTTCTATTAAGTCCTCCAGCCGTGTTACAAGACGTACAAACCGATCAAATGAATTTGTTTTAAATATCCCTAAAGTGAATAGCGTAACTTTTCAGAACAGTTTCTATTTTAGAACCCCTAGGACATTCAACTCTCTACCATCATATATGCGAGATGTTAACCTTTCTATTGGACAATTCAAATCTGAACTGCTAAAACATTATCATTATACAACCGAACACGTGTACGATATCGAAATTCCGCAAACCTTTAAAACCGTATGTGTAAAATGTCACCTATGTCGTCCCCTACCTAGTCTTATTGTTAAAATGTGCTGTTAGTTTATGTTTTTTTATCTTAGGGACCTCGTAATGGAGCGATAATCTCTGTGGGTTATCCCTGCTACTCAATGTGGCAAAGCTTGTAAATAAATAAAAAAACTTAAAAAAAACAATTCATGCTATACATCAAATGAAAGCCTGAATAACATATACTCAGACATATACGTTGTCTGAAAAATTTGCTCTATTCGGGCAAAAAGGGTGCTGTCTTAAATTATTCTAATATCTGAATACAACTTAATGACATTATAACGGATTCTCATTGAGGGAATTAATCTTGGATTTCATTGTTGTTCTTCGTTGAGCAATGGTCAGTGGCATAGTCAGACCTGGGTCCGGGCATTATCTATATAAACGTTATCTCGTATATTAAACTTGAATATATCTAATGTCTAATACATTTGGTTTTGTGGCTAATTGCTTTTCCTTCCTTCTCTTCTGCAGTCGTACAACGCATTCCCCATGCTTTGAAGAGATATCCACGCGGTCTAAATTTCGGAAATCTGTGTTACTGGTAAACCCGCACACTACCGCGGCTGCAAAAACGAGAAAAGTGCCCTCAAATTGGAGGAAATACACTTTCAGAGAATTCAAAATTCAAAATTTTTCCCGGGGGAGAATACCACCGACCCCGTAATGTCAGGTTTCTAATGCATGACCATGTTTTAACGAAAAACGTGCAGGTATATAATAATGCTTAAAACACGATGAAATCGGTTTTCTTTGTTCTTTTGAGGGTTCTATCTGACGAAGAAACCTGCCAAGAACAAAAGAGCATGTTCAAAAGCTGGCGGCGGCTTTTGAATAGTCCCGGGGGAAATAGGGATTAACAATGAAATGATTAGCTGATTGACATACGTGGAAGGGATTGTATATATGTACAACCCTATGAATTATAATACCCAAATGCATAGGAACCCTGCCACAACTTTCGTGAGTTGAGTACACTTGTAGCTATCCCAAACGAGAAGGAGAGCAACGTTTCGCCTATCTCAGGTAACGACGCTGGTAATACAAAAGACAAGCGATTTCGTTTCTTGAAAAATTGTCGGTTTAGTCAGTACTTTATGACACCGACCGTTCAATATAAAATGTGGTGATACTAAATCAATGCGTATGCGTAAGAATCTCGAACATTATTTATACACATTATTCATGCTAATCATTCAAACAAACTTGTAGAAGTCCGTACATATATTCAGCTTACTTCTGAAGTTCTGTGATAAACTTTTATTCAAAAGTTGCTTTGGAGTATTTTTATTTCATAAAATCCCGTGCATTCGACCTAAGAATATCCTCGTTCGCTTCACAACACAACCACTGCAACAAACAAGAAAATGTCATACCTATTATGAATATATCGATAATCTTTTCCCTTGGGGCTTCAAAACCTCTTTCAATCGTGTTTTAAGTCTATTATCTATACTTAGACCAAACTTATTGGCAGTTCGCGTTCTTCGGGGGTTATGCATTAAATAGATTAATAATGACGTCATCGTTTATTCGGGAAAGTTATGATCAGTGCCCCTACAAAATTTTACCCGTACGCCTATGACGTAAATGAACTTATCTCTATATTTTAATTGTAAAATAATAAATTAAAAACGCTCGCGCTGATTAGCTGAACGCCGTGTTTCTATAACTTGATGGAAAAACATGGATTTTACCGCCATTTTTATAAAATGGACTTGCTCAAAAACAGCTAAAATATCGATAAATATGTTCTGTGACAGCCAACAAGAAGAAAAATGAGAAGATTTGGATGTTTTTCTTCACAGTTAAGAGCATTTATGTTCATTTGAGCGGCCGACGACGCTGTCTAGCGTGAGTAAGGAGAATGTATATTTTCATCATTTTAATAAAAGAGTCTTTATTACTTATTTCCTCAGTGTTATTTTATAAAAGAAATAGAAAACATCTTTCCGTCTTCCCAAACGTTATAGAAACACTCGTGGAAGTTTGGGAGAACTCGAAATGGGTGGAAACACTCGCCCTGAGGGATCGTGTTCCCACTGCCATTTCTCATTCTGCCAAACTTCCATTCGTGTTTCTATAACTCTAAACACGGAAAATGTTTTCTATTTCTTAAATAAAAAAACGTTGTCCCAGTGTTAGTTGAACAGATGTTGTGCCCGGTTTGCAATTACATTTTTTGCAGTAAGTTATGCAAAGAAGGATATCGCTCAATTTTTATTTTACAGATGTTATAAAAATTAAGAAACGTTTAACTGACCAGAAAAATGTCAACGAAATTAGACCAACAGAGAATATTAAAATAAAATGACGTATTAGATGTTAACAGTGAGCTCTATGTAACATAATTTTACTCTACGCACGCTGTGATTGGTCGATCGTTTGGGTCTGACCCCTTAAAATAAATGAGGAGAAAGTGCTGTCTTTGCAAAAATACTAGCAAATGGTAAGACTTTCGGGTCTTCTCGGATAACGAGCTTAAATCGTAGGCCCTCGGAACCCTATCAATTTGGCTTCTACCCTGCCTGTTGGGTTATCCCGTTCACCTAAGAGTGATAAATCTAATACAAAAAGAAATGGAAAGTTTATAATAACGACGTTTGGATGTGAACTAAAATACCAGTTCCAACTAAAACAAATTATCAAGTTCAGAGACTAGATTAATAAGTGTCCAGAGTCGCGCATCTAAAGTCATTCTCAACCTAGACTCGAGCTAATTACCTGTACGGCAAACTAGAGCAGCCAGCAACGCAAATGTAATAAGTTTTGTTCCTCATCAATGTAGAACAGTAACTTATCAACGATCCTTCACTGTCAGAGTAACTATAGAACTTGGAACGCATTACCGGACTTTTTAAGATTAAAAACACTCAAGTTTAATTCATTTAAGAAAACCCTACTTGAATACTATGACGCTCTTTATTCCATCTATAACAAGGACGACCCACGTACGTGGAAATCCATTTGCCTAAAATGTAACTTGGCACGTCGCCTAGAGAAATCCCTCACTTGTGGTTGATGATTTTTGCTGCAGATGTTTCTTTTCACCTTATAGTTAATGTGCTTATTTATGTAAATATAATCTTTTTTATTTTATTTTACACGGGCCACAGTAATTGGCGTAAGCTGCAGTGGTATCCCTGCCAGACTTATATTTTATATATATGTTAATTTATCAAGGCAAATAGAAATAAATAAATAACAAAAATAAATCGAAAGTTTATAATATCGATATTAATTGGGTGTAAACTAAAATACCAGTTCCAACTAAAACAAATTATCAAGTTTATACACTAGATTAATAACAAAGAGAAATGGAAAGTTTATATATAACGACATTTGGATGTAAACTAAAATAGCAGTTCCAACTAAAACAAATTATCAAATTTAGATACTAGATTAATAACAAAAATAAATGAAAAGTTTCTTTAACTTTATGTTCACAACATTGACAATGATAAGAACAAATGCAGGATCCTTGTTTTCTATCTTTTTCCTAATAACGACATTCTGATGTAAAGTAAAATATTCCAACTAAAATGAACGAGGACGGATTTTCATCTCAGTCTTCTTTAAAGAATAATTGTTTCCTTTCCAGTGATACCAGTTTACTCCATCAGCATAGGAGGTGTGATGACCACGTAAGTACTGAGCATTCAAGTTGGAGTCATGACAGCCCTTGTACCACCAGGCACCTTTGAAACTCACAGCACAGTTTGAATTCGCCACGTCATTATCCTCGTCTTTAGTAGTAAACTTCCTACCATTGTGAGCAGAAAGTGAGTCACCAGCATTTCCTGCAATAAAATATCAAATTAGGACTAAAAGGGTTCAATAAAAATCTCAAATTTTTCTCATTAACATCAAATAGATAATTCAAAAATACACAAAGAATAATAATGATAATAATACCATTTCTATAGCGCCTATACAGTAATGTTCTAGGCGCTTTACAATTCATGATAAAAATAACAAAAGCCTAATCTAACAATAATACTTATAAAATCCAAATCTAAAAACTCATACAATTAAAAGATAATAAAAATAAAATAAACAACTTCATGATGTCATAAGTCATACGCTATCTTAAAAAGATATGTTTTAAGCTTGGACTTAAACACAGAGATATTCTCCGAAGCTCTAATACTGAGAGGAAGATTGTTCCACAGTATAGGAGCATGCACAGAGAATGCCCTGTTTCCATAGTTCTTTAAATTATAGACAGGGCAAGTAAGTCGTAGATGACAGTTCGATGAACGCAATTGCCTACGAGGTGTATACAGTTCAAGAAGATCTTGTAAGTACGACGGCGCTAAGTTCTGCAGAGATTTAAACGTCAGTAGATTAATCTTGAATATGATGCGGTATTCCACAGGCAACCAATGTAGTTCACGGAGCGTTGGACTGATGTGATCAAATTTGCGTAAACACGCGATAACACGTGCGGCTGCATTTTGCACGTTCTGAAGTTTAGCTATCCAGTGTTTGGGCAAGCCATATAAAAGTGAGTTACAATTATCAATTTTTGAACTGACAAATGCGTGGATAAGAACCTGAGTAACATCGTCTGATAAACATCTCCTAATTTTCTCAATATTCCTCAAATGATAAAAAGCAGATTTAACTATAGCATTAACCTGATTAGACATTGTCATTGTGCTATCAAATATAACACCAATATTACGCGCATGCTGTGACGGATATACAATGTCTTCTCCTAAAGTAAGGAAATGCAGCGGTATATGTGAACGAAATCTAGAATGAAGCAAAAGAAGCTCAGTTTTATCTTTGTTCAATTTAAGCTTATTGATCGTCATCCACTTGTCGATGTCCATAAGACAGACCTCAATACGGTGTTTTGCAATGGCAAATCAATTAAAACAAAAGGTAAACGTATTTAATTTAAAAATAATTTAATTTAATTTAATTTAAAATTTAACTTAAAGAATATATTAATAATTCATGAAGAAAAAAACTTGGAACGCGTTACCGAATATCCTAATTATCGAATATCCGAATCTCCTAATATACATAAAAATGATTTTCGATTTTCTTGGCAAAAATAATTCATATCGCCAAATTAGTTAACATAGATGCATTCGTACTTTAAGTACAATATTTCTGCTCGCCTTGTAATCTACTAGATATACGTGTACCGCAATAACCCCTCGCCCCCATCCATTGTCCCCAGGGCCCAGACCGCGCACGCCCTGTATGTGTGGTCTGTAATCTGCACATATAACAAATCGCAAACTGAAGCCGTTTCGTCGTACGTAGATTTTGAAGGTAATCTCGGACAATATTTACTCGATTTTAATTCTGAAAACAGATTTCTAATTACCGAGCCTAAATACATAACATACGTGTCTATTATATTACATAACGTGCATACCCTTCGTAAAAACGGTTTATGTACTTAGAATTAGTCTAACATTAACCATATCATGTATATTATCGAATGTAAACCTCAAATGTTGACTCAATCCATCACATTTGCCGGCGTTACGAAACTTACGCGCCAAAGGTTTTCATAGCTCAGCGGGTTGGACCGCTGGTCTAGAAACCTATAGAGATCGCAGATTCGTTTCACAGCCGGAGGCCTTGGAGTTGCGTAACTGGTCCCATAAAAATTTAAAGTTCTTATTTTATAACGCAGGTATAATTATAGGACAATAGTAGAGACAAGCTCCTTAGTTTATCCAAAGATGGTTACAGAATTTCCGCTTGAACTCCAGTTTTGATGAAATAACTTTACTATTTGATTTCGTTGAAATGAAGTCATGAAAGTTTTTATTTCAAGAGGGTAGTACATAATAGTGTAAACACTAAAAAACCTGTAGCCCTCAAATTACAAAATCTAAAATTTAGTTAATTACATTATGTATAAAAATGCATAAAAATGTATACAATGCTAAAATACATATAGATTATGTTAAGGTTTAAAATTATTTATGAGTAACTGCTCGTGAAGTAAATAATTTTGATAACATTTCTTAAACAAATGTACGTTTGGTTGCTTTCTCAAATTTAAGGACAGACTATTCCATAGTTTGGTTGTAGACACTGAGAAGGTTCTTCCACCCTCAGTATCACGTATAAAAGGGGAACAAATTAAATTTAAGTCAGCATATCTTGTTCTTCTGGAATGAACCACAATATTTGTTTTTAAAAGTTCAATAAGATAAGTAGCTATATTTCCATGTAATCGCTTAAAAGCTAATGCACATTTATCTACTTTAATTTGTTCATAAAATGGTAACCACTTTAACTCATTAAACAGTGGGACTGATGGTGAACGAGGATGTGCATCTAAAATAATTCGCGCAGATCTCTTTTGCAGCCTTAACATTCTAGTTAAGTTGACTTTACTACTACGACTTGAACATACAACACTTACATACGTTATAACAGGCTTAATTAATGAATTATAATATAACAATCTCTGATCTACTGGACTGGGTCCCTTATCAAGATAAGTTGAAATAAGAGTAACTAACCTGAATAACCTCCAACAGTTAACTTGTATTTATTTCCTTCACTTGCCACTGCAAATGTTGAGTAATCAGCATAACGTGTGTTGTATTGAAAATCTTCAAGATCAACTCTCAAAACATTTTGATCACTTTCTGACAATCGATGGATCTTATCTAGCCCAAGCCAGAACTCGCCATTTAAGTCTCCAAATCCTTTCTTATACTCGTTCCATCCTAGATAAAAGTCAACACTTCCATCGACTCGTCTTTGAAAGACAGTCCAACCTCCTCCACTTGTTGTCATATCACATCTAACATTGAAAGCTCCAAGACCATCAGGGTCAATTCTGTAGACACCATCTTTTATTTTTCCTTTTTTGTACAAATCAGCGCACCCAGTATGAACTAGAATAGAGAATAGGTGAAGTTTGACAAATAAATTGGCTAATAAATGTTTCACTACAAGACAGATTTTTAACTTTATTGGGCAAACTAAAATTGCACAAAAAGTGCAATTAAATTAAAAAAATTAAATAACACACACAATGTATTAAGTAGGAAACCGAAGCAGGGAAAACGCCAACGGGACAGTGAAACAGATGCGAGGTGTTCCCTGTTACATTAAAATACAATAAAATTCGTTTCTCACTTACTATTTGTTAATTCCAAAATTGTTACTTTCTTCTGTAATTCTGTAATTTGTTGAGTAACTGAAAAATACATATAGCAAAGTAAAAAGGTGGTAAACTGCCAAGATTTTTAGTGACGAAATACTGACGTTTCGAGCGGAGCCCTTCATCAGAGTAAGACGAGATGAAATAATTAAAATAAATAGGGCTTATATATATGCCAAAAGGGTGTCACAAGTAGAAAGTATCAAATGCACGGGAGATAAACAAACTAATAATTAATGAGATGCAAAAAGTTAAATAATTTGCTGTTTTTACAGTCGATCAGCAAACGTACTGAGGGGGAGGGAGAAATGACAGGTCCAATTATTATGTCATTTCTCCCTCAGTCTGTTTGCTGATCGACTGTAAAAATAGAAAATGATTTAAAGGGAAACTCTAGCAAAAAAAACAGATTACTTTTAAATAAAAGGCCTTTTAGTATAATGTTTAGAAATGTTAATAGTTTTACGATATCTGCTCTTGTACTCGAGAAATAACGTTTTCATTCTCGTATTTTATGCTTCTGGACGCCGCCATTTTAGAGTTTGCTCGACGGCTCAAGCTCGATGTTCAGCGAATGTTTTCTTTTCAATTTTGACGTCATTGAGTGCTTGTCTTTTGTTCCTTAAATAACACACACAAAGTAGGAAACCCAAGCAGGAAAAACGCCAACAGGACAGTAAAACACATGCGATGTGTTCCCCGTTACATTAAAATACAATAAAATACGCTTACTATTTGTTGATTCCAAAAGTGTTACTTTCTTCTGTAATTCAGCGTTGTCTTCGTTGAGTGAATAAAAAATAAATTAATCAAAAGAAACATAATATATATATATATATATAGCAAAGTGAAAAGGTGGTAAACTGCCAAGATTTTAGTGACGAAATACTGACGTTTCGAGCGGAGCCCTTCATTACTCTGATGAAGTTTACCACTTTTCACTTTGGCTTTGATCGCCATGAGCGTGAAACTCCGAGTAGTGACATTTTAAAGAATAAAGTTATATATATATATATATATATATATATATATATATATATATATATATATATATATATATATATATAATATATATATATATATATATATATATATATATATATATATATATATATATATATGAGCGCTCTCATGTATTGAGCGCTGTCATGGATTGGGTGGAGAGTCTCTCTCAGTGAGACGTTTACTGTTCGCATTACGCATCGCCCACTGCTCGCAGTTTGAGCGCTTTGGTAACTCCACAATGCAATCCTACAATGTGTAGCCGTACATAGTGGGTCCCAAGTCCACAGTTACCATAAAGCCATATGGTGATAGCCGGTAGGGCACATTTGTATACTTCCGTATATTACGCTCACCGCTCATGTGGTTTGAGCGCTCTCATGGATTGGGTGGAGAGTCTCTCTCAGTGAGACGTTTACTGTTCGCATTACGCATCGCCCACTGCTCGCAGTTTGAGCGCTTTGGTAACTCCACAATGCAATCCTACAATGTGTAGCCGTACATAGTGGGTCCCAAGTCCACAGTTACCATAAAGCCATATGGTGATAGCCGGTAGGGCACATTTGTATACTTCCGTATATTACGCTCACCGCTCATGTGGTTTGAGCGCTCTCATGGATTGGGTGGAGAGTCTCTCTCAGTGAGACGTTTACTGTTCGCATTACGCATCGCCCACTGCTCGCAGTTTGAGCGCTTTGGTAACTCCACAATGCAATCCTACAATGTGTAGCCGTACATAGTGGGTCCCAAGTCCACAGTTACCATAAAGCCATATGGTGATAGCCGGTAGGGCACATTTGTATACTTCCGTATATTACGCTCACCGCTCATGTGGTTTGAGCGCTCTCATGGATTGGGTGGAGAGTCTCTCTCAGTGAGACGTTTACTGTTCGCATTACGCATCGCCCACTGCTCGCAGTTTGAGCGCTTTGGTAACTCCACAATGCAATCCTACAATGTGTAGCCGTACATAGTGTGTCCCAAGTCCACAGTTACCATAAAGCCATATGGTGATAGCCGGAAGGGCACATTTGTATACTTCCGTATATTACGCTCACTGCTCATGTGGTTTGAGCGCTCTCATGGATTGGGTGGAGAGTCTCTCTCAGTGAGACGTTTACTGTTCGCATTACGCATCGCCCACTGCTCGCAGTTTGAGCGCTTTGGTAACTCCACAATGCAATCCTACAATGTGTAGCCGTACATAGTGGGTCCCAAGTCCACAGTTACCATAAAGCCATATGGTGATAGCCGGTAGGGCACATTTGTATACTTCCGTATATTACGCTCACCGCTCATGTGGTTTGAGCGCTCTCATGGATTGGGTGGAGAGTCTCTCTCAGTGAGACGTTTACTGTTCGCATTACGCATCGCCCACTGCTCGCAGTTTGAGCGCTTTGGTAACTCCACAATGCAATCCTACAATGTGTAGCCGTACATAGTGGGTCCCAAGTCCACAGTTACCATAAAGCCATATGGTGATAGCCGGTAGGGCACATTTGTATACTTCCGTATATATATATATATATATATATATATACACATATATATTGTCAAATACATATATGGAAAAAGTGACTGCCCCAACCGGGAATCGAACCCTGGTCTCCGAATCAACGGTTTTGGCGCTCTGACCTTTGAGCTAATGAGACACGGTCAGAACAGTCAGTGATTTTTCCATATACATATTAAATTCGCCGCTTTCACTTAACACCAACAGGCAAGGACCAGAGTGCTCAAACTACCACAAGGGTAGTGGTGGGCGTTGCATATATATATATCTAAATATATATATATATATATATATATATATATATATATATATATATATATATATATATATATATATATATATATATATATATATATATATATATATAGGTAATATTTGGCATTTCACTCGATCAAACTACATGTTGAAAGGATTTATGGTGAAGGAAAATTTCGAGTGTTGGAATACATACATTTTAAGACCAAACCGGGACCAGTTGCGAAAAATGCAACTTAGCGGCCTTCCGGCTGGAATTGAACCCGCGACTCTGCGATTGCTAGTGCAGTGCTCTGACCACTGAGCTACGGAAGCCGTTGCCGAGAGCCTAGTCACTCGCCTAACACTCGAAAGAGCTTAACACTCGAAATTTTCCTTCACCATAAATCCTTTCAACATGTAGTTTGATCGAGTGAAATGCCAAATATTACCTATACTATACCCAGAATCTTATCCCGGCATTACCACCATATATACAGAACTCGTGACTAGGCTCTCGGCAACGGCTTCCGTAGCTCAGTGGTCAGAGCACTGCACTAGCAATCGCAGAGTCGCGGGTTCAATTCCAGCCAGAAGGCCGCTAAGTTGCATTTTTCGCAACTGGTCCCGGTTTGGTCTTAAAATGTATGTATTCCAACACTCGAAATTTTCCTTCACCATAAATCCTTTCTATATATATATATATATATATATATATATATATATATATATATATATATATATATATATATATATATATATATATATATATATATATATATATATATATATATATATATATATATATATATATATTTATATATATATATATATATATATATATATATATATATATATATATATATATATATATATATATTTATATAATTTCTACTTCAACATTATTTCAAAGACTTAAACTGTGTTTTTCACTGACCTGCTACAAGTTCAGAAACATTCTTCTTTAAGATTTCTATCTGTTTGAAGTAAAAAAAAAGAGTGGTTTAAGATGCTTTTCCAAATTTCAGGAAAACGTTTTCTGATATTCTAACATGATTTCTCAATTGAATATTACATGTAATAATATTACATTAATTACTTTAACTATTCTCATACTTTTTCAATAGGAAAGGAAGAAAAATAACCTGCTTTTCTTCTCCAAGTGCCCTCCAGCTTTGTCCATTGGTCAGGTAAATTTTTTCGTTGTCTTTCCGATAAGACAACAGACCTTTCACTAAAGGAACGTTGTCGAGACCTGCCTTGTTAGCAACTTGAACTACCTAAAATATTTATTATATAATTAGAGTAAGCAAAGATTAGGTAAGTGCTTTCAAAGAAAGTATATTAAAGAGGTGAATGAGGAGGATGTGTATGTGAACAAATATGAAACAGATATTAAATATAAGAACTGAAGATGAGAATTCGTAAATGGAGAACTTTCTTATTTACTATCTAAGCACTAAAATTTACCATCTAGGCTGAAAGGCAGATTATACCAGGCAAAGTAGACATCTTCATTTGCCCGTTAAATTGCAATCAACAAAAAACTCTTTTTATTTTTATGGTTACATTGTATGTAAATGTAATGGCAAGTTGTCCCCCCTATTGTGTTTTTCTTATTTTAGTCCATTAGTTACTAAATTTTCTAAAGCATGTTCAAAAAAAAAGCATGTTATATTTTCACCTATTTAATTTGTATTATGATTTCTATAATTATATATAGGGCCTCTATTGATAACAGCTGACTATTTGGTTGGCTGATTTAGTTTACCTTATTGAAATAAAGGTTTATGAATGAATATATAAGGTATATACAAGCAATTTTATTGTGAATATACAACAATCAAATCATTGACCAGTGATCAATCTACGAGGCCAACGATTAGTTACCAGTCCATCGACAGCAAGCGGCCTATATATGCAATGAGGCAAAACTCGTTTAAGGTGGTCGCTAAGGTTTTCTACAAAATGCGTTCAGACAACCCTAGAGATATTAAATTTCTTACCCCATCAATAAGATTTACCACTCCTTTCTGGCTGCAAGAACCCTGAAGAGAAAATAAAAAAATAATACTGTGTAACAACCTTTCTTGACGTTGGGTCATATTTTTGAAAAACCTAAGGATCGTATTGCAAAGCAACAGAGGAAAGACGTTATTTATTCCATTCCGTGTAATGACTGTGACCAGGAGTACATCGATCAGACTAAACGTCAGTTTCGTACGCGTTTAAAAGAAAAGAACACCAAAAGGCTGGTTTTTTTCGAAAAAGGAAAATTCTGCTTTGTCGGAGCACGCGTGCGTAACCAACCATGAGATTGCGTGGGAAAATTACAAAATTATTACCACTAATCCGCGGTACCATCAGAGACGTTGTCTGGAGGCTTGGTATATCAATAACGCCCACGCCCCACTGAATCGCGATGACGGTGGTTTGTTACCAGAAGCTTATTTGCATCTTGTTACTAGATAACGTCATCATCGGTTCTATGAGGGTATAAATAGGGATCCTAACTTTACAACGATCACCCCTGATGAAGACACTAGATTGGAGTGTCGAAACGAAGGTTAGGATTAGAATTAAGTTGGAATTAGATTCCTTTTGAGTCATCACTTTTAGCTTTGTCCACAAGTGGAAGCATTGCTTCTTAGCCTAGTTCCTAGGCCTTTCCGCGCCGTACGTTTCCGAGGATACCCGAGGCATATGTATTTCTAGTACGTATTCCATATAAGGAAGTGGCCTACGAGCAAATACAAGGCATTGACGAGCAAATAGATTGCCCTCGTACCAGGCCACTGGATGTGGGATTGTCTGAGCGCATGCGTCTAACAGTCAATTTCTAATCCTACATGCTTAGTTTGTCTCACTATTCTACTAACCTAGCTCACAAAATACGGGAGTGGATGTGGTGGGGGCTAGGGATGTTTTGAAAACACAGCAGGTGGGTTAGGACCTTTGTTGTTTTGGGGTCTGTTACAATCCAATTAACTAGGAGGCTGGTACAAGGGTACAACGTGTCCGCTATTTGCACGTTAATTCACTCTATTTGCTCGTCAATGCCTTCTATTTGCGCCTCCTTATAAGGAATACATACCAGATACCCCTATCATCCGAGGGAACACGCCCAACTGACTCGGCGGTTATTCAAAATGTTTAGTTTAGTTTATTAGATTGATCACTCTTAGGTGAACGGAATACTAGAGGCTAGAAATACTCACGGAATACTACAGGCTAGAAGTCCAGTTACAGGGGTTCCGATGGCCTACGATTTAAGGTCGTTACCCAAGAAGACCTGAAAGTCTTACCATTTGCTGATATTATTGCAAAGGCAGCACTTTCTCCTCAATTATTATTAAGACCCTGAGTGGAGGTCCAATCCAGGATATGAACCTATGTCTCCCAGCTCATAGACATGTGTGGTAACCAGCTGTTTTTAGATGGTTTAATCAACTTTTAATTTCGATTAAAGTATTTTCATTTCGCCAAACTAGTATATTAGGACCAGCTAATTCATATACTTCGAGATATATGAAGAAGTTATTTTTTTGTTGCCAATATTCTTTAAACATCTTATTGTTAACAATACCAACACATAATATCAAATTACATGCAAACCTTCTTCAAAACTCCTGTCTTGCCATCAATGAAATGCGTCTCATTTCCTTGATCTGTTTGCACAATGTACTCCATGCATTTTTTCAAGAAAGGTCGTTCAGGAACAGATGAACGAATCCAAAACCACGTATGTGCATTCAGTGAAACAGTCCCACCATTAATACTGCGGCATCTTGGGGAGCAAAAATCACCAGTTCCTCCTTTTGGTCCAAAACAAGCACAGCACTAGGAAATATAACGATTTAAAGCTACGTAAAATAATCTTTTTTATTCAAGTGTTCACAGGTGAATATTTGTTTGTCTATGTTTCTGTTTTGTTTTGTTTTGTTTTGTTTTGTTTTGTTTTGTTTTGTTTTGTTTTGTTTTGTGTTGTGTTGTGTTGTGTTGTGTTGTGTTGTGTTGCGTTGCTTTGCTTCCTGTTACATTGCATTGCGTTGCATTGCATCGCATTGCATTGCATTGCATTGCATCGCATCGCATCGCGTCGCGTCGCGTCGCGTCGCGTTGCGTTGCATTGCATTGCATTATTGTATTGCGTTGCGTTGCGTTGCGTTGCGTTGCGTTGCGTTGCATTGCATTGTAGTGCATCAGGCTTGGACTGGCCATTGTGCCACCTTGTGCCAGAACAATGGCATTTTGTGGCAGCACAATGGATGGCCAATGTTCTGGCACAAGATGGCACAATGGCCAGTCCTAGCCTGCAGTGCATTACGTTGCATTCATCACATTGCGATGCGTTGCATCGCACTGTGCTGTGCTGTGTACAGCGTACTGTGTAACGTACAATGTACTGTACAGTGTACAGTGCACATGGTACTGTACAGTGTATTGCGTTGTGTTATATATATTACCTTTCCATGATCACAACCAATAAAAGCTGTAGAGTTATGACTGATGCCTGATATTTGCGAACTTGTACTGTAGCTGTTACAAAAGGAAAAAATAGATAGAAAATAGATACGTACTTACTTGTAAATTAGCACTTGGTTTAGAGAGGGAGAAAATTAGAAATAAGGCTGACAGAGATACAGGAATCAGAGATCAGTGACAGGAACACACTTGGAAATTTGAGAAAATGAAGTGGTCCATCCAATTAATGTGTTAGATGAAAGATATTGAAATTCTAACAATATAATATACATACTGCCTTATAGCATCAATACCTAAATGATCCATAGTTATCATATTGTATACCAAAATATCCTGGAATTATGGCGTATCCTTCTTTACATTCTTGCCCAAGGCATTTATTCATTCGATTCTATGAATTTTATGAGAAATAAGTTCATATTGAACACAAAATATATTCTTTTACAAATTATTTAACCATGCAACCAACCAACCAAACAACCAACCTATCTACCAACCCAAACCATTCATCCACTGCATATTCTAAGTGTCATTGTCTAACTTACCCAACCAAGTTTTGAGGGGTATGAAGGTCCAAATTGGGAACATTCAAATTTCTGGGCGACAATTTTTTCGGTTAATAGATCTTTCATATAATGAATATTTCCTATTCCAGGAAATTTATTTGTGCAGCCTTGTTTATCCATGAAGAGCTCTTGAAGCTGACGAGGGGTTTTGAATCGATACAACCTGAGAAACAAGTAGAATAAATATTCAGTTAAAACCCTTTAAGTCACAGTATCAACATACAGCTTCTCCTTATTGGTCTCTAAACATTTCTTATAATACTAGTTGGGAGAAGTTGTTTTAAAAACATGTCAGTTTTAGTGATCATTTCCTTTATTCTCATTACCTCTAATTATGAATGAGAGTTGATGAGAGAACATGAGAGGTGATGAGAGAACATGAGAGAACATGAGAGAACATGAGAGTTGATGAGAGAACACGAGAGTTGATGAGAGAACATGAGAGTTGATAAGAGAACATGAGAGTTGATAAGAGAACATGAGAGTTGATGAGAGAACATGAGAGTTGATGAGAGAACATGAGAGTTGATGAGAGAACATGAGAGTTGAGAGAACATGAGAGTTGATAAGAGAACATGAGAGTTGATAAGAGAACATGAGAGTTGATGAGAGAACATGAGAGTTGATGAGAGAACATGAGAGTTGATGAGAGAACATGAGAGTTGATAAGAGAACATGAGAGTTGATGAGAGAACATGAGAGTTGATGAGAGAACATGAGAGTTGATGAGAGAATATGAGAGGTGATGAGAGAACATGAGAGTTGATGAGAGAACATGGGAGTTGATGAGAGAACATGAGAGTTGATGAGAGAACATGAGAGTTGATGAGAGAACATGAGAGTTGATGAGAGAACATGAGAGTTGATAAGAGAACATGAGAGTTGATAAGAGAACATGAGAGTTGATGAGAGAACATGAGAGTTGATGAGAGAACATGAGAGTTGATGAGAGAACATGAGAGTTGAGAGAACATGAGAGTTGATAAGAGAACATGAGAGTTGATGAGGAGAACATGAGAGTTGATGAGAGAACATGAGAGTTGATGAGAGAACATGAGAGTTGATAAGAGAACATGAGAGTTGATGAGAGAACATGAGAGTTGATGAGAGAACATGAGAGTTGATGAGAGAATATGAGAGGTGATGAGAGAACATGAGAGTTGATGAGAGAACATGGGAGTTGATGAGAGAACATGAGAGTTGATGAGAGAACATGAGAGTTGATGAGAGAACATGAGAGTTGATAAGAGAACATGAGAGTTGATGAGAGAACATGAGAGTTGATGAGAGAACATGAGAGTTGATGAGAGAACATGAGAGTTGATAAGAGAACATGAGAGTTGATGAGAGAACATGAGAGTTGATGAGAGAACATGAGAGTTGATCAGAGAACATGAGAGGTGATGAGAGAACATGAGAGTTGATGAGAGAACATGAGAGTTGATGAGAGAACATGAGAGTTGATGAGAGAACATGAGAGGTGATGATAGAACATGAGAGTTGATGAGAGAACATGAGAGTTGATGAGAGAACATGAGAGTTGATGAGAGAACATGAGAGTTGATGATACGAGAGTTGAAGAGTGTTGATGAAAGTTCGTGGTGAAATGAGAGTAAGGGTTTCAATTTTTGTAAATTCTCTGATCAACTCTTAAAGGGACACTCCGGCCCAAATACAAATGCAGTTCATATGAAAGATCTTACTGACTTTAGTTTATTTCCAAAGTTTCAGCATTCCTATCAATTTAGTTGAGAAGATATTGCTAGTTGAAGTTGAAAATTTGTGGATTTTGACGCCATATTGGTTTTGAAAATATGATGTCATTGAGTGATTCTTTATCGTCAGTGGAGTTGTTTTGGTGGCGATCACATAGTGATAGTTATTGTGAATGGTCTTTGGACGAACATTAGTCGAAATAAACTATTTAGTTCATCATGCAGGAAAGTAGAGGAGCTTCTTAGGCATAATACGAGATCACGTCACTCAGTGACGTCATATTTGAGAAACAAAATGGCGTCGAAATTGGACAAACTCTCCAACTTCAACTAGCCACATCTTCTTAACTAAATTGATAGGAATGCTGAAACTTTGGAAATAATCTAAAGTCAGTAAGATCTTTCATATGAACTACATTTGTATTTGGGCCGGAGTGTCCCTTTAACCTCTTCAATTTACGTTTCACTCTCTGATAAAAGCTCCTTTTCTCAAAACGTTAGACCTCCTACACACTATTTCGGCAGTATACCAACCATTTACAATATTCGATATGCTTATCCTCTTTGATCATCAGGCACTACATATATCATAACGTTTGATATTATAATTGAAAACCTATTCTTACCAATCAGCTTTGGTTTGTTGCTGATCATTTGTGGTAGAAACCTGAATCCGAAATTCCAACATCGACACATTACCGAACACACTTGACCAATGTGGTTTACTATTAGGGGCTAGCTCACTTGGGTTGGATGGTAATGTCCACGACACTGGACTATCTTTGTGACCAATCAACATGAATCCACCATCATCAGTTGTAACATCACACCAGACCTGTTTGTGAAAAACTCAAAATATTTACGATTTCACAGCTGTTCCTGTGATCTCATGATTTAAGAAATTACAAAAACGAGTCTTTGAGGGGAATCGAACAAGAAACCAGTCTGATGACCAGTACTCAAATCATTGAGCTATATACATGTAGATTAAGATGATAAGTGAAGTTACATAATTATGCGTACAACCTGTAACCTGATGACCAGTGAAATGCTCTAACTATTGAGCTACATGGACTAAGATGATGAGTGAAGGTTATATATGAGTACAACCTGTAACCTTCTGATGACTAGTGAGATGCTCTAACTATTGAGCTACATGGACTAAGATGATGAGTGAAGGTTACATATGTGTACAACCTGTAACCTTCTGGTGACTAGTGAGATGCTCTAACTATTGAGCTATACATGGACTAAGATGATGAGTGAAGGTTATATATGTGTACAACCTGTAACCTTCTGATGACTAGTGAGATGCTCTAACTATTGAGCTACATGGACTAAGATAATGAGCGAAGGTTACATATGTGTACAACCTGTAGCCTTCTGATGACTAGTGAGATGCTCTAACTATTTAACTACATGGACTAAGATAATGAGCGAAGGTTACATATGTGTACAACCTGTAACCTTCTGATGACTAGTGAGATGCTCTAACTATTGAGCTACATGGACTAAGATGATGAGTGAAGGTTATATATGTGTACAACCTGTAACCTTCTGATGACTAGTGAGATGCTCTAACTATTGAGCTACATGGACTAAGATAATGAGCGAAGGTTACATATGTTAACCTTCTGATGACTAGTGAGATGCTCTAACTATTTAGCTACATGGACTAAGATAATGAGCGAAGGTTACCTATGTGTACAACCTGTAACCTTCTGATGACTAGTGAGATGCTCTAACTATTTAGCTACGTGGACTATAAGATGATGAGTGAAGGTTGACTGAGTAATTAGATGATCTAACTAAACTATTGTGCTACATCCTGTTACTTATACTGATACCGTGACACGTACTAACTCTGTTGGCGAGAGTCCTCTAAATAAATGTAGCTCAATAGCTAGGTCACCAGCTCACTCACCCCAAGTTACGTATTGTTGTGGGGAGCTAAAATTAATTTTTCAAAAAGTGAGATGAAAAACCCATGATATTAGTCGGGGTTTACGTATACCTTTCTTACTTTCTCCATCCGAGAAGACTTGATCCAGTAAAATCCATTCTTTGCGTTTATTCTCTTTCTTGCAATTTCAGAACAATCATCCGCTGGATGAAAATTCTCTCCCAAAGTTGAAAAATCTTAGCAAAAGAAAAACACATTTATATGAGCGTAAAAAGTTGAAAGTAAAGCAAAGCAAAGCAAAGCAAAGCAAAGCAAAGCAAAATGAAATTAAGCAAAGCAAAGCAAAGCAAAAAAAGCAAAGCAAAGCAAAGCAAAACAAAACAAAAGCAAAGCAAAGAAACGCGATGCAAAGCAAAGAAACGCAAAGCAACGCAACGTAACGTAACGTAAAGCAAAGCAAAGCAAAGTAAAGCAAAGCAAAGCAAAGCAAAGCAAAGCAAAGTAAAGCAAAGCAAAGCAAAGTAAAGCAAAGAAACGCGATGCAAAGCAAAGCAAAGCAAAGCAAAGAAACGTAAAGCAAAGCAAAGCAAAGCAAACCAAAACCAAAGCAAAAGCAAAAGCAAAGCAAAGTAAAGCAAAGAAACGCGACGCAAAGCAAAGCAAAGCAAAGCAAAGAAACGCAAAGCAACGCAACGTAACGTAAAACAAAGCAAAGCAATGCAAAGTAAAGCAAAGAAACGCAAAGCAAAGCAAAGCAAAGCAAACCAAACCAAACCAAAGCAAAGCAAAAGCAAAGCAAAGCAAAGAAACGCGATGCAAAGCAAAGCAAAGCAAAGAAACGCAAAGCAAAGCAACGCAACGTAACGTAACGTAAAGCAAAGCAAAGGCGAAGGTAAAGTTCAGAGTTTTTCTGAGTATTCATAACTTAACACAGCTTGAACAGCAAAACTTTTACAACTTTAGATATTTATTTGCCGTGCTTTTAGATGAAATTTAAAGTTTAAAGAAAAGCAATAATGATGTTCCAGCACATTTTATTGCTCGGTATTTTCAATGAAGATGCCTGTAGCTCTCTTTTATTTCATTCAAAATATCAACTCTCCCAAAACGTATTGATCCGGAAAAAACGTACGACCCTGCATGTGCAGTGTATTGGTTGGTAAGGCCATATCGTATAGGATTCATTCCGGACGGCTCTCAGCCGTATAATAAATATTAATAGTTACTAGTATAGAAACTTTGATATTTCATATTGTATATAAAGATGAGTTGGACCACTGCAGTTCCTATTGATACCGAGCAGTTATACTTACTGTCCAATGCTCTCCAGGCGTAGTCTCCATTATTTCTCACACAAACTAAAACTCTATCGTTGTTATTTTTGTCCACAACAATAACCTTGCTTCCTCGTGATAACATATCACATACTCCTGGATGCTTGTTAACTGGAATCTATAATTAATATATTATAACATGAAACTGGTAGGATCGAGAAACGTAATCTATGCAATCGTTTAGTAAAAATTCAATTGCTCTGCAAAACTTTTTCAAAAACAAGATCCAAAAACAGATCAAACAGATGAGATCATGTTAGTGATGTACATGTTCCATTTAACCAACGTTATCTTTACCATTTTTAAGTCCAGGAATGGACCTGCTGACTTCGACTTCAATTTAGGATGCAATAACAGTATTCCTTTACGTAACACGAGTCGCAAAATTGACTTTCATCCCGCTCAAGTATAGCCTGGACAAGGGACCTTAAGATCTACGATGGCAACCTAGGACGGGGACGTTGTTCAAACAAAATAATCTTTATGCAAAACAAAAAGTATGAATAATTTTTATCCCTAAGAGTAATCTCAACGCCGTCCTCGTTCTGTTTACAACGCCACTGAGAGCATTTTCACGTCTTCAGGACGACGGTAACTCACAGAGAGATGACAACTGTTACTAAGGCTGACTTAAATACAGACACTACAATCGTTTTAGAAATATTGAAGCGTTTTGGAGATCATAAAACAAGCTTTGAGTGTCAAATACGCTAGTCAATTGATCGTGGTTTCATTCAAATGCTAAAATTTATATTGCTTTCACTGCCGTCGCCGTCCTAGGTTGCCGTCGTAGATCTTAAGGTCGCACTAACTGAGGGAAACAGAAATGCGTATGGCCCATGCTCTTACTGGATTTTGTTGTTAGAATTAAACTTAAACAAATTTTGAAGTAAGTTAAAAAGATTATGCACTTTTCGTACATTTTAATGATTACGATTTTATGTTTTTGTTCCTTTTAATTTGTACTTTATACCTTAGGAAGTGTCGACGACCTCTTCTCCGTGGTGGCATCTTGTTGTTCCTGAACTGGACCGTGCACGCGAGATATCTGCTGGGTAAAGGCTGCAGGCAACACAGCGAGGGTAAGAAGAAACAGACCAAATACTTCCTTGAATGCCATTCTTGTTCTTGTTTTCTTCAGTGCAATGTCTTGACCAACTATGGTCTAACCTTCTTCAGTCATCTTCATTTATAATCACGTCTTCCTCTTGATTGACTTGTTTTTACAATGTTAAGTGCATGCAACCTAACAATTGAACTTTAATGGTAGTCTGGCGGCTAGTATAACTGAAGCACCGTGAGAAACGAGGATTATTACAGATAATTTGAGTTTGAATGATTTATAAAATTGACAGATAGACGAAAACACAGACACAAAAAGAGATAATATTAGCTAACCGAAGAACCGCTCTTGTTAAATTGCTTGTTTGTTATGTTACATGCAAACGGACTCTTATGGATCTTTGCCATAATTTGGAAAACTATAATTTTCAGAAATAAAACATCACGGGCAATCAGTAGGTTACATTGAGCTTGACGATCATCCATGTATTGTCTGTCTATTCCAAGTTCCCACATTCACTACACAAACAACTTTAGTTTGACAAAGAAAGTTGACTTTATTAAACTGATAGACAGCAGACAATCCACAATCCAAACACAAAACTTAAACAGAAATTAACATGACAGGCAAACTTAGCAGGAAGTCTAAGTAATATTATTGAAGTTATAGAAATCAGGATTTTATGCTTTCACACAGTGAGAAACAACTTAAGTTTGACAAAGAAAGTTGACTTGTTATACTAATAGACAGCAGACAACCCAAACACAAAGCTTAAACAGGAAATACGATGAATACACCAACTTAGCAGGACGTCTAAGTAATATTATTGATGTTACAGAAATCAGGATTTTATGCTTTCATTCAGAGACAAACAACTTAAGTTTGACAAAGAAAGTTGACTTGTTAAACTGATAGACAGAAGACAACCCAAACACAAAGCTTAAACAGAAAATACGACGAATGCACCATCGGGATCAAGTATGTTTGAAAAGTTTGAAAAGTTTGAAAAGTTTCCACAAAACCACCACAGAAAACAAACCAATAAGTAACTTACAGTGCTTCCTGCAGGATCTAGTTTACGCAGACGACTCTGATGTTATCTGTGTAAACGAAACTTGGTTAGATAACTCTGAACTACTTCACGACGGCACTATTTACAGGAAGGATCGAAACACTCGGCGTATTTTGATTGCAGTAAAGAATAGTTCATTCACGTCAGTGGATCAGTATTCTCCAACCACAATCAAAGCAACCGAGGGGCTACAGCAACTAGAAATCGTGTCGGACGTCTAAGTAATATTATTGAAGTTATAGAAATCAGGAATTTTTGCCTTCACAGAGAGAGAAACAACTTTAGTTTGACGAAGAATTTTGACTTATTAAACTGATAGACGAATGCAGCATGAAACAACGCATATATATATACATACAAGACTTGAAAATAAATATAAGAAGTTATTATACCCTCACATATAATCCGCCAATCAACTGTCTCTATTAGCATCACGTGGCAGCCCAATATTTTACGATGTAGGACAGCTACATATTGGGCAGCAACCTTTTGACTGTTTACGTGCGAAGAAACATCTTCGTGTTAAGATATTTTGTTCGATATAATAAAACATATATTGGATTCATCTTCGCCAAATATTACAATATCAATATTACTCATATCAATATCAATATTACTCGATTTGCAATATTAGGCTCGACCTTCGGTCTCGCACAATATTTAATTCTCGACTTAAATATTTTGTAATATTGGGCTCAGAGGAATACAATAAGTAATATTATTGAGTTGTATGTTTGTTTCAAAGTATTATGGCCGTCTGTAATTAGTATTACTGAAGTAATAAAAAATTAGCAATTATAGGATTTCTTCTCTCCCACGATAGTAGACAAACAACTTAACTGTTTGACGAAGAAAGTTGACTTATTAAACTGAAAGACAGCAGACAACGCAAACACAGAACTTAAACAGAAATTACGATGAATACACCAACTTTGCAGGATGTCTATAAGTAATATTATTGAAGTTATAGAAATCAGGATTTTTTGCTTTCACACAGAGACAAACAACTTAAGTTTGACAAAGAAAGTTGACTTGTTAAACTGATATACACAGCAGACAACCCAAACACAAAACTTAAACAGAAATTAACATGACACAAACTTAGCAGGACGTCTAAGTAATATTATTGAAGTTATAGAAATCCGGAATTTTTGCCTTCCCACAGAGAGAAACAACTTTAGTTTGACGAAGAATGTTGACTTGTTAAACTCATGATAGACGAATATGCAGCTTGAAACAACGCAAATATATATACATACAAGACTTGAAAATAAATTATAAGAAGTTATTATACCCTCACATATAATCCACCAATCAACTGTCTCTATTAGCATCACGTGCAGGCAGCCCAATATTTTACGATGTAGGGCAGCTACATATTGGGCAGCGACCTTTGGACTGCTTACGTGCGAAGAAACATCTTTATGTTAAGATATTTTGTTCGATATAATAAAACACCTATTGGCTTCATCTTCGCCAAATATTACATTATTAATATTACTCATATCAATATCAATATTACTCGATTTGCAATATTAGGCTCGACCTTCGGTCTCGCCCAATTTTGAATTCTCGACTTAAATATTTTGTAATATTGGGCTCAGAGGAATCCAATAAGTAATATTATTGAGTTGTATGTTTGTTTCAAAGTATTATGGCCGTCTGTAATTAGTATTACTGAAGTAATAAAAAATTAGCAATTAGGATTTCTTCTCTCCCACGATAGTACACAAACAACTTAAGTTTGACGAAGAAAGTTGACTTGTTAAACTGAAAGACAGCAGACAACGCAAACACAGAACTTAAACAGAAATTACGATGAATGCACAAACTTTGCAAGACGTCTCTACGTAATATTATGGAAGTTATAGAAATCAGGATTTTTTGCTTTCACTCAGAGGCAAACAACTTTAGGTTGACGAAGAATTTCAACTTATTAAACTGATAGACAAATACAGCGTTAAACAATACATATACAAGACTTGAACAGAAATTATAAGACTGTTATTGGGTTGTAATAAAGGCGCGATTACACTTTGTAATTTTTCGTGTAACTTGTCTTGGAATGTCGTTGCAAGTCAAGTTGCACAAACCATTGCAACGGCGAAAATTGTTGCGACACAGTTGCAGAAAGTAGAATCTAGTTCTACTTTCTGCAATGATTACAACAACTATTTTCATCGTTGCACAATGTAATTACCCTCATCTGCAACTTGTCTCGCAATTTTCCTCTTTGTACTTCGTCACAAACACAAAGATGGCGAAACGTTGCCTGGTGTAACACCCCTTTCATGGAACTACAACGTAGCAGATTAATTAGCCATTGCGAGACAAGTTGTATGAAACGTTGCCTGGTGTAACACCCCCTTTCATGGAACTACAACGTAGCACATTAAGCCATTGCGATACAAGTTGCATGAAACGTTGCCTGCAGTGTAACACCCCCTTTCATGCAACTACAACGTAGCAGATTAAGCCATTGCGAGACAAGTTGAACGAAAAATTACAGAGTGTAAAACTGCATTTATGGCAGTTTTGTATATAGTATTATCAAAGTGATATAGGAAATTAGGAACCAGGATTTCTTCTCTCTCACTACCATAGTACACAAACAGCTTTGACTTGTTAAACTGATAGACAGCAGACAACCCAAACACAAAACTTAAACAGAAATTAACATGACACTAACTTAGCCGGCGGGACGTCGAAGTAATATTATTGAAGTTATAGAAATCAGGATTTTTTGCCTTCATACAGAGAGAAGCAACTTTAGTTTGACGAAGAAAGTCGACTTGCTCAACTGATAGACGAATGCAGCATGAAACAACGCAAATATATATACATACAAGACTAGAAAAGAAATTATAAGAAGTTATTATACCCTCGCATATAATCCACCAATCAACTGTCTCTATTAGCATCACGTGCACGCAGCCCAATATTTTACGATGTTAGGACAGCTACATATTGGGCAGCAACCTTTGGACTATTTACGCGGGAAGAAACATCTGTGTTAAGATATTTTGTTCGATATAATAAAACACCTATTGGATTCATCTTCGCCAAATATTACAATATTAATATTACTCATATCAATATCAATATTACTCGATTTACAATATTTAATTCTCGACTTAAATATTTTGTAATATTGGGCTCAGAGGAATCCAATAAGTAATATTATTGAGTTGTATGTTTGTTTCAAAGTATTATGGCCGTCTGTAATTAGTATTACTGAAGTAATAAAAAATTAGCAATTAGGATTTCTTCTCTCTCCGATAGTAGACAAACAACTTAACTGTTTGACGAAGAAAGTGGACTTGTTAAACTGAAAGACAGCAGACAACGCAAACACAGAACTTAAGCGGAAATTAACATGCAAACTTTGCAGGACGTCTACGTAATATATTGGAAGTTAGTTAAGTTACGTAGTTGCAGCTTGATGATTGTAAAGTTGTAACGGTTTTCCTGTGCAAGCTGTGTTAAGTTGTCAAGACTCAGAAAAAAAAGTCCTTCGAGTCCTGTCTGGAGCTCATAGTTTTTCTAAGTATTGACAACTTAACACAGCTTGCACAGCAAAACCTTTACAACTTTACAAAGATCAAGCTGCAACTACCTGACATAACTAACAACATTTGACTGGAAATTGACTTTCATAACACGGCAAGACTCGTCCCAGGTTTAAATACCGTATTTAACCTTGCTCTGTCATCTGAGTTCCAGTGGCTCAATGGTTAGAGTTAGAGCGTCTGTCTAGCATTCAGAAGGTTGCGGGTTCGAGTCCTGTCTGGAGCTCAGAGTTTTTCTGAGTATTGATAACTTAACACAGCTTGCACAGCAAAACGTTTACAACCTTATATTGGAAGTTATAGAAATCAGGATTTTTTGCTTTCACTCAGAGACAAACAACTTAACTGTTTGACGAAGAAAGCTGACTTGTTAAACTGATAGACAGCAGACAACCCAAACACAAAACTTAAGCGGAAATAAACATGAAAACGTTGCAGGACGTCTACGTAATATTATTGAAGTTATATAAATCAGGATTCTTTGCTTTGACACAGAGACAAACAACTTTAGTTTGATAAAGAAAGTTGACTTATTAAACTGATAGACAGCAGACAACCCAAACACAAAACTTAAACACAAATTAACATGACACAAACTTAGCAGGACGTCGAAGTAATATTATTGAAGTTATAGAAATCAGGAATTTTTGCCTTCACACAGAGAGAAACAACTTTAGTTTGACGAAGAATGTTGACTTGTTAAACTTGTGATAGACGAATTCAGCATGAAACACTGACGCAAATATATATACATACAAGACTTGAAAATAAATTATAAGAAGTTATTATACCCTCACATATAATCTACCAATCATGAAACTGTCTCTATTAGCATCACGTGGCAGCCCAATATTTTACGATGTAGGACAGCTACATATTGGGCAGCAACCTTTTGAGTGTTTACGTGCGAAGAAACATATTTGTGTTAAGATATTTTGTTCGATATAATAAAACACCAATTGGATTCATCTTCGCCCAATATTACAATATTAATATTGCTCATATCAATATCAATATTACTCGATTTACAATATTAGGCTCGACCTTCGGTCTCGCCCAATATTTAATTCTCAATTTAAATATTTTGTAATATTGGGCTCAGAGGAATCCAATAAGTAATATTATTGAGTTGTATGTTTGTTTCAAAGTATTATGGCCGTCTGTAATTAATATTACTGAAGTAATAAAAAATTAGCAATTATAGGATTTCTTCTCTCCCACGATAGTAGACAAACAACTTAATTAACTGTTTGACGAAGAAAGTTGACTTGTTAAACTGATAGACAGCAGACAACCCAAACACAGAACTTAAAGAGAAAATACGATGAATGCACCAACTTTACAGGACGTCTATACGTATAATATTATTGAAGTTATAGAAATCAGGATTTTTTGCTTTCAGAGACAAACAACTTTAGGTTGACGAAGAATTTCAACTTATTAAACTGATAGACAAATACAGCGTTAAACAATATAGGCTACATACAGTTGACTTGAACAGAAATTTGACTTGAACAGAAATTATAAGACTGTTATTGAGTTGTAAAAAGGCGCGATTACATGACTATGTAATTTTTCGTGCAACTTGTCTTCCAATGCCGTTGCAAGTCAAGTTGCACAAACCATTGCAATGGCGAACACCCCCTTTCATGGAACTACAACGTAGCAGATTAAGCCATTGCGAGACAAGTTGAACGAAAAATTACAGAGTGTAAAACTGCATTTATGGCAGTTTTGTATAGTATTAGCAAAGTGATATAGGAAATTAGGAACCAGGATTTCTTCTCTCTCACTACTATAGTACACAAACAACTTTGACTTGTTAAACTGATAGACAGCAGACAACCCAAACACAAAACTTAAACAGAAATTAACATGACACAAACTTAGCAAGACGTCTCTATAGTAATATTATTGAAGTTATAGAAATCAGGAATTTTTGCCTTCACACAGAGAAGCAACTTTAGTTTCACGAAGAATGTTGACTTGTTAAACTCATGATAGACGAATGCAGCATGAAACAACGCAAATATATATACGTACAAGACTTGAAAATAAAATATAAGGAGTCATTATACCCTCACATATAATCCACCAATCATGAAACTGTCTCTATTAGCATCACGTGGCTGCCTAATATTTTACGATGTTTCGGCAGCAACCTTTTGACTGTTTACCTGCATGCGAAGAAACATCTTTGTGTTAAGATATTTTGTTCGATATAATAAAACACCTATTGGATTCATCTTTGCCCAATATCAATATTATTCATATCAATATCAATATTACCCGATTTGCAATATTAGGCTCGACCTTCGGTCTCGCCCAATATTGAATTCTGGACTTAAATATTTTGTAATATTGGGCTCAGAGGAATCCAATTAGTAATATTATTGCGTTGTATGTTTGTCTCAACGTATTATGGCCGTCTGTAATTAGTATTACTGAAGTAATAAAAAATTAGCAATTAGGATTTCTTCTCTCTCACGATAGTCAGTCATCGGAATTAGCGGCGGCAAACGGCAATTGCCGCCGGCAGTGCCTCTCATGTGGGGAACGTTAGCGGCGGCAATTCTCGTCTTTAATGAGTTATTTAATATTTCCCAGTTGAAGTGAGCTTTATAAAAGTATTTACACCGACTATAATATGTAATACTATAATGTGTAAATGTAATAGTTGAGCGTTATGCAGAGCAATTCAAAGCAAATGGTTGCGATCTGCAAAAGCTCAAAGCTGAATTTCGCGTCCTTTATATATAGCCATGTAACAAAATTTCTTAGCAAATCTTGTGCGTCACGTTGCTGGCCACAAATCTTTAGACTGAAAAATGGTCTAGGTTTGCACAACATCCTACACATTGCAGAGCTCTGCATTGTTATTCCGCTGTCTAATTATGAGTGTGAAATAATTTTCTCTTGGGAATGATACTCTCGAGTTGATACTTCAACTTCGTAGCGACAAGGACTTTTCTCCCGAGAGATACGATCACGGGATTGAACTATTTCTTTCCCAAGAACAGTGCGGAAACGTAAAAGGCGCGTCGATAGTCATACTTACCCGTCAGAAAGAAAGAAGAAAGTAAACGAAAACCAACTACCTTCATTCGATTGAATTTCCCAGCTTTTAGAAAGAGAAGAACCCATCGAGAACATCGATCTTGAATTAATCTCAAGTTCGGACGAGGAATCGTCGAGTGATTCTGACATTGACAATGAGTTATAACTGTTTTCATGTCGTTTAGTTACATATAGTATTTTATATTAGTTCTTTGTAATTTGAATATATATAAGTCCATTTTAATCCTCAGTTAGTAATCCAGAAAATTTTTGCCGCCGCGAAAACAAAAATTGCCGCCGGGTTCGAGCATAACGGAGGCAATTTTCGGCTGCCGGTAATTTTGTCTAATTCCGATGCCTGGATAGTACACAAATAACTTAGCTGTTTGACGAAGAAAGTGGACTTATTTAACTGATATAGACAGCAGACAACGCAAACACAAAACTTAAACAGAAAATACGATAAATACACCAACTTTGCAGGATGTCTATAAGTAATATTATTGAAGTTATAGAAATCAGGAATTTTTGCTTTCACACAGAGAGAAACAACTTTAGTTTGACGAAGAATGTTGACTTATTAAACTGATATACATGCACAGCAGACAACCCAAATACAGAACTTAAACAGAAATTAACAGCACACATGCATGCAAATTTTGCAGGACGTCTACGTACACTGCAAAAAAAGCATTTTTGTATTCGAGTAAAACTACTCATTTTTTGAGTAAAAATACTCAATTAATGAGTAGACATGGTGTTTTACTCAAGATATTGAGTAGGTTTACTCGAAATTTTGAGTAATTTTCTTCATTGTAAAGCTCGAGTATTTCTACTCAATTGGTTGAGTAACAATTTACTCAGCATTTTGAGTAAAGAGTAATCTTACTCAAAGAGTTGAGTCAAGTTACTCACGCAATGAGTAAGTCACTACTCATTGAGTAAAATTACGCATTGCTTTGAGTAAAATGCCAATTTTACTCAAACGCTGAGTAAAACAACATCTGAACTAGGCAATTTACTCGCGTTATGAGTAACTTGAATACACTTTACTCAAGACCGGAGTAAAACAAAAACAATTTACTCAAACAGTTGAGTTAAGTTACTCTGACATTGAGTAAATCATCAGCTTAATTTTACTCAATGTGCGAGTAGTATTATTGTTTGAGTAAATTGCAAGTTTTACTCAAACACTGAGTAAACCAATATTTGGACGATACAGTTTACTCAAAGATTGGGTAAACTGGATGCATTTTACTCAAGACTAGAGTAAAACAAAAGCAATTTACTCGTGGTCTGAGTTATTAAGTTTTAAAATCCATGTTTCACAAAGCCAGCGGTAATTATACTCGCAAATTCCGGATAACCTTTCATGTTACTCCATCAGCAAATAAACATCACTGGATATAACATCAAGGGAATCGAGGTGGGAGGGTTAGGAAGACACTTAAGGCGGGGGGTTAGGGTTAGAAAACTCATTAGGTGGGGGGGGGGTAGGGTTAGGATCTAAGTTGTTTTGGAGTTGGGGTTAGCGGTTATTTCATGACGATTATATACCTCGATTCATTTGATGATGGAGTAACATGAAAGGTTAACCCAAATTCTATGTCATTGTGAGGAAATAATTTAATATGTGCATATTTAGAAAAAAAATTATATACAGATACATGTATATGTATAAAATAATCATGATATAGTAATCATAACTATAATGCTTAAAATTCTCATTCACTGCATGCACCCCTATAGGAATTATATGGCAAATGGTGGGCCATATATGACCCATATATGCGAATTATATGGAAAGATAGGATCCAATATGGAACAACTATGGTGCAATTTTTTGCTCACTTTTAAGATATGAGAAATGCATGGTGGCAAGGCTGCATTACCTACAATGTGGGAAAACTATGGGAAGAAGCTGTCCATAGGTTTTCATTTATGGAAATTATATGGGAATTATATATACTCTCATGCATGTTGAATATACTATACTTTCCATACATCGTCTTGCACATGTCAATATGGAATTCATATGGGCTGACACAACCCATAGGTTTTCAATGCTTCATGATTTCGTTATATGGAAATGATATGCACTCATAACATAACTATTATTACATATAACGAGAAGTGTGGGGGGGGGGGGGACAATTCGAACGCCGAATGGGTTGATGGGCCATATAGCAAGTCACGGGTGACGTCAGAGCATAAGTATAATAATTATCATATATTATCGAAAAAATAACCCACTTAATTAAAGCTACAGAAAATACTGGATTGGGTTTCTGGGTCTCTAGGTCTCTAGGTCTCTGGGTCTCTAGGTCTCTAGGTCTCTAGGTCTCTAGGTCTCTAGGTCTCTAGGTCTCTGAGTCACTAGGTCTCTAGGTCTCTGGGTCTCTAGGTCTCTAGGTCTCTGGGTCACTGGGTCACTAGGCCTTTGGGTCTCTGGGTCACTGGGTCTCTGGGTCACTGGGTATCTAGGTCTCTGGGTATCTAGGTCTCTGGTTCTCTAGGCCTCTGGGTCTCTGGGTCTCTAGGTCTCTAGGTCTCTAGGTCTCTGGGTTACTGGGTCTCTAGGCCTTTGGGTCTCTAGGTCTCTAGGCCTTTGGGTCTCTAGGTCTCTGGGTCTCTAGGTCTCTAGGTCTCTGGGTCTCTAGGCCTTTGGGTCTCTGGGTCTCTAGGTCTCTGGGTCTCTGGGCCTTTGGGTCTCTGGGTCTCTTGGTCTCTAGATCTCTGGGTTTCTAGGTCTCTGGTCCTTTGGGTCTCTAGATCTCTGGGTCTCTAGTCTCTAGGTCTCTGGGTCTCTGGTCCTTTGGGTCTCTAGTCTCTATAGGTCTCTGGTCCTTTGGGTCCCTGGTCCTTTGGGTCTCTGGGTCTCTACTTCTCTGAGCAGTTTATAGATGTCTGAAATGCTCGCATTTGTCGCGTTCGGCTCTCGTTATTATCACTCAGGCTACCTGTGGTAACACGAGTCTTAAATTCGGTTCTGTTATTATTTTTGGATTCCACAAATTTGCAAAATTGCGCAATTATATTTCCCGTCAGGCTTTTGCGAACCGTGAGACATGTTGCTGACTGTTTGTCTACACCACGCCTGCCGAAACGAAGCGAATGATAAAAAGCTCTTCATTTATCTTCTGACAATCTGTTCAAAGATTTAACTGAAAACACACCTTTTTATTTCACGCCCTAGATTTAAACAGACATACAGACTATTCGGCAGGCGTGGTGTAGACAAACAGTCTAAATATGAAAATTAGAGTTGTATTAGACTGTAACTAACTATTACCATTTATCTATTCTCCGTCTTTCTTTTCACATATATTGATTTTGAGTATTCAAGATATTTCAAAAAAGCATTAATACTTCATGCCGAGCATACGATCAAATCAGAGATAGTGAATCAGTCACATGCACGCATCGGAAAACAACGTAAAGTACGATCATTCAAGAGAATGACAATAGATCTCATTCATTCTTTATATAAAGTCATATGAACAGTCCATAAGGATTGGTTTTTGAAGTCGTTTGATAAACTCGCAGAACGTGTTTTATCAGGTCAAAAACCACTCGGGTTTCGCCTTCGCGGTTTTAAACCTGAAAAACACTGTCTGAACTGCTCGTTTATTGAACAGTACTTATAATATAATCGGTTAACGTATGTGTTTGATTTTGGATATATAATTAGCGGCTAATGGCCACGCCATGGTTTCAAGATATTAAAGGACCGGATTACCGGAATATGGGAAGGGTATTGCGGACGTATATGGCTGAAATATTTCTAAATTTAGAATGGATCAGTTTATTTAATCAAAATGAAAGAAACAATGATAAATTCACAGTAAACACAACAGAAATCAGTACCAGGTCGTCCCCATCCATGGTCCCCGGCCAGACCTTCGCATGCAATGTATTTGTTGATAAATCGGAAAAGATGCATGTTTTTTTTTAAGATTTTGAACGTTATCTCGGCCAATATTTAACCGATTTCAATTCTGAAAACAGATTTGGAATTACCGAGTCCAAGTATGTATACTTTTGGCATTTAGAACGGCTTGGCATTCATTATAGCCTCATTGAGATCGTATACCAACCGTTTCGAAATCGCTTGTCGTCTACCATGATCAGCGTGTGCAGTTGTAAGCATAGTGAGCGTATTCACGATCAACACAGTCGTCAGCCACATTGATGATTAAGTATGCAGTTACTTTCAAAATCTACCAACAGAGTCAGAGAACAACTCGACCAAAAGCATAGCTGTCGAAAAGAAAGAACTCGGCTACTGACCAGCAACATGTCTCACGGTTCGCAAAAGCCTGACGGGAAATATAATTGCGCAATTTTGCAAATTTGTGGAATCCAAAAATAATAACAGAACCGAATTTAAGACTCGTGTTACCACAGGTAGCCTAAGTGATAATAACGAGAGCCGAACGCGACAAATGCGAGCATTTCAGACATCTATAAACTGCTCAGAGAAGTAGAGACCCAGAGACCCAAAGGACCAGGGACCCAAAGGACTAGAGACCTATAGAGACTAGAGACCCAGAGACCTAGAGACCCAGAAACCCAATCCAGTATTTTCTGTAGCTTTAATTAAGTGGGTTATTTTTTCGATAATATATGATAATTATTATACTTATGCTCTGACGTCACCCGTGACTTGCTATGTGGCCCATCAACCGCCGAATGCACGAGCACTAGGGGGCCGCCCCCTGGAAAATTTTGGCAATCTAGAGTCTCTGAAATGCCATTTCCTGCATTGTGGGGGAGATTTTACAGAATTTTGAAATTAAAATTATAAAACGTACACTAAAAACTACACATTTCAGGTCATTGTATGGGATATTTCATGGACAATTACTAGACATACACTGTCAAAAAATTAAGAGATATATCTTACAGTGCCATTCTATAATCAGGTAATTTGAAAAAAAAGTCGAAAGAAACCCGAGCGCGTTCCGGAAATTTAAAACGATCAAGCTCGAGTTTCATTCGGATGTTGTAATCAGCGCCTGCGATACACTAATGATATATACCGCTTACTTGGTGGACATTCCCAGAGGTCCTAGCGAGTTAGTAGCTGCGCCATTATTTGAATTATCTTGTCGCTGAAAGTTGAAACATTTATGGAATGCTACTTTGTGTCTTGGGATTCTTTGTTTGGTAAATTGCTTTGTGAGTTTGTGTTACCAATTCTAAAGAACTGGCTGATCATCAATTGTTCGTTGCCTGGTCTTATAAAATACTGGCTTGCGATTTCAGGCTTTCAAAAAAAGTCTGACTCTGATCTACTAATATATATTAATCTTGATCCTAAACGCTTCTGAACGTTTGAAGCAAATCAAATGGTTGCCTGAACTTCGTTTCTCTATCAAAAACTTTGTCTTGGAGGATTCCATTTCATTGTAGTTTATATTTTTCAATTGAAATGTGGATATTATCATGTGTCTAATCAAAATAATTTGAATGATGGAGAAAGCCCATCCTTTATTTGATCTCAGGAAACAAAGTGGTATGTTATAGAAACATTTATCAGGAATAACCGTTTACAACCTTTCATTTGTTTATGATAATGGTTAAGTATGAATAACAATCAACAAAAGGGAACTTCTAAGGATTTAAATCCTTGATGAAAAGCACAAATTCAGAGAGTAATGGCATATGTGATATTGGTTTGGTTTTAGAAGTGTTATCATAATTTTTATTTTAACTAATGATGATTCTAACTAATAATGTTTAGATTTAACTTCCAAACATTTGGCATTATTCAAAAGATTTCTTCATGTGATAATGCATACCAGTTGTCAACTAGTAATAAATTTTTTTATTTTTCATGGAATTAAAATACATGTATAGCAAACAAAGTGCCAAGTGAATCAGCTCAGAGTCAATACATTGACAAGACATTGTCAAGCTCAATCCTCAGAAAATGTCCTAGACAGGGCTCAAACCTGTAACCTGATGATTGCCTGTGACATGCTCTAATATCAAGAGTCAAGACTCTTATGAAGGGTGAAGGATACAATGATGTACTGGTTTGATTGCTATATTCACTGAATATGCAACATTCACCATATACCAGTAATGCTTAGGAAACTGTGGGATTCATTTTCTGAGGATTTGAGCTTGACGATCATCATGTGATGTATTGTAATAATAATCACTACGGTATATATTTTGCACGACAAGACAGTCGCATCTGCGCATGTGCCAAGCGGGGACTCCACCAGAAATAGGTTTTGTTTACATCTCAGTACTGGACTCATGTTACTTAATGGACGAAGGAGAGCTTCACGAATCAGTCAAGTAGAACAATTTGCTGCATTACCTAACATAGATAACATAACTACGTGCAAATGTTGTGATCACTGTCTTCGAGGAAAGGGCAGATATTTCTGTCCATGTAGAAGTCTGAATAACTTTTGTTCAAGCGCGTGCCATGGCGAAGACTTCGGTCATTATGTATGAACAACAGACGAGACAGCGATAGTGATATGGCGGTAAGTTTATTATTTTTTATTGTATCCAACTATATGTAATTTATTTCTAAAATCGGGACTGGAATCTTTGTAGCGTGTGACGCTAATTTTCTTACTATTATATATATTTTATACGTCTTTGGGCTTCATGCCCAATAAAATAACTGAGTATAAAATAACCGCGCAAAGATGAAATTATTTTCTGCATTTGTTGGTCGATTTTGTCTTTCAATTTCCTACAAAAAGTACAGAATATAATTTCAACTTTGCGCGGATGACGGCCCAAAGACGTATAAAATATATATAATAGTAAGAAAATTAATAGCGTCACACGCCTGCCTTCCAGTCCCAATTTTAGTCCGTTGCTCAGAAATATATTACATATAGTTGGATACAATAAAAAATAATAAACTTTATACCGCTATATCACAGTCGCTGTCTTAAACTCGTCTGTTGTTCATACATAATGACCGAAGTCTTCGCCATGCCATGATGTCACACGCTTGAACAAAAGTTATTCAGACTTTACATGGACAGAAATTTCTGCCCTTTCCTCGAAGACAGTGATCACAACATTTGCACGTAGTTATGTTATCTATGTTAGGTAATGCAACGAACTGTTCTACTTGACTGATTTCCAAATCTTCAAGCGTGAAGCTTTCCTTCGTCTATTAAGTAACATGAGTCCAGTACTGAGATGTAAACAAAACCTATTTCCGGTGGAGTCCCCACTTGGCACATGCGCAGATGCGACTGACTAAAGACTTACTTTGCTTATAGTCTTTAATTTATTATTAACTGTTATCTGTATTTTAATTAGGTTGTTTCTTGCTTAAGAGATTTTGGTAAGTTTGACTTAATGTTTGAGTTTATCTTATCTACTAATATTTTTTATTATGCTTGTTAAAAAGCATATACATACCTTCACAAATCTGTATGATTTTTAAATAATTAAAAAAATGTTCTCCTTATCAACAAAACTGGATGTTCAGTGGATGTACATGGTACACCAAAAGCATTATTGATCAATTATTTATGATACCTGTACTACTCGTATTCATGTTGTTTCACTAATTGACTGAATTGAGGCCACCAACTTAGTTAGTTTAGTTTAGTTTATTAGATTTATCACTCTTAGGTGAACGGAATAACCCAACAGGCTAAAAGCCCAATTATAATTTTCCGAGGGCCTACGATTTCAGGTCGTTATCCGAGAAGACCTGAAAGTCTTACCATTTGCTGATATTATTGCAAAGGCAGCACTTTCTCCTCAATTATTTTTAAGACCTTGAGTGGAGGTCTACCATATATATTAGAATATGAAAGGTATGCTAAACGTTAGCTGTCCTAAAATTAACAAGCTGTCTAAAAGCCATCCAAATAATAAACAGCCACCCAAAAGCTGTGTTTTTGAAGTGGGTCCAAAATCAATGATGGCCATCTGAAAGATTACCGGCTAAAACCCTCTCCATCCTAGTCACAGTAGCTCAATGGTTAGAGCATCTCACCAACAATCAGAATTATACATGTTCAGTCACTAACCTGGATTCAGAATTTATAATATACATGTAATTATGTTTTAGTAGTTATAATTCTTGGTAATATACTAATGACATTAACTTGGTAACAATGAAAAGTGCAGTCGTATTAAATAAATTGGGAGAATGTAATGCTGTGTATAGAGAGGTAGTTGCATGTATTATATACAGTATCAATGATCAATATGTTCAATACTTATTGGAACCCTGGTTACAACATTTGGAGGCTTAATTCCTAGAAGGGTGGCTTACAGCCGCCTTTTACCAGCATCTCTTTTGGGTGGCATGCTTATGAAAGCCGCCCGTTGAAGAGGAGATACATAAATTTATAGCAATCTGCAATGGATATACTTTTTATGAATTTCGTTCTAATTGAACAAGCCAAATATGAAATTATAGTTATTGATGGGAAATGCATTTAAAAACAATTTTTAAAATATGATGTGCATTTCTAATTAACAGATAAAAGGCTGCTATCAATTTCATTGCAAGGGGAAAATTAAGAAATAGGCTAGCATAAAAAAAACATTGTAGCAAGTGGCTTTACTCCTGCACTGGCAGTGCTGTTCAACAGTTTTTGGGAGGGTGGCTTATGCCGCCTTTTACCATCAGCTCATCCAAGTGACACTTAATATTAAGGAGTCACCTGTTGGTGAGTGTTGCAAAGCCAGGAGTCAACCACCTATACATTTATGTTCTGCAGACTTTCTGTTGTCTGGGAGGGTGGCTTACAGCCGCCTTTTACCAGCATCTCTTTTGGGTGGCATGCTTATGAAAGCCGCCCGTTGAAGAGGAGATACATAAATTTATAGCAATCTGCAATGGATATACTTTTTATGAATTTCGTTCTAATTGAACAAGCCAAATATGAAATTATAGTTATTGATGAAATGCATTTTAAAACAATTTTTAAAATATGATGTGCATGTCTAATTAACAGATAAAAGGCTGCTATCAATTTCATTGCAAGGGGAAAATTAAGAAATAGGCTAGCATAAAAAAAACATTGTAGCAAGTGGCTTTACTCCTGCACTGGCAGTGCTGTTCAACAGTTTTTGGGAGGGTGGCTTATGCCGCCTTTTACCATCAGCTCATCCAAGTGACACTTAATATTAAGGAGTCGCCTGTTGGTGAGTGTTGCAAAGCCAGGAGTCAACCACTTATACATTTATGTTCTACAGACTCTCTGTTGTCTGGGAGGGTGGCTTACAGCCGCCTTTTACCAGCATCTCTTTTGGGTGGCATGCTTATGAAAGCCGCCCGTTGAAGAGGAGATACATAAATTTATAGCAATCTGCAATGGATATACTTTTTATGAATTTCGTTCTAATTGAACAAGCCAAATATGAAATTATAGTTATTTGGAAATGCATTTAAAAACAATTTTTAAAATATGATGTGCATGTCTAATTAACAGATAAAAGGCTGCTATCAATTTCATTGCAAGGGGAAAATTAAGAAATAGGCTAGCATAAAAAAAACATTGTAGCAAGTGGCTTTACTCCTGCACTGGCAGTGCTGTTCAACAGTTTTTGGGAGGGTGGCTTATGCCACCTTTTACCATCAGCTCATAATATTAAGGAGTCGCCTGTTGATGAGTGTTGCAAAGCCAGGAGTCAACTGCACCTATACATTTATGTCCTATACATTTCTGTTGTGCAGACTTCTGTTGTCTGGGAGGGTTGCTTACAGCCGTCAAGTTTTTAAGTTACAATTGTATTGCACTCGTTCTCAATTCATCAACTTTTGCCATGTTCTTCATATTAATGTTCTTTTGGTTCAGAGAGGTGTATTGTGCTCTCTTCGCATTGTGTCACAACTGCTTGTATAACTGATGAAACTTCATGACAGAATAATAGGCATTCCAAACTCAATTGGAAATCACAGTATAGCAGTGATTTGGGATCCCATGCTAAAGTGTCACCAGAATAGATTATTACTCAAAAGTTGTGGCATGAAGCTCATAATTATGACTTACTGCATTGTATAAAAATACAGGTGTTTCGAGTAAAAGCTCTTGTTTAGAGTAATTAAAATGTCATTTGCTTTAATAAAGGGCTTTTGCTCAAAGAATCAGTACTTTGTTTACCAAATATTGATGGTTTACCTTTGGCCATTTAATCGTACATGTTGCATGTACTTTATTTTTCTGATGCACGCAGGCTAGTTGTTTAAATTTACAAGTTACTTATTAGTTTATTATACTTCTTGTCACTGCAGGAAAGTGGAAGTGAGGATGAGGATGATGATCTAACATGCTTGGACAGTCTCTCCCCGAAGATCCTTTTGAAAGGGAATATAAAGTCTCCCAAAGAAAGTTTGATTGTGGCAGATCAACAGGTGCTGTTCACGTCAGAAGTTGTATTGTCGATGGATGTCTGGAACTTTTGTCCACCTATTATGTATTTATGTATGAATACCCATGCTCCTTAAACAACTTTTTCATTTATTTGGAGAAGTGTATTTTAAATATTAAGGACTGGAAGAAACTACCATCGTAACATTTGTGAATGAATTAAACTAAGCTTATATTAAAATATGTTTTCCCGCCCATGCTCCATCGAGAAATGAGCATGCGTGACTTACTGACAGAGCAATCATAAACGTTGTTTTCTTAAATACAGTATATGTTGTAATATTAACTCTGTAGTGATTTTTCTGAGCAATTATTCTTAATGTTCCACTAATTAACTCATACAATATATCCTCATTATCTGTTTGGCTTTAATGATATTTCCAATTTTCCTAAATTGTTAATTTCTTTTTAAGAATATATATTTTGTTAAAAGTGAAATGCTGTTGATCATTTATTTATATATAGGATTCTATAGACGACTTTGTTTGAGCAGATTTTACTCAAATTTTGAGTAATTATTACTCAGGATTGGAGTAAATGTTTTTTACTCAGGATTTTCAATCACTCATGTATGCATTTCATTTTACTCAAGTTTTGAGTAATGTTTACTCAGATTTTGAGTAAGTATTGATTTTACTCAAGATTTTGAGTCACTGTGGGTGCATTTTGTTTTACTCAAATTTTGAGTAATGTTTACTCAGATTTTGAGTAAGTATTGATTTTACTCAAGATTTTGAGTCACTGTGGGTGCATTTTGTTTTACTCAAATATTGAGTAATATTTACTCAGATGTTGAGTAATGTATATAATTTACTCAATAATTTGAGTCACTGTGGGTGCATTATTTTACTCACATTTTTGAGTAAATTTACTCAAGTTTTTTTTGCAGTGTATAATATTATGGAAGTTATAGAAATCAGGATGATTTGCTTTCACTGGATAAACAACTTTAGAATTGACGAAACAAGTTACGTAGGCTAAACTGATATAGACATGAGCAGATAACCTAAACACACATATACAAGACTAGAACAGAAATTAAGATGTGTTAATATTAGGGTGGACATACGTAGCCTAATTTCCCCAAAAGACACAAGAGTTGCCTGAGGAGGAGGCTAGGCTAGCCCGCCTACGCGGGCTGGTGTGTTTACATGAGGAGGGCTACCCGGCTGGGTATTTTCCCATATAAACGCGATTGACCTGGCTGACCACACCTGACAAAGTTTGTCTTGACCGATATTTTGTGGACAACTTTTCATTTCACAAATTGAAAACGTACTCGTAAAACGTGATTTCGGGCGTTGTGGGAAAATAATTGTAGTTAATGTAGCTCGGTAAACACACCAGCCTGGGCTGGTTCTGTTCTCATATAAACGCAAAATGAAAATTAACAAGAAATTGTAGTAAAAGCACGATCTTGGCAAAGCGGGCTAGCCCGCAGGTAATTTTAATTTGAAAAAATTTTAATTTAAAAAAACTAATTTTAATATACAAATAACAAGAATGAATGGATTATAGTATCAGATATAGGGATGAGCCGATGATTGGAAATTAATTGGTAGAAGCGGATAATGATCAGCAACTTTCAAGACTAACAAAGACATTTACCGATAAATAGTATGCTGTTTTTTCCCACTTGTGATCTTTCCTTTTGGCTGTCAATAAGATAGACTTGTTTATAAGAGGGATTCTGTTCCACAATAAATTGTCCAATTTGATATGGCGCATCAGGTTTAACATGACATATTAGGTGAAACAATAGCCTGTAATTACTGATAATTTTCAAAATAAATTTATTACTCTACTAAATTCAATCTTCGTCTATCGTAAAGACGTTCCTGTTAGACTGTTCCTGGTCTACTAGTAACACTTACGTTTTGCTAATTTTTCGCCACAAATACAAGTGTTAAGAATTCCTGGTGACCAATATCAGTAACCACCGATGTATCGACCGATTAGCCTGTTTATTATGCATTCTCTACTCTATCTCGATTATGATTGGCTGTAGGCATACAGCTAATTTGTGACATCAGCTTCATGTGAAGTCAATGTTCCAATATTATTATGGTTCAAAAAGTGTAGGTGTGATATACCATTAGACGATACCTGGACGATCGTCAAGCTCATATCCTCAGAAAAATTATTCTGAGTCCCGTACAGGAATCGAACCTGTAACCTTCTGATTGCCGGTGAGACGCTCTAACCATTGAGCTAACGAGACTCCGATGGAGAGCTAAGGTTACAGTGATGTACTGGTTCGATTGATATATGTACTGCCTATGCGGCAGTCACTATATATCGTAAAGTTTACAGGTTCGATTCATGTACGGGACTCAGAATCATTTTTCTGAGTATATGAGCTTGACGATCGTCCACGTATCGTCTGTCTACTCCGAGCTCTCCCACATTCACTACAACATTGTGTATATTAACGGTACCATTATTCCAATATCTTGTTGCTAGCTTGCTGTTGCAAGCTTGTTTACGACAAAAGAAAATGGGAAAATGGTGGGTTCTTCACAAAGATTCCCCAACGCATTGCTTTAGCAGTTCTTATGCATAATAAAACAATTATTCGATTTGGTTTCTGTACGATATCGAGAATTATCAAGGCCTAGGTTTGTGTTATATGCTGAAGGCTGAGGTTGATAACACAAACTGAGGCCTTGAATTTGATAATTCTCGATGTCATGCTTCACATCATCCAAATAATTGAACAAAGTGGTACTACGATCACATTTTTACCTATCGCATTTTTACGTATTTATAAAGCAGAGCTGCTAAATATTACTCGGTCGAAACCGTTTTGCGATTCGACGATGGCAAGTATTATTTTTCTTACTCCGAATCTGGAGTTGTTACGTCCGCCATTAATCGATCATGTTCCTGACCAGCGTAACGAAGTGACGTCAGATTCTCAACGCGAATTAGACTCCACGTGGCTAATTCTTCAAGTAAATCCATAGTGATCAAGGTCCTTTTTTCAATTTTTTTCGTCTGAAAGGCTGGACTTTCATCTACTTCTCGAAGAAAACAAGTCTCGACTGAAATTCAGGCGTAGCATTTAGAGTCTGACGTCATAAACAATATTACCTTTCGAAATTGCGGGCTCACTTGAAACACATTCTTAGTGATGGTGGCCTAAATAGTAGCGATCTCAGAGCTCAAAATACTTCAAAATACCGTTTTTTTAGTTGTTTTTTACATCGATGATCACTTTCGACCATGAAATAGTATTCTATGCTAACAAAATCTAAAAAATGGGGGTGAATTTTCATCGTAGTGCCACCTTAAATATTGTATTGCAATTTATCATATCGGTGAATTTTTTTTTCTCTGTTGGCTCATCCCTACAGGGCTGTGTCACTGCACTGCTGGGCGTGTCCGGGGGCATGTCCCCTGGAAAATGTTTTGAAATTGTGATCTCTCAAATAGGTTTTCCTGACTTCTGAGAGTAATTTCCAGCAAGTTTAAACGGATCTAAACTGGCATGAAATCGCCAGAGCAAATTATTAATAATATCTAACTATTTTTATATAGGTCAATTGATGTTTCATGACAAGGTCTTAAACTATGATCATAATATCCAACAGAAAATTGATCTTTGACAGGCTTGAAGTAGTCAAGACCTCGGCCGATCTTCACCACCCAGCCATTATCAAAGGTGATCTCTCGGTCATGTAAAGTGTCCGAGAAAGACACCTCCAATGTTATTCCACATTGTTTTAAACTATCAGTAAGTTTGTTAAGTCTGTCCTGTTGCACTGACCTGTCTTGATGGTGACCTGTTGCATAAAATGCATTGAATCACTCAAATGCATTGATGACTTGTCGATTCATTAGCGATAAGCTGAATGGCCCATTTCCTGATGCATAGAGAGGACTGGGTACTAGTATACCAATCTATGATTTTGCACATCATATTAATTATATAGGTTCTAAGGATTTATGGTGAAGGAAAATTTCGAGTGTTGGTATATATACATTTTAAGACCAAACCGAAAAATGCAACTTGGAGGCCTTCTGGCTGGAATTGAACCCGCGATGCTGCCGTAGCCGAGAGCCTAGCTTCAGTAGCTCAGTGGTCAGAGTGCTGTGCTAGCATCGCGGGGTCAATTCCAGCCGGAAGGCCTCTAAGTTGCATTTTTCTCCAACTGGTCAAATATTACTTGTTATATATATATATATATATATATATATATATACAGTGGAACCCCGTTAATACGACCACTGTCAGGCCAAAAAAATGTGGTCGTATTAATCGGATGGTCGTATTAACAGGGCAGAAAAAAGTGGTCGCAATAACGAGGTGGTTGTATTAACAGGGTGGTCGCATGGCGGGGTTCCACTATATATATATATATATTATATAGCTATAACTAGTACTGGTAGGATATGAGAGGATATATATCCTCTACTACTAGGCTACCACCTCATATCCCATCAGTAGAGAAAAAACAAGATGGAAGCATGCTTTTTAGGCTGAAAAAGCTAAAATTGATAGCTAATGTTTGGCTATATAATAAAACAATGATACCATTCGCTCTCGTCGTATCACTCGTATGTGAACTAATCGACAACTTCGCGCTTTGCACTTTTTGGCCATGAGCTTGTTTACGACTCAAGCTCATGGTATAATTGTTAACTATAATTATATAATATTATACAAGAGATATTCATGTTTCTTGTATAATATATAAATCGTACTAACCATGGTGAATGGTATTAAGTTCAGAACGTTCTGAAATCTAAACTGCTTATTTATAAACACATTTAGCAAAAACTAATATTAAATGGCGTAATGTTGGAGCAAAGGGAGTCTTTGTTTTTTCTCCCTTTGCTCCAATACGCCATTATTAGTTTTTGGTAAATGTGTTTATAAATAAGCAGTTTAGATTTCAGAACGTTCTGAACTTAATACCATTCACCATGGTCAATAGTATGTTTTACAAAGCGATATTCAAATTTGTCACCACGACAAAGTCACTATTTTATAATAGTATAAGATACAAGATATATTCATATCTCCACACAGTCACGTAATATCCTCACTGACTGAACAGCAGAATGATTATACACATTAACTGAGTGGAAAATACTCAATCCAATGGCAAATACTTACCAGTTAAAAGCTTTATCTTTTTCATGCTATTAACATGAACCATCATCTCACAAAACCTGACAAAGTTCAATACTTGATGCATCGTTCGAATATAAGGATCCTCGACCTTAACCTCTGTCACATTTCCCGAAAGACATGGAGCAAAAATCTTTTGGTAGCTGTACCCTCGCTCCAGGGGCGCACATTCGAAATATTTGTGGGGGGGTGCTTTTCGATCTGGGACCGACTTTTATGTTCGTATCTGATAAATGTACGGATATGTATACCCCCTTCATTCCTTCATGTTCCCAAAGCAATACAATTAAAAATTCAAATGTAATACAGCACTTTATTTTGCGAAAAATTGAGCGTATTGTATAGCGCTAACGCGCTATAGCTTAAGTCTAACAAAGAACACTTTAATTTGTTTATAATATATATGGATTTTTGTAATTATATACATGTAAGGCCCGAATGTAATGCAAATGATCTCAAACAAAGGATTTTGCTCATTTGCATTAGATTCGGCACATGAAAAGTTCGACGTTTGAATTAAGCCTGGTCATATACATACATGAACATCTTTTAAATTACTCAACACTAATAATGCGACGAACGATCAACTAGTTTGTCTAGATAAAGTAAGTTAGTTAGTTTGTCTAGGTTAATCGAGTCTGTCAAATCTCTTTCGCATCCAAGGGTCATGAAGTCCTTAAGTCTCTCTTGTTTCGTCACTGAACGCATCACTGTCTTTATGAGTTTCAGCCTTGAGAAACTGCGTTCACTTGACGCCGACGTGATGGGCGCTGTCAAGATCACGTGATAGCATATACTACTAAAGGTCAAGGGAAAGATCGTCTGGAATTTTTTCGCACAACGTGCTGCTTCTGCAATCGTTTTTATATCTGGTTTGTTTGCTTGGCAGTGATCTCTAAACGTTGTAAGTTGAACATGTAAGAATCTTCGTCAGATTGCAGCGATTCAGGAAGCATCTTTACCAGGGACTTGAGCTCTTCCGGTTTTGGGTCTTTGTTGTAAGGTGGAAGGAGAAGACCAACAGCCGGGGCAAGGATGTCACAGGCAGCTTTGACGTTATCTGTGAGAGTATGGATTTGGACGTCCAGGATTTGAAGAAAAGTCTTTTCTGTAGAAGTCCTTGAGATCAAGGTGTGCATCGATTTCATGGCATTCTGAAAAAACAACAGCTTCGTCGCGTAAGTGGCGCAGTGTGGCAATAATAGCATGAGCAGCTTCTAGAGTATCAACGATGTTGATATCGACACTCTGGATATGCTTTGTTAAAATCTTGGTTTTCACCATAACATTTCTCATGAACATCACCATGACAATGAATTCAAAAGATTTCACTCTTGCTAGTAGATTATTTACCTTCGTTTTGGTCTTGGTATCATCTGCATCCTGCAACTCTTCCAGTGATTTTACAGTTTCTTCGTGAATTGACCAAATTTATAGCACGCATTAAACAGACATTCAGATTAGCTACAAACGTGCAAATCAATTAAACTTTACAGTTGAAATGACAACCTGTAAGACTTATATTCCGGAAACTTCGAGTCGAAATGACGACGTGGCACAGACATCACGTTTCGACGAAGTGTCATGAGTCGGAGCATGGATAGTAGAAAGAAAATAAGTCGTTTTATTATCCATGGTTGGAGATGCAACTGAAATTCGACATTGAAACAACGTCTTTTCCCGACGTTGTCGCAACGTTGACAAAATGACATCCTGTCAATGCCGATATCACATTGTGCGACGTCGCGACCCAATTTCAACCAAAAATCGACGTCATTACAAACGGACTGTCTACTTGTTATTTAATCGTTAGTAAGTAACTATATATACGCGAATATATTGTATAACTTCATGGCTGCATATAAACTGAAGAGCCTAATTTAGCATAATTAGATATTTTGTAACTAGTTTTGTCTTTCTTGGACACGAATATTACATAATATTTTTCAGGGACGAACGGGACCGAAAAAAATTTCTGATGGATAATTTGGGACCGACTTTTCTAACCGATTCTCAATTTTTGGGGGGGTGTCACACCCCCCACACCCCCCCATAATGTGCGCCCCTGCCTCGCTCATCATCTTTGATCTCGATTTTCTGATGGTACTTTTCTGTCTTGCTCTGAGTTTGGACCAATGGCTTGAGTTGCTCCTCAAGCTTTGCTTTTTGATTTTGTCTGGTTCATTTTTTAACGCTGTCATCAAAAGATCGGTCCCTTCTTGGTAACAAACCAGCGCCTCTTTGTAGCGTTGGTTGTTATCAAGCTCAACCGCTCTTGTTAGGACTTTAGTTGCGCCACCATAATCTGTCATGATCAGTCGTCTGACAAACGAAAATTCACAGCGAATGAGGTTTGGCTGTACTTATTTCGACACGGCTTCCGTCTTTTGAGGCATGGACGCCCTTTTTCTAACGTTCTTTTCGCTCAACAATTGCATCCCAATTCCATAAAATGCCTTTTAAATTTCCCCAAATTTCCATGAAATGGTGAGTAACCAGTTCAAAAACTTGAAGACTGGGGCGAGTATAAGGATGACCAGTGAACTCTATATTGATATCTATATTGAGTTCTATATTGAGTTATCTATATTGAGTTCACTGACTTGGACGTAGTTACTAAGGAGGGGAGGGGAGAAATTAACATTTTCACAGATTATAAGTCCCCCTGGTTATAAGCCCATCTGTTTGGTAAAAGAAAATACCTTCGGTTATAAGCCCCCCGGATATAAGCCCACCTTTATAGTAAAAATAACAACGAAAAAAACAGAGAGAGCGCAACTAGCGTTGAAACAAAACTTTTACTGATAATATGTTTCAACAATTCAGCATTCTCATTATGGCAAGTTAATTGGATAACTTTGCTGTAGGTGACATTACTAAAATTTCAGAGTTCAGTACTTCAGTTGGCGTTATGATGTCTCCTTACGATGCATTTTGTGCTTGTCGTATTCTTTTCTTCACTGCATCGACTTTGTGCTTCTTGTCCCCAAATATAAAGTAAACACATGGTAATTCAACGCCGACGATTTAGAGTTTCATTTTGACAGTGATGACGACGGCGATGAAGATCATTTCGAGGCAGCTACATAACTTGTGTACTAACAGATTTTGTTATAGACATACGCGACGTTTTCCACATTATAACTTCTGGTTACTATTTGTTACTTTTATAGAAATTTGAAGCAGTATAACTTGAACTTTTAGGTTGCGCCGGGGTTTTTAATAATTTTCATATGGAATGGATTGTTTTTGGAGTGGCAGTTCTCTGGCCAAAATCAGAAATCTTCTTTATTTGTTATTGTTTTTGATGAGATGCGGCATGCCATAAATGAGTTTTTGTCTTTTTAATTCTGTTCAGTTGAGTATAAGTTTCAAATGTTGAACCTGCCAACACTTGAAGCAATTTTATTTGCTGTCACTCTGGTAAAATATTTAAAAAAACATTTTCAGTGTTTCCATAGAGTTTTAGTAGAAACTGACCATGGTCATTACATATGCTGCATTCTGATTGGCTACTCAACCGTTGTCTATAACGTGCTCAAAACAATGGCAGAAACTCTCGTTTTGCGGAGATTTCAGATGAGTTTTTGGATAATCTTTTGGAGAATGAATGATTTGTAATAGTCCACTAATTTGTTTCTACTAAAACAATTAGACAATTGGACAACTCGTCCTCATTGACTATTCGCTCATAGACCCCTCATAGATAACTAGGACTCGTTGTCTAACTGTTAAATAGACAGACCTGGCAAAAACAGTGACATCCAGTTTTTTCTCCCAAAAAATAGTGAGAAAAGTGCAAAAATAGTGAGAAAAGTGCAAAAATAGTGAGAAAAGTGCAAAAATAGCGAGATATCAATGTAATGATATATTTTGTATTTTTTCCATGTAACAGCAAGGTTTTAACAAATAGTATAATACAAGATAAGATTTGTTGTTGTTTTTGAGGTTTTTCTGATCGTCATTATCAATATCCGACGCCATGTTGAAATACATCACGTGCCCAAAGCCTGGGCGTTCCTGTCGGTCAGAAACATTTTATGTGCGCGTGCATAACTTCAAAATGGCGTCTGTAGTGACGCGCCCAAAATGGCGTCTGTAGTGACGCGCCCACCGTAGCGCCCACCGTAATACCCACTGTAGCGCCCACTGTAGCGCCCACCGTAGCGTCCACCGTAATACCCACTGTAGCGCCCACTGTAGCGCCCTCCGTAGCGCCCACCGTAGCGCCCACTGTAGCGCCCACTGTAGCGCCCTCCGTAACGTCCAACCTCGTAACGCCCACAGTTAGCCGAAAGGCCTATTATATTTGATTACATTTGACAGATATTTTTACCCTACAGTGGGGCATTTGATCGAAAATTTGCACAACAAGTCTTTATTCATTTGATAATCAATCTTTTAACCTATTGTTTATTTTAGCAACTTTTTTAGAATAAATGAAACCGCGAAAATTTGTTTTTATAAAGCGAAATAAAATAGCCATTTTTGTATGGCGTGCCGATCTGGACAAAAATACTTCTTTGTGAAATATATGACTTGTTGTGTGAAATATATGACTTGTTGTGTGAAATATATGACTTGTTGTGAGATATATGACTTGTTGTGAGAAATATATGACTTGTTGTGAGAGATATATGACTTGTGAAATATATGACTTCTGTTCGGCAAATATAATACTTAATCGACGCCAGCGATTGGTCAGCGGACAATAATCATGCAGAGTACTTCATGATATTTATCTCTTATGAGTTGATGATTCAATGGCGGAATTGGGTCTTACTAGCAAGCACTCGTCTTCTGGACGATCCTTTTATTAGTATTAAGGAAACCCAACCCCAACACAACAAAAGATCCTAACCCTAACCCCCCGCCTAACGGGTTAGGGTTAGTAAACTAATTAGGCGAGGGGTTAGGGTTAGAAAACCCGTTAGGCGGGGGGTTAGGGTTTGTTTCTTTTGTTGTGTTGGGGTTGGGTTTCCTTAATACTAATAAAACGATCGTCCAGAAGACGATCGAGTGCTCGCGGGCGCTGACAAAGAACGCCCGGGATGTAGTTTCGGAACCCAATTCCGCCATTGAATCATCAACTCATCAGAGATAAATATCATGAAGTACTCTGCATGATTATTGTCCGCTGACCACTCGCTGGCGTCGATTAAGTATTATATTTGCCGAACAGAAGTCATATATTTCACAAGTCATATATCTCTCACAACAAGTCATATATCTCTCACAACAAGTCATATATCTCTCACAACAAGTCATATATTTCACACAACAAGTCATATATTTTCATATATTTCACACAACAAGTCATATATTTCACAGAAGTATTTTTGTCCAGATCGGCACGCCATATTTTTTTGCGTGGACGTTACACGTAAATTTCTCGCGTCGTAATTTTATACACGAATCATGCACACGCACGTCGCGAGATTAGATACCAGACCCCTATGATTTAAAGGCAGGTAAACATTTTCTGCGCATGCTCGAATAGCAAATATGGACGAAGTAACGGAGAGTAAAAACAGCCGAAGACCGAAAAGTAGGTATAGAATTCCCTTAAAAGGAACCTTAGCTTCCAGAGGAATACATGTTGAACCATTGTGAATCTATTCGTTTCAGATTCTGCCTTTAAACAGCAACGTTTAAAGGCTTGGCAACCGATTTTGACCGCACAAGTAGCAACCATCGTCTTTCTTGGAATATTCCTCTTATTCATTATACTTGGAGCCGTGTTGCTGGTAGCCTCCGACTCGGTAAGCAAGCTTGAAACCTTTAGACATTGTGGTGGGAATTTTAACGCACGTTTCCGATGGAAATGATGTACTTGTATAGGCTTAAAAATTTGTTTTTATCGGTTGCTTGTGACAGAATGTAGGCAGCTGTTTTTATGTATATATATTTTTAAAACAAAAACACATTTCCGTAACTATACTTCATTTGTGTTGTTCTCTAGGTTGTAGTTTATAGGGATGCACCGGAACTTGGTTCCGGCCGGTTAGTTCCGGCCGGAACTCCGATTTTTCCAAGTTCCGGTTCCGGCCGGAACTCATGAAAAATGTTCGGCCGGAACCGGAACTTATTTGTCAAAATATGGTCAGCGGTTGATCTGTAGTGTTCAGTCTTTCTGAGACTATGCACGGCGTCAACACGATTAAAAACAGATCGACTATTAGGAAACAAAGGATTTTCTTGAGAATATTCAGTATTCACATTTGATTGGACAAAATGTTCATGATACCAGTATGGAAAACAAAAAGTTAAAACATTATAAAACTAGTTTTGTATGTAATGGAAATATGAAGGACAATTTTAATAATTTTCCATCTGGTATTATTTAATGAGGGGTTATTTTCACTTTTTGACCACTTCATTCCACAAGGATAATGTCAGACTAAGCTACTCTGATACCCGGTTCCGGCCGGTTAGTTCCGGCCGGAACTTATTTCAGTTCCGGCCAGTTCCGGTTCCGGCCGGAACTTTTAAATTTGGTTCCGGTGCATCCCTAGTAGTTTAAAAACTAAAATAATATTGTCCGAATTAAGTTCTTATATTTTATTTCCAATAAAGACATGCTATTCTCAAATATTTGGAAGATAATGCTGGGAATATTTAATTTAATTTAAGTTTTTGATATAATTTCATCATGAAATATTTATAATGTGACCTAATGATAAAATGATGATGAAAGGCGATGTTTTCATCATTGGGGGGGTGGGAGTAGGGTGTGACACCCCCCAAAATCTTTATATGAGTTTCAGTTGGCAGAAATTATATTTTAGTCTGCAGAAATTATATTTCAGTTGGCAGAAGTTATATTTTAGATGTGTTCGATTTAACACGGACAAGTAGAATAACTAAAGGTGCAGTCCAGTCCGTTCTGCGCATGTATGATATTTCAAACGTTGGGGACCCCACATGTCAACAAACTTTAACGGAATAAATTTGCGACAGTTCGAAAGCGAGTATTCGTCAAATGTGGCGAAGGCACGAGTGGTAGTTTGATATATTATCCACATTTAGGAACAGAACAGTTTCTTATAACATGCTTTTTAGGTGGAAAAGCTCAAGCGTGTGAAAAAAATCCGCAATACTTCATGTTCAATGTTTATATAACGCAATGTAAACAAACGATGTAAACAGAAACGTGGACATGCGCAGAACGGACTCGTTTAGCACTTATCAGTTTAAATTGATTTAAAACTACCAAATTTAAGATGTAAATGTAATTAAAATTCCATCATTTTGTATTGAGAGTGCGTTATTAACGTAGGACTAATTAACCATTTCACCAGCTGACCAGGGTCATTTTAGTAGGCACCCAACGGAAAGACAATGTTTTGCAGTGGCAGATCCATGCACACTGCACGCGCCCCTCTTTAAAATTCTGCAAACAAGTGTTTTCTGTTTTTTACCATGTCAAGACGAAGAAGTCGGTGTGATAAATGCAATGTTATTCATGACCGATTTGTTTTGGTAGCTTATCCAATTTTCATTGCAAAAGCCAGTTTACATGTAGTTTACACGTAGGATGTAGTCGGTACAAGTTAGTGCGTCAGTCGGTTGAAGTGAGATTATACCCCCTGTAAAATGTTCTAAGTACAGCCCAGATCGTGAGTATCTTGGGATCAAATTTGTCTGTTGAATGTACGACAAGTGACTGTTTTTTTTTGTGAAACCACAAACGAATCGCTGATTGTTTAAATGGCATTGATGGTTTGTGGAGCACAGAAGAAAGGACCGAGATTATAAACCATGTCGTCGAAATCTACCTTAAGAATAAGAAGTGAAGGAACCGATCATGTTTTCATCTGCAAAGATGAAGCAGGCAGTGATTCATTTGTTGCCGCTGAAGAACTGTCAGAGACTTCTTGCGATGAAAGCGTCTGTGATGAAAGCTATGAGAGTGATTTAATTTCTAAGAAAATGTAAATGAACTGGATTGTAGTCAATTTCAACATTGCGCGCACAGCGTACATTGCCCACGCAATCAACCGCTTGCGTGCATTTTTCTTAGGGCAAGACCTGACGTGAGGTTTCACTGACAGTATATAGACCTCTTTCATCATGGCAGTCAATTTAAATATTCCTTTATGTGCATCTAAATTATCCTTTATGGCTAGCTTGTTTGTGTGTCAGCAATTCAAAAGAATCTTTTCTTTCTAACGAGGTTGTAAAGGCTAATTTATATGATGAAAGAGGTCTATTGGTACAGTAGTTGTCCTCTGTAAATATTCGCTAATAATAATATTCTTAATTACAGGTGACTGAAAAAGTTGTTTCATACACACAATGTGTAAAATATGGTGAAACACAGACTTGTGATGAATATCTGTCAGAGAATCCTGGGAAAAATTGTACGTGTAAAATCAAGTTTGTCTTGAAAGAGTTCATGGAAGAGCCAGTCTACCTGTATTATGGACTCTCGAATTTTTATCAGGTACTGTACCATACCATAGTTGAAGACACTAGAAGTCTTTGGCATATGATATATACATGTATGACTTATTTTTAGAGTAATAATTTAATAGATGTACAGGTATTTATTGTTCCCTTCAAGGTTGAATTGTTTTTCAACCATAATCTCAGAATCTTAATGCTCTAGTCAATGTGAACCTTCCCCAGCCCCGGGGATTAGGCAGGGATTATACATTTGCTGGTTTTAATGAGAGCTAATCCCCAGCTATGCGAGGCCATTTTAGTTGGTCTAATGCCCGGCCCTTTGTTGCACGACGCATGTAGAAGATTTTATAATAGAGCTTTATTAGAACGCTGAATTTTGTTATTTGCACATTGTATAATACTATTATACAATAAAATAAATATCAAAACGTTTTACACAATTCCCTATTTACACCAGTGATAGTATCAACTATTAAAGTGAGGTTATGCAATAACCAACGTTAACAGCTAGGTAACCGCACGTGGTGCAAGACCGAGGGCACAGTCAAGGGAGAATGGACCGGTTGAGTAACATTGTTGTGCCGACAAGGTAGGAGTCGGACACAAGATTGTTGGAGTCCGAGGAAAATAGCGCTCCTTCCCTCCATTTACTCAAGAATATAATTAATTACTTTCCACCAATTTATTGGTGTGACCGGTGCAAGCTATACTAAGAGGGGGTAGGGGCTAGTGGTCAGTTCAAGATCCTGGATGGATGGATCTTAACCTGGATCCAAGTACCGTTATTCTCCACAGGCCCCCTCACTTGGCTACGGCTTGCACCAACATCCAAAATGGTAAGTAAAAGGTGAATGCAGATGTTAACAAGAAGTTGACTGAGTGTTTGGTGCAAAGAGCTCAAAAGAAACCTTTTGGAATTGTATTTTACAAAAATAGGAATAGCAAAAATTTATATATGGGAATTTGACAATCACTTTTTGTTTGTATTAAAACACATTGACATTGCATGCAAAAATCCATAAAAAAACAATATTTTAGGCCTACACACTTGAAAATTATTCAAGCAACCTTTGTATGATTTAAATAAACACTTAAACAATAATAAAAGACGTATCTTGCTGAATAAAAAAGCTGTTTTCCACTGCTAAAAACGTTACACCGACGGTGAGCACATGGAGAATGTGAATTACTATACTAACAATATTGTTCATAGTTGACAGTACAACATTGTTCACAGTTAGCAGTACAACATGGTTCACAGTTGACAGTCCAACATTGTTCACAGTTGACAGCACAGCATTGTTCATAGCTGACAGCACAACATTGTTCACAGTTGACACTAGCACACCATTGTTCACAGTTGACACTAGTACACCATTGTTCACAGTTGGCACTAGTACACCATTGTTCACAGTTGGCACTAGTACACCATTGTTCACAGTTGGCAGTACAACATTGTTCACAGTTGGCAGTACAACATTGTTCACAGTTGACAGTACAACATTGTTCACAGTTGACAGTACAACATTATTCACAGTTGACAGTACAACATTGTTAACAGTTGGCAGCACAACATTGTTCACAGTTGGCAGTACAACATTGTTCACAGTTGACAGTACAGCATTGTTCACAGTTGGCAGTACAACATTGTTCACAGTTGGCAGTACAACATTAGAGACCTTTAGATTTGAGGACGAAGACGAGTACGAAGACGAGTTTATCATTGCGCATGGTTCTTTTCCACTGTTGTTTCTCCACTGCGCAGAAAAGTTCGTCTTCGTACTCGTACTCGTACTCAATCTAAAGGTCGCTATTGTTCACAGTTGACAGTACAACATTGTTCACAGTTGACAGTACAACATTATTCACAGTTGGCAGTACAACATTGTTAACAGTTGGCAGCACAACATTGTTAACAGTTGGCAGCACAACATTGTTCACAGTTGGCAGTACAACATTGTTCACAGTTGGCAGTACAACATTGTTAACAGTTGGCAGCACAACATTGTTCACAGTTGGCAGTACAACATTGTTCACAGTTGGCAGCACAACATTATTCACAGTTGGCAGTACAACATTGTTCACAGTTGGCAGTACAACATTGTTAACAGTTGGCAGCACAACATTGTTCACAGTTGGCAGTACAACATTGTTCACAGTTGACAGTACAACATTGTTCACAGTTGACAGTACAACATTGTTCACAGTTCACAGCACAACATTCTTCACAGTTGGCAGTACAACATTATTCACAGTTGACAGTACAACATTGTTAACAGTTGGCAGCACAACATTGTTCACAGTTGGCAGTACAACATTGTTCACAGTTGTCAGCACAACATTGTTCACAGTTGGCAGCACAACATTCTTCACAGTTGGCAGTACAACATTATTCACAGTTGACAGTACAACATTGTTAACAGTTGGCAGCACAACATTGTTCACAGTTGGCGATAGCACAACAGTTGGTTGTGCAGTTTTACATGTGTAATCTGTTAGGTTTTCTAGTGTACACAGACCAGCAGAATACTGTACATTTTGATTCCTGTTTTGTTATTGTATTCCACCACCCTTTCTAGAATCATCGCAGGTATGTTCGGTCAAGAGATGATGCTCAATTGAGAGGTGACCTCAGCCAGTCTGTCAGTGGTGATTGTAAACCTTATGATAAAGGATTTACCAAGCTGGACAACAAGACAAGAGTAGCAATAGCACCATGTGGAGCCATTGCAAATAGTTTGTTTAATGGTGAGGGATTTTGATGAAATAGCTACAGTGATGGTGGTAATGATGATGGTGGTGGTGATGATGGTGGTGGTGATGATGGTGGTGGTGATGATGATGATCATGATGGTGGTGGTGATGATGATCATGATGGTGGTGATGATGATGGTGGTGATGATGATGATGGTGATGATCATGATGGCGATGATGATAATGGTGATGATGATCACGATGGTGATGGTGGTGATGATCATGATGGTGATCATGATAGTGATGACGATGATGATCATGATGATCATGATGGTGATCATGATGGTGGTGATGATGATCATGATGGTGGTGATGATGATCATGATGGTGATGATGATCATGATGGTGATCATGATCATGATGGTGATGGTGATGATGATCATGATGGTGATCATGATCATGATGGTGGTTATGATCATGATGGTGATCATGATAGTGGTGGTGATCATGATGATGGTGATCATGATGGTGATCATGATGGTGGTGGTGATCATGATGATGGTGATGATGATCATGATGGTGATGGTGATCATGATGGTGATCATGATGGTGATGGTGATCATGATGATGGTGATGATGATGATGATCATGATGGTGATGGTGGTTATATGATCATGATGGTGGTGATGATCATGATGATGGTGATCATGATGATCATGATGGTGATGATGATCATGATGATGATCATGATCATGATCATGATGGTGGTGGTGATGATGGTGATGATAATCATGATGGTGATGATCATGATGGGGATGATGGTGATCATGATGATGATCATGATGGTGATGATTGCGATGATGGTGATAATCATCATGGTGATGATTGTGATAATGATCATGATGGTGATCATGATGGTGGTGGTGATGATGATCATTATGGTGATGGTGATAATCATCATCATGGTAATGGTGGTGATTGTGATAATGATCATGATGGTGATGATGGTGGTGATCATTATGGTGATGATGGTGGTGATGATGATCATTATGGTGATGGTGATCGTGATGGTGATGATGACGGTGATGATGATCGAGATGATGATCATTATGGTGGTGGTGGTGATGATGATGATGTTGTTGTTGATGATGATGTCGTTGTCATTGATGATGTTGAAGATGTTATTCTATAAAGGTTTGTTTGTCTGAAATACTAATGAGTGCGACGTCAACTCAGTCATTATTTCTGATACAATATTCTACTACTAGAGAAATTTGACCTAATTATACTCGAACGATATACTAGAGATTTTATCAACTTTTTCACTCAAATCCTCAACCAGTCTATCACATGGAAAGCAGAAAAGAAAGACAAATTTGACATCACATTATCATTTCAAACAAACAAACCTTTCTAGAAGATCAAAGCTCAAATCATAAAATATTTTGTCATTCAACTATTCACTTCATGTAGAATATATATCAGAAATATAGTAGTTGAGGTTATAAGGACTTTAACTGTATAAAAATGATGACTGACATGAAGAATAGCCCCGTGAAATTTTGCTTCAATCGTTCGTTTTTGGATTAAAGCATGAATCTTTGCAAGTAGATAGAGTTACTAATGCTCATGATTTTCTGATATACTGTAGAGGCAATGCAGAGATTTCTTCCTGGTTGCCACAAAATCTTCCAATTTACCTATTAAAGTACTATCTTATAAAAAAGTGAAAATTCAAAGTTCACTTTTAGCGAATATCACCCATATCATTAGAAAGTTCGCAAAAAAACTATATGAAGGACATTCAAGCGGGTAGGACGATTTTCTAAGCCTATTTTGAGTTATTAACGCTCAAAAATGCCGCAAAATGCTTGTTTTTAGTGGGTTTAGCCTTCTGTAACTCAAAACGAGCTTGGAAAATCGTACAACCCACTTGAATGTCCTTCATATAGTTTTTTGCAAACTTATGGGTGATATTCGCAAATCGTACAACCCACTTGAATGTCCTTCATATAGTTTTTTGCAAACTTATGGGTGATATTCGCTAAAAGTGAACTTTGAATTTTCACTTTTTTATAATAAATATATGTTATTTACCGGTTTGGAGGTCCGTACGGAGAAATATTTCCCGAGGTCTCAAAAACCGGCCGAGGGACGTAGGTAAATTGGAAGAAAAACTCGATTTTGTGGCAACCAGGAAGAAATCTTCGTTGCCTCTATATCAGAAATTCATCAGCACTAGTAACTCTATCTATGCCAAGTCTCGTGCTTTAATAAAAAAGCGACGATTTTCACCTTAGCCGCTGGACTCTATTGAACGACCTTGGGGTATTCCGTTCACCTAAGAGTGATAAATCTAATAAACTAAACACTATTTCTCATCCTCAGATACATTTGAACTTTACTACAAGTACAAGGACGACGACAACAGTACCAATAGTCGTGATATCGAAATCAAATTGACGTACATGAACATCGCTTGGAAATCTGATCGTGAAACCAAAATCCGGACAATATGAACGATTTCAAGAAATATGCGAAGCCACCCAACTGGCCGTTGCCAGTCGACCAGTTACACCCAGAAGACAAACACGACAATGGGTTTGAGAATCAAGATTTCATTGTGTGGATGCGCACGGCTGCATTCCCAACCTTCCGTAAACCTTATCGTAAAGTTATTCATCAGAGTAAATATGCCGATGGATTACCCAAGGGCGAGTACATTCTTGAGATCTTGTACAGTATCCTTTTTAACATGTTTTTCGCAAGCGAGGTTGCGAAGCGACGAAGCGAAGCGTGGGTGTTAATCTCGCTGCAGTTTGTGTATAAAGATTGTGTATATATATATACATATATACATATAAAAATATATTATTTATAGAATTATATTTTATATGTTAATTTACTAATGGCGAATCGAAATAAATAAATATATGTAGTAGGCTTTATCTTATAATGAAACTGTAATTAGTTTTATAAGTAACATTAAGAATATATTGTTGTAAGAGCATTGAGACTATTGTATAATGCTCCTAATACGTCTTTATTATTATTATTATTATACCAAGTTATTGAAGGAAAGACGATTTTTGTTTTTAATGCACAAATTAATGAAAAAATTAGTTGACCATCCAAATTTTAGATCTGACCGTCTGAATTCACGTTTGAGCAGTCATGCTGACCACCGACTTTGACAAAATTATTTCGAGCGATGAGTTTAGTCACTAGCTCACTGTGGTGTTAGCAATCAGAAGCCACTCTCTACCGGACTCTGAAGATACACGCATAATACAGTCCCAGACTCCAACCTGTAACCTTCTGATTGCCGATGAGACTCTCTAACCATTGAGATACCACATTACTCCAAAGTCCAATCTCAAACATTTACTACATTACTGTATTTATATAACGCACCGAATCATTACTGATATATAGTGATTGTATTTATACAATTTAGATAACCTCCCAGGTGAACATCTTGTCAAGATCTTGTAAGATAGTAAAATTAGTCTAAATGAGATTCTTCTTATAAGAAAAATATTGTAAGATCCTGTAAGATCTTACAAGATCTTGTGCAATCTTATAAGATCTTAAACAAATTCATGGATGAAATTAATCTTGCAAGTTCTTGTACGATTTTGTAGGTTTTTGTAAAGATCTTGTAAAGATCTGGCCAAAGATCTTGTACGATCTTGTGAGGTTTTGCAGGCTTTTGTGTAAAGATCTGGCAAAGATCTTGTAAGATCATGTATCATGTACAGAACTCGTAAGATCTTGTGGCGATCTTGTAAGATCTAGTAAGTTCCTGTAAGATCTTGTACGATCTTGTAAAGATCTTGCAAAGACCTTGTAAGATCTTTACATAAGGTCTTACCAAGATCTTATGTAAGATTTTCACCTGGGCTTCGCTCTCCATCTGAGTCTTGGTGGCTCAATGGTTAGAGCGTCTCACCGGCAATCAGAAGGTTACAGGTTCGATTCCTGTACGGGACTCAGAATCATTTTTCTGAGGATATGAGGTTGACGATCGCCCATGTATCATCTGTTTACTCCAAGTTCGCCCACATTCACTACAGCAGTGTGTATATTAACACATCCAAACCTTACCGATATGATATAGTGACTGCCACATAGGCAGTACACATACTGTATCAATCGAACCAGTACATCAGTGTAACCTTCGCTCTCCATCTGAGTCTCGGTGGCTCAATGGTTAGAGCGTCTCACCAGCAATCAGACGGTTACAGGTTCTATTCTTGTCCAGGACTCAGAAACTTTCTGAGGATATGAGCTTGACGATCGTCCATGTATCGTCTGTTTACTCCAAGCTCTCTCACATTCATGATATAGATTATAAATAAGTAGATCTACTTACTGTAGGATTTGGCACACTAGTATCAGCATTATAATTTGTGGTTTGCACATTGAGTCGATCGATTCGATTAAAGACGGTAACCTAAACTCATGTGTACCTTAACAAAGACAAACAGACTACCCTGTGACCAGCTTCGATGGCGAGAAGCGTTTTATATTAACCAACACTTCCTGGCTTGGTGGGAAGAATCCATTCCTGGTTATTGCCTACCTGGTTGTTGGTTCTATCTCCGCTGTCATGTCTGGCATATTTTTCTATATCCACTTGAAGGTGAAATCAAGGTAATTATCTCATTGTTAAGACAAGGGATACTCCAGATAAAATACAAATGTAGTTCATATGAAAGACCTTACTGAATTTAGTTTATTTCCAAAGTTGCTGCATTAAAATCAATTTAGTTAAACTGCCTATGCAATGAAAAATTCAGTTGTAAAATAACTATTTTGTTTGAAAGAACTCTTGAAACTATAAAGACTAACCATTTACAACTTTTTCATATCTCACTTCACTCTTGAGATATTAAGATTTGTTTAATATGTAAATGATCATACTTATGACATCACACTGCATGATAACTTATTGAAAACGCTTATATATCCTTGAGATTATGTAATGAAATCACTTGAAATGCAGGTGCGTGGATGTATCCAATGACATCAAATATGCAAATCATCAAACGATTCCATGTGATAATGTTAAATATATGCAGAATTTTTCAATAAGTCATGCATTGTGGTCCGCCTCGCACGCCCGCCTTCCCCGTCCCCCAGGGTAGCATTGTGGTGTCATAAGTATGATCATTTACATATTAAACAAATCTTAATATCTCAAGAGTGAAGTGAGATATGAAAAAGTTGTAAATGGTTAGTCTTTATAGTTTCAAGATTTCTTTCAAATAAAAGAGTTATTTTACAACTGAATTTTTCATTGCTAGGAACTTTAAAGTGTATATGACACGAAAATTAAGTTTATCTTATTTGAAAGAACTCTTCAAATAACGAAGAAATGAAGAATATCATTTTACAGCTTTTCCATATTTCATTTAGTTCTTGAGATATTTAGACTTATGTGATATTCAAATGAGATGACCTATGACGTCACATTGTTTGCACAACGTTTTAACATTTTGGAAAATCGCGTGTATCTTTGAGATATTGAATGAAATCACTTGAAACTTTGCATGTCGATGCCGACCACTAAACGAAATAATATCGTTTAAGTTTTAATGATACAATAGTAATAGTATAGTTAAAAAAAAAAAATAATAATAATTTTTATTAAAAAACCAAAATTGCAGCAATAGCTGAATTACATTGGATGAACTAATTACATTATTTACATATTAAATTGATGCACAGATGCAGGAATAAAAGAATTTCGAAATCTATTAGTAGAATAGCGAGGTTCGATAAAAAATCGCTTGTGTCTTAATGAGTATCTAGCATTAACGTTAAAAGTTGGTAAAAGATTGTACAATTTGTGGTTTGGATCGTTCATAATTGACCTGAATAATTTCTGACAGAGAGCTTGACGTCAATCAGACAAGGGGCAGAGCTTTGTAATCTCCAAGCCATCACTGTACGATATCTCCGGTCCTAAGATGATGAAAAGGGCTCGTTTTTGAATACGCTCAAGATCGTCGCTTAGATATCTTGGCAGAGCATAATGGAAAACAGGGGCAGCATATTCGATGATACTGCGAATACACGAACTATAGAAATAGATCATATCGCCACGAGGTACTTTGGCACGTTTAAGCTGCCTCAAGAAGTACAAACGTTTGGAAGATCTTTTAATAACACACTCTATGTGATTGTTAATGATTTATGGTCAAGGGATGACAAAAATTTTCCACTCTGGAGAATTGGATTCGCATTTCTTTACACTTTTTTTCATTCAATGTAAATTTTAACTGTACTGATTGATATTCGATACTGTTTAAAGTCGTCTGCATTTCGCTTGATGATCCTTTGGGAACCACTTCGGTTGCTGTTAGGTCGTCGACATATTTCCAAAGATCATTACCATCATTAAGAGATAGAGCCAGGGACCTAATTTTGTACCCTGTGGTACTCCTGCTGGGACTGAAGACCAACTAGAAAAAACATCATTTCCCAACTTTACTCTCTGTTGACGATCGGTGAGAAAATCAATCACCCAGGACACCACCCAACTTGGCAGATCTAATGATTCAAGCTTTCTTTTCAGGATATGATGATCGACCAAATCGAAGGCTTTCTTAAAATCCAATAACGCCAGCCTAACTAGAGCACCATTGCCGTCCGTCGAGCTTGAGAGCTGATGAATAATGCTAATAAGGGCTTGGGTGGTTGATGATCTAGGGACTGTTCCAAACTGACGTCCGTCCACTATCTTCAATATGGCAGGTTTTACATATCCTTCAACTACGACCTCCTCAGCCACCTTTGACAGAACAGGTGTCAGTGATATTGGTCTCAAATGTAAGTTGATATCTAAAACAGGTTTTTGCTTAGATAAAGGTGTTACGTTTGCCATTTTCCAAGAGGCAGGTAAGCCACGTTCACGAAAAGAACTATTTAATATGTCATTTACTGGCTTAGATAAAACATCCGCATTTTCTTTGAATATCCAGGGCGGGAGGCCATCTGGTCCGGGTGCTTTTGAAGGTTTTAGATGCAGTAATTGTAGAAACACTGAATTTTCGGTACACACGTCCTCCAAGGCAGATACTTCAATTTGTGAGGGATCTTCTTGTCGAGAGGGTAAAGTTGTGAAAGAGGCCATAGGTGATAAAAAGGCTTGGTTGATGCGTTCGGCCAATTCTTTTTGCTGCTCATGAGAAAAACCTGTGCTTTCATTGTCATTCAACATTAGCAGGCGTAGTTCGTTAGATGGTGATGTAGGGTCCATTCCGCACAACGATTTAACATGTTTCCACCAAAGCGCAGGTTTTAATTCTTTCAGATGCTTCACTTTCGAGTGGAAAAATGAAGCACGACATTTCTTCCTTTCGCGATTAACTCGGTTACGAAGAACTTTGAAACGGACTGTGTCGCCGTTAGTAAGCGCTTCCTGGCGTTGTGTAATAAGAGATTTAAAACTGGGTGTTATCCAAGCTGGCTCGTTAGAACAAGATTTCATACTTTCCAAGGGAAGCAAAATGTCCATACCGGTACGGATAATAGTTTCGAAGGTAATAAGTTTGTCTGCACAGCTTTGGCTTTGATTGAGAATCGACCAGTCGATTTCGTTAATAAAGGTACTGAAGGCTGTTCTATTGCTTGGTCGCAGGTCTCTAATTTTGCGTATAATTCTCGTTTCTTGAGAAGTACGTCTTGTTTTCGGTTTCCCAGACCTCTACGTCTCATTGAAGAAAATCTTCGTTTTCTGACATAGTAGGCTTTGCACCAACGTCAAACTTCCGTTTCAAATTAGTTAAGTTAGTACAAATCTACTCAACCAGTACCAATTCGAAAATGTTTCCCAGCGAAGAGAAAACAAATCATTTTGTTTTGGAAATCGAGAGGACTGGAATCTAATCATTTACCATGGCGACCATAAAATTAGAACGATTTTCTCCAGTTTACTGGTCTGTATCCACATTCAAAGTTTCAAGTGATTTCGTTCAATAATCTTAAAAATATACACGATTATCCAAAATGTTAAAAGCGTGCAATGCGTCACGGTTGACACTCACTCTTTAACAAAGTAAAAATTAGTGATGCGCCGATCACGAAAATAGCCGATTAACATTGCCGATTAATCGGTGGCCGAATATTTCATATAATCGGCCGATTAATCGGGATAAATCGATTAAATTCCGCGCTCGCTCGTGTGGCTCCCAGGAAAGAAACTAGAATGGAGAACAAATGACTGCCGTGGATTATTGGCAAGATTCTTTCCGATCCAGTGGGCCGACAGGCTTATGAAAGTGTCATTATTGTGTGAACAAGTCCAAATGTCCGATGTGAAAGGCACATGGTCTGCTTCTTTGAGTAACTTTGACACAGCAGCTTCTGCCTTTGTTACCAAATTTGGAATTACCGTTCCACTGAAATGGCGTCGATCAGGAATATGGTATCTTGGGGCAACATGGTTCATGAGGCGCACAAAACCTAAGTCCTCGACCATCACAAACGGCTGGTTATCAAGAACAATCATTTCACTAATCAACTTAGTGATTTTCTGAGCAGGAGCACTGTTGATATCCCACGCTCGACTTGCTTCAAGACTCTGCTGCAAAGACATTTGGGTCTTTAGTTTCTTTCGAATTGTTGCTGTTGTTGAGTCATTCGTATCTTCTTTTCTTTTCTCTGCAACAGTTCTATCCTCGATGTCAATTGCTGTCAATTCAAGAAATTGCTTTGGATGCTTACCCTTAAGGTGATTTCGCAGATTCATGGTCGTGAACTTCTTACTGTTTTTGCCTCCTCGTGATATAAGAACACGCGCTCCCTCATCTTGACACACCTCGCACAATGCCTTTGAATTATCCCCTTCGTCTAACTTAAAATATTTCCAAACACCGCTTCTGAGAGACTTCGCCATTCCTCGTCTAGTATGGCGACGAAGGTCAGGGTGAGAAATATGAGGATATTATATAAATTATAAAGCGCCCACTCATCGCTAAGGAATGTGCACGCTGCTTTCACTGGGTGTCATGTTCATAAACATAAATAGTTTTAACGCGCTGTTTCTTAGATCTTCAAGTAATTTTAGCTTGCTACAGCAGTAAACAACTTCGTCCTTTTCTGTTTAAAATAATCAAATATATTTCCGATTATTATACAATAATCGGCCGATTACCGATTATTTAAAAATTGGCCGATTAATCGGCTTTTCCGATATTTTCCGATTAATCGGCGCATCTCTAGTAAAAATGGTCAGTGAGAAAAAATGAACCCTCAACGAGAGGTTTGCAGAGATCGCACCCGCACCGGTCCACCCGCACGGGAGCAATATATACGCAGGCTATTTATACACCACAAACACAATACTTTCTATGCACGTGGGTCAAAAAAGGTAAAAAATCGCCGTGTTTAGAAATGTAGGAAATAATTCACCACTTTTGCTTAAAATTTTATTTGTGTGTTCTTTAGCCGACTTACAACGATGATGAAAAAATCAGGCGAAAATATAAAATTTATCGATGCGAAAAAATATCGGCCATTGTATATTAAGCAACACTTATTTTGGGGGTGGTGTGTCCCTTTCACTTAATTGATAGGAATGCTGAAACTTTGGAAATAAACTCAGTCAGTAAGATCTTTCATATGAACTACATTTTAGAGTTGGGCGGTATGGGAATTTCAATACCGGTATTCGATATTCGAAAAATACCGCAGTATACCAGTATACCGTTACAATTTTTTAGCAAATGTGTGATCTACAGTAAGTACAGTTGACAGCCAATAACCCAAACATTCAAGGAAAAATTGAAAAAAGTTTGAGTTGTCAGGAGAATTGTTTCGTTAAATGATCTAAAATTAGATGGATAAATCAGTGTTTTACTTTTAATACATATTTCAACTCCATATTCAAAAAGCCTGGTTTTCATATATATGATCGCTACGATGAGTACGATCGCCACAATTGCTCAAAAGTCAAAAATGAACTCAGCGATAGCAGCGATCAAACGGAAACCACAATCGCAATTGTCGTGATCGCCGAGACAACATTATCCATCTTAGCGATCGTTTAAAAGTTAATATCTAATCTATATATTATTTAGCGCGGACACACACATTGTGTTTGTTTCTTATTTGTGAACTTTTCTTGCAGTTTAAATAAAAAGATAAACTGATGAAAGTCATGATACCGGTTTATCTTACTGTATACCATAACAACGGTATAGCGGTATAGCATCAGAACCAATACCAGCATTCCTGGTCTCAACTAAATATCGTGAATTTAACTAAAAATACTGGTATACCCTTTCCCCTTTCACAAAGTCATTTACTCTATTGTGTAGGCGACATGACCAAGTGGACAATGTTGCATTGGGTGATATGAGGAATTAGTTGCTAGACATATAATCCTTGTAACTTATGCTATAACTGTAATTATATTCGCTTAGCGATAGAGTTCTCTTCTACTCCAGTATCACTCCAGTATCCAACATAGACTCTTTCTCTATATGTATGCATGTCCTCAATTATAGGTGTGTCTATATGTCTTTATAGCTTAGAACCTATATAGATGCTATAGAACCTATAGATGATATTGATTAGAACCTATAGATGTTATAAAACCTATAGATGTTATAGAACCTATAGATATAGATGCTATAGAAACATATCGCTATTGAATGAAACAATATTATGTTGTTGCCTCGTAGCTCGTTCTATTTCAAAACCACGCAACATATATAGGTTTTATAGCATCTATAGGTTCTATAACATATATAGGTTCTATAGCATCTATATAGGTTCTATAGCATCTATAGGTTCTATAGCATCTATAGGCTTATATAGTTATAAAGACACATAGACACACCCATTACCACAACACCAAACTTCTCGATTTTAAAGGATATCGTTCGAGAATGAAAGAGATACACACATTTCTCCAATAAGTCATTATGCGTGTGTGACGTAAATTCCGAACATTTGCATATGAAACAAACTGATATATCTCAAAAAGAAAGCGAAGAAACGAAAATCTTTTAAAAGAAGTTACTTTATCATTTTAAAAGTTCTTCCAAATAAGACAATAAAAAATGTTGATGTTAGGTGCACTTTAACCTCGTTTGGTTGGTGTTTACAGTAAAGTTATCCTATACCCATGGTCTCTTCCCACACACCTCGCTCATTCGTCGCTCGGTCTGTACTGAAAGACCGTGGGCAGCATAATATTGCTGTAATGACCTCGGTCACTATAAAGTGTTATTATATGGCACAAGCTACTTCCGGTGAAATTGCGTGCTCTGATTGGCTGAGACACGTCACGTGCCGGTCCGTTATTTCCCGTAATGGTCCGGATTACGGATTTTGTCAGCCACTTTGTTAATACAAACAACGATAGGAAACTTTGAAAAGCAGCAAAAATTGAACGAATTTGTACGAATCGGACGATGAACAATCTAAAAGAGAGTCTTACTATCATGAAAGCAATAGAAGAACAAGATTGAAAATGACGATTCTGTCACTCAAAACGTATGTAAAGTATGTTGTTTAAAAAAGCCATGCCATATAATAAACCTCTTATTTAACCTCGACCGCTTGGTCATTACTAGAAAATATCAGACCTCCGTACTGTCAAGACGTCGGTCTGATATTTTCCCGTAATGACCACGCTCTCGGTTAATAAGAAGTTATTAAATTATAAATCACAATTAAAGTTAAACTTTTAGTTCTATTATTAGTTTAACTCGTTAATTTAAAACATATAAACCCTCAACAATTTTATGAATTCTGTACAGACGAAGCCAAAATAACTGATAAGATCTTTTACAATTTTTGATTTGGGGAGCGTTCATTATTTCAGTATGGCACTGGTTGGCACCGAAGTTGATACCAAAAAAAAGTTTTCATCACTAGATGATACAGCCATATACGTCAGCCATATACATCAGACATACACATCAGCCATATACATCAGCCATATACATCAGCCATATACGCTACTCTGGCTTTAAAAAGTTTTTTGAACGTGGTTTAAAAATAGATATCTCGGAAACGAATGGAATAAATGAAAAACTATAAAACAACTTGCCAACTTTATTTTGGCGTGCTCTATATTTTGGCGTACTCTATACAAAAAACTGTAGAGGCTTTATATGGATTTTAACTTTTTCAACCTTTCATAATATAAAGGCTAACCATCTAAATTTAAATCCTATTTAAATTCTATGTATTTAATTAAGCGACCTTGATATATTTATTGTATTGATGTTTAAATATTAAAAATAAATGTTCGTTTGTTGTTAATTCATCCGGTTAGAGATACATTTATTTCTCGTCTAATTTGTTACACACTGCTGTTAGATGTGTATAGTTGATCGTCCAGGTTGTAGTCTTGAGAAAGAATGTTGTTGGTCACTGACGTTTCGACGGCCTCAGCGGCGGTCATCTTCAGAGTCCAGGTTGTTGTAGTCTTGAGAAAGACTGTTGTTGGTGACTGACGTTTCGACGGCCTCAGCAGCGGTCATCTTCAGAGTCAAGTGAAGTGTGTTTGTCAGGGTTTGTCTATATATATATACGTCTGGTTCATTACGTCATCGTTTGTTTATGTCATAATTAGTGTGAGTGGGTGTAGCGTCATGCGTGGGCCAATATTGTTTGTCATCGGTTGTTTGTGTCATAATCAATGTGAGTGTTGCGTCATGCGTGGGTATATTGCTTGTCGGTAGGTCTATTGTTCGTTGGTGCGTGCGAAGAAGTCTTTTGTATGGTGTCAGTAATTGTTGTGATCTGTTAAGTGGTTTATGTTCCAAGTTGGTATACCAACTTTCTAATGTAAGTCGCTGTTTGTAGTTTGTGTTAAAGGCGATACATTCAGCCGAGTCCCGTTTCTAATTTCTATTAGCTCGTTTGTGTTCAACTAGTCACACTAATTATCACACAAACAAACGATGACGTAATGAACCAGACGTATATATATAGGCAAACTCTGACAAACACGCTTTACTTGACTCTGAAGATGACCGCCGCTGAGGCCGTCGAAACGTCAGTCACCAACAATAGTCTTTCTCAAGACTGAGTTTTCTCTTCTTATCTAAAAATTCAGTCTTTCTTGATCATTTTGGTATAGAGCCGACTAAATTCTGCGAACTATGGAAGCCACTATTTGCGAAATTTTGGTTTCTGCGTGTGACGTCATAAGTTGACCGCTCACAAGAATAATAACAACAACAATAAACACAATTTGTTTCTCTTAATTTAAAAAACAAAACTATTTGTTTTCTCTCAAGTGCTGATCATTTTGGAGTTGGTAATATTGAAGGAAGATGCTATGCAAACTTAACTAATCTTATACTAAAGTGTGAAGTTGCAGTAAACTCTGCTATGGCAGAAAACAAAGATTTGCTGCGCCTTAGAGGTCTGGAAACAAATCGGTTACCATGACGACTACAGAACTTGAACTGTCTTTTTTAGTTTATTTGTCTGTAAAGACATGCAAAGTTTGGAGAAAGTTTGATGAATGGTTTTGAAGAAATACTCGAAAATAGATCTTCGACAATTCTGCTTTCCTTATCTTACGTCATCATATGCCTTATTTCCATATTACAAAAACTGGAATAACTTAAGAATAAAAACAGCTATCACCAAAATTTAAAAGAACATCCTTCCTAATTTTAGGAGTGCTTTTATTCTAAACAAAAACAAAATTGGGGTTAGGGGCACTATAAAGTACCATAAACTGCGGAATATAAGCCCTAGGCTTATACAATTTGTTAAGGGTTTTGGGTGGGCTAATAAACGGGGGGCTTATATTCGGCGGGGGGGATGATCGAACTGCTAGTGAAATAAATTGAGACTAACATACGGCATTATCAATATACGTTTTTTATTTACTGGTCAGTAAGACATTGAACAGTTACATTTAACAGTTACATCTTCACTGGTTGCCGGTGAGATCAAGGATTGTATTTAAGATACTAATAATTACTTTCAAGGCTTTGCATGGCCAGGCACCTGTTTATATTACTGATTCGCTCACTAAATTAAAAACTACTCGTGCTTTGAGATCATCTGACCATTTCTGCTACTTGAGCCAAAATCCAAAACGGTGACTCATGGAGACAGAGCGTTATCGGTTGCCGCACCAAAACTGTGGAATTCATTACCACAGGAAATTAGAAGCTTTGATATGTTAAGTAATTTTAAGTCAGCACTTACGACTTTCTTTTTTAAAATTAATAGTTTTTATTCATATTGGTAATATATGTAGTGGGCTTTGTCTTATAATGAAACTGTAATTAGTTTTATAAGTAACATTAAGAATATATATATTGTTGTAAGAGCATTGAGACTATTGTATAATGCTCCTAATACGTCAATTATTATTATTATTTTATTAGATTATTAATATTTGATGTTATAGTAATAAAGTTATTTTTATAAAGTTATTCTATATTTCTCGCTCTCTTAATATTGAGTATTTTTTTCACTCGCTGGTATATTTAATTTTCCCATTTGCGTCACAAATAACTGTATGTCAACAGGTTATATTCCTGCTGTCAACACAACTTGTATTGTCTCACTAAACATTGAAATAAATAAAATAATCGAAAACCGGCATAGCCAGGCTGATATATTGAGTAAACTGCTACACCTCCAAAGCCCAAAAGTCTGTAAGATGACATTACTAGTAAGAGAGATGGGGGCCTTATATTTGGGATGGGGGGGGGGACTTATAACCGGAATATACGGGGGGGGGCTTATATTCCGCAGTTTACGGTATACGCTCTAGCGATCACCGTCAAGATTATACTTTGAACCAAATTTGCCTCCACCATCTGACGCTTATTTTAATATATCTATTAATTTCTAGTGTGGATCAAAGCCTTACACGTGGACAATAAGAAAACATTCGTGAACTATGTATAGCCACATGAATCGCTCAATGAAAAAACAGTATGGAAATATAATGCACTAGTCAATAAGCCAGTTCGTAATGTCAACTGCGTATCAAAATGACGTGTTCTTGCGTCGGAATTTCAATTCATAACATCAGGCTAAAACCGCAATAGGCATTTGCATTTCTATTTACACTTGCAAATTCGTTATACTGAATTCCCCAGCCTGATGTTATGAATTGAAATAAGTTTTATCCCGACGCAGAACGCGTCATTTTGATGAGCAGTCGACATTACGAACTGGCTTATTGAGACCCCCGGGACTATGCGTGGTCTTACAGTGTTTATGAAACGAAAATTGAGATGACTTTTTTATTGATTAATTTATTTGAAAGAGCTCCTCAAACGATAAAGAATGCCGTTTGTAGTTCTTCCATACCTTATCTCGTTCTCGAGTTATTCAAGATTGTGTAATATGACCTATGACGTCAGTAGTTCTCTCATAAACTTGTTTATATTCTGCCTTTTCTAAACCAATATTTAACTGTTGATCAGTGAGGTGCAACTTCGAGTCAAAATCTTTGTAGGGCATGGTGGATAATAGAACATTTTTGCTGCAGGATGAAAGGTCTGGGAACTAATATATATTGCTATGGTAACGATAAAGTTGACGTGGGAATATTCAATTTAGTAACCTGTATACTTGTGTAAAGTTTCAAACAATTTTGCTCAATATTTTTGAAGATATGCTTCATTAATGGTGGGTACAACTAGTGACGTCATAGGTCATATCACAAACACTTAAACGGAGCTTTGCTGGGGAAATGCAAGGTTTGAACCAGCGTCGATATTTTGGTAGCCGGAGATTTTAACACTGACCACTGACATAAAAAGGCGGGGATGGTGTAGCCGGGATTTAACACTGACATTCTACAGGGGGTGATACCAGTGTATTTCACTGAAGAGGTCACGCTGTATAAATAAAATTGTGTTCTAAAGTAAATAGTTTAACCCTAGGAGTATCATTAGATGTGTGAAGTTGATCGTCCAGGTTGTTGTAGTCTTGAGAAAGACTGTTGTTGGTGACTGACGTTTCAACGGCCTCAGCGGCGGTCATCTTCACAGTCAAGTAAATCGTGTTTGTCAGGGTTTGCCTATATATATATATGTCTGGTTCGTTACGTCATTGTTTGTTTGTGTGATAAACCACTTAACATCACGACAATTACCGACACCATACAATAGCGTAGAGTCTGGCTGCTATTAATAGCTCAAAAAGCGGATAAACAAACCAAATTTGACTCACAAATGATTGCAAATGAGCTATTTCTTTTATGGCCGCACGAATTATGGGTAAAAGCGGACAAACATCGGTACTGACGTCATCTCGACGGAGCGCTATTAAAAGACTTCTTCGCACGCACCAAACAATATTGGCCCACGCTTACAAACAATATTGACCCACGCATGACGCGACAACCACTCACACTAATTATGACACAAATAAACGATGACGTAATGAACCAGACGTGTGCATGGCAAACCCTGACAAACACGCTTTACTTGATTCTGAAGATGACCGCCGCTGAGGCCGTTGAAACGTCAGTCACCAACAACAGTCTTTCTCAAGACTATGTTATGTTATGTTATCCAGGATTTAACACTCGTAGAGTCTGGGTATACTAATCGATTTAGGAGTCAGACGAAAAAGGTAATCCAACTATTAAATTTAAACTTTTGTTATGCTTTTTTATACAATTAGACTATTTGTAAAAACAGTTATTAAAAGACGAAATGAGAAAAACAAAATAGAAGCCTTAACATATTTTTTCGTGTTCTGTTGTTGTAAGAATATTAAACTTATATAATTGTTTTCTTATTGAAAACTGTAAAAATCAGGGAAAACTAAATCTTTATTCCCGGTAGCCGGGTATTTTAACCGGCTGAACGGTATTTTTGAGCCGGGTTTTTAACACTCGTGAAATGTTAAAATCCCCGCATAGTCCCGGGGGTTCAGTTGACTAGTGCATAAGAACAGAATGAGAAAAAACATACATCCTACTAAATGGTTTTACTGATAATACAGTCGCGTATTTTACGAAAACGAATAAAATGTCCGATCGTATTATCGGTAAAACAATTCAATGGGATATGAAAATGATGAGAGACGTCAAAATGATGTTTATTGTTGTTGTCGTTCTTGTGAGCGGTCGCACATGACGTCACACGCAGAGACCAATATGTCGCAAATAGTGGCCTGATTCTATAAACAATTATTGGATGAGGTTTTTGTGATATCTGGAATAATCAATGTCGAGGTAAGTATTATCAGCCGAAGGCTGAGGTTTGTACCTTGATTATACCTTGATTATCTTGTGGAAAGTGTCCAAAGACGAGCAACAGGTGGATTCTCAGAACGAAGATCGGAGAATTGTCATATAAATTAGAAAGACTGATGACGCTTGACCTACTTCCATTGTGCTACGATAGAGAACTCAAAGACCTAGTTTTCTTCTTCAAGTCCCTACATGGGCTTAAATGACTTAAATGTCAACTAATTTGTTACGTTTGTTTCTCAAGGCCACATCAGGCTGAGCCAAAACTTTGTCAACCTTAAAACTCCACTTTGTAAAACAAGAACTTTCCAAGCCTCATATTTTAACCGCGTAGTGAAACTTTGTCTGCAAATTAGCCAATCCAAGTAGTTTCACCAGTTCTATGTCATTTAAGAACTTTGTAAGACAGATATTATCTAGTGTAGTTGTTTCTACTTTTGATATAGTCTGGCCGTGCACCTGGACACTGGTATACGACTGTCCCTGTCATAGAGCCTCTATGACATAGAACACTGAAATTTTACAGAATATGTAAACGAACAAGCACGAGGTGTGGTAGAGATAGCCAAGGGTCGGAACACTTCACAGGATAATTGTGGACTTCGAGTGGTTAATTTACAAACTAGCGGTTTGATGAGCAAAAAACTTTATCGTTATCGTACAGAGGGAAAACAATCTCTGGTGAGCGATTCTAAAATCGCTATCGTTCTCGTTCAACGATAATTTCATCGTTATCGCCACAATGTGACGGCTAATATGCATTTAATAGGCGAACGATTTTTTCTGTATCGTTATCGTATCGTTATTCGTTATCGGATGCAGCTGTGTGACTGGGCCTTAACCCTTACCCTAACAAAATTCCCTTTAACTCTTTCCTGTCCGGCCCAGTCAAAAGGCGTCATAGAAGACCCCCGAAGTCAATTCGACAAGCGCCAGGGACATGAGATCCACTCACACGCCAAGTTTGATTTGATTTCATAAACAACTCTGCGATTGGTGGCATTTTGAATTTTCGTGATGCTACCCGGGCGTGCAAGATGTACTAGTTCTAACACGAGTAAGCGTTCTTCCTCTGATTTCTAAATACGGACAAGCCGGTTGAAAATACGAGGCGCAGCCGAGTTTTTTTAACCGGTTTGTCCGTATTTAGACATCAGAGGATGAACAATTACGAGTGTTAGAACTTGCTTCTCAAACGAATCCATGTTTTGTGAGAAAATCGAGATTAAAGTTGGGGAAATTCGGCTGTAATCTTCCTCTTATTTCTAAATACTGATTAAATATTAATTTCTTTTGAATTTTCTTCATGAATTATTAATGAGTTTGAGAAGGCCTTTTCTAGAAAAATGGAAGTTTTTTAACCTGATTTATGATAATTAATGCTAATTTATATTATCATGATGTGTCTTGTTCGGAAAATTCAAAAGCATTGGTAACAGCCGGTTTATTGGGCTTTCAGAAAAGGTATAGATTTCGCAACAGTTATGAATATTTCCCGAGATATCAATAGAACAAAGAGGTAGTTCAATTTTGAATGTTTTTCAGCCGGACAGGAAAGAGTTTATAATCTCTTGTTTAGTGGTATGGTTTCCCTATATCTCTATAAGATGAAGTACTTACGCTTGTGTGGAAAGCTACCGCTCGTTAGGAAATGTCGCATTGCGGGCGCAACCTACAGATTAGTGAATGATCTGCCAGCACTGATTCCCATAATTAACTGTATGCGCTTAGTCAATGAGAAGACAGGAAAGGGCTACAATGTATAATAAAAAAAATTGTAATTTGAACAACTTCTAGTTCGCAGAATTTAGTCTGACCTATACCAAAATGATCAAGAGACTAAATTTTTAGATAAGAAGAGAAAATGCATACATACTCAATATTTCATTACATAGCAGCTTCAATTCTGTGTATCGAAAAGATTACTATAGTAAATGATCAATTTTACGAAAAATATCACAATAATTGATCACTCAGGTATATTTACTTCTTAGAAAACTTGAAAATGGATAATTTATAAGAAGGATTGATCAAATATAGACGGATTCGTTTGTGAACTGAAATAGGCGTCCCATAAAATGGCCGCCAAGAAAAAAACAAGCGCGCAAAGCACTACCCTGACACTCACTCTTTAAGAACCTAAATAGCCTAATTTTGCAGTAAACACCATTTATACAAGAACCTTTTCATGCTAACGTGGAGAAATCTAGGTTCTTATACGCGGGTTTTTATTGTATTCTGAAAAAACAAGGCTATTGTGAAATTGTGATATTTATTTTAATTCCTTGTTTTTCTTAGAGAAACATTTAGGCGCTGAGCGCAGTAAAACCATTTTTAGAGCGATTGGACAGTTATTTTCAAAGTTATGACTGTTTTGAGTGAGAAAAACATTTTTTCGAGAAAAAGTGTTTTTCTGCCGAATTTACCGCAAATGACCAAATTGGCATATTGTAAAAGACTGGACTCGTGGACTGGACTCGACTCGTGGACTGGACTCGACTCGTGGACTGGACTCGACTCGTGGACTGGACTGGACTCGTGGACTGGACTTGTAAAACGCGGACTTGTAAAACGCGGACTGGACTTGTAAAACGCGGATTTGTAAAACGCGGACTTGTAAAACGCGGACTGGACTTGTAAAACGCGGACTGGACTTGTAAAACGCGGACTGGACTTGTAAAACGCGGACTTGTAAAACGCGGACTTGTAAAACGCGGACTTGTAAAACGCGTTAAATATTATACACAGTATCTCATCATCTCAGCCAGTGGTGTAGTCCTAAATTGTTAACAAGGGGTGAGAGACAACTACGGATGTTTGGGGGCATGATCCGTCGGAAATGTTTCCTGCATTTTGATGTGCGTTGTAAGATAGTTTTATGGTTCTAAAAATGGTAAAAATACATTGACTACAGGACTCGCTGACATATCTTCCTAAATATAGGAAAAATTAGCATCAAAAACGTTCCGAAAAATCGAATAGAAATTAATAGGAATGTCTGTATTTTAATTGTAAAAATATATCAAACATGCCAAATTGGCATAATTTGTTATAATATTTAATATTATTTCTGTCTTGATAAATAATATTAACGGTGTCGGGGATTGCCTCCCTGGTCGCCCAACACTTCACAAATTCACCTTTATTTCCCTTCTCTCTCTCGACTCGCATGCTCTCAGAGACAGACAGACAAGATTTACACACACACGCACACTTTTCATACCGACGCTCTTATTTCACATGACATTGACCTGATTGGCTACTGCCCTAACCTAAATGGATTACAAATGTTCAACATCTGTCGTCACTAGCCTCCTCCGCAGGCAACTCTGGGGATTGGGACCGAAAAAAAATCGTGAGAGTTGCCTGCCAAAACTCGACATGTAAATTTTCCCACGCGTGTGGACTCACGCATGACAATTTTCATAATTGAGGGATGGGTAGCAAGATGTAATATTTTCTTCTAACAAGGGACCCCTCAGGTAGAAGATATGCAGTGTGTAGATAATAGCACTGATCTATATAATAGTCAAAAGGAAAGTCAAAGCTGTTACAGTGTCGTCGTGTCGCAGATATTATGGAAAGTCAAAGGGGAATGTTTTTCAAAGCAGCAAAAAAGTTGTCCAAGATCCTGTTAAATTACTCGCCTCGACGATTTCCCAATTAATGTATACATTATAGAATACCCGTCCACTTTTTGAAACCGCATTTAAAGGTAGAAATACAAACCAGGATGGTCTAAAATGTCTTTAAATATAATGTCAAAGGTTTATATTGTGTGTAGTTGTTTATTGTTAACATCAAATTAAATGGGGTTTTAAAATAGAACGAAGTAATTGTATGGATTAAAACTTTCCGTAATTTGACCCTTTCTAACTGTCAACAGATACAAATGGCGAAAGTACAATTTAGCGTGGATTCTCTTTGCTTGATGGAAACCTTAAGTCAAACTGAACAACATGATTGTCAACGATTCCGAAGACACAAACAGCGGCGCTATAGGAACAAATAATACCCAAGCGCAACAGACCCGCGTAGGAGTTTGTTTTGCCAGCTGGCAATGGCACGATTGATGAAGTGATACAAACGGCTGTACACCTGAAGTTCTTGTTCATTCAACAAGCGCTAAGCAGAAAAAATCAAATCTTTGTCTGAAAACTATCTCATCGAAAGGATAGTTTTTGACGAATATCACAAAAAAATGTATTTAAACATTTGGCCGTTAAACTGAATTGCTCAAAGCTCTTACCGTTATGCTGTCACCTTGTCAAAGACAGTCGATTTTTCGCGACAATCTCGCATTTCAAGTGAAGGACAATTGAAAGCGAAATTGTTCACTGTGTTTTGCCAAATTATTAAACAGTTTTTAGATTACAAACGGTCAAAGTAGGATAACAAATTTCAAATTTAAAAATACAAGTGGTGAAAGGTAAATAAGATATCATGTTTCAGCTAGTCAAACGAAAGAATATTTGAAGGTATTTAGTAACGATTACAAGGTCTACAAGGGTTAGTCCCGTGTCTTTCCTGTGACTTACGTTGAGGAATTAGAGATCGTAGATCGCGACGAATGTAATTGTGACTTGACGTCCTTTATTATTCGTTGGTCACAGTCCGACTTTAAAGGACTTTTCGTTCATCAAAATCGTTTACCAAAGATTTGGCTTTTTAACTTTTAACAAAGTTGCTTTAGAACTATCGCTGACAATTCGCAAGGCCGTTTTCACATACCGCGGAATTTTAGAAACAATATGTTGTAGTGGTCTTTCAATCTTGTTTATCCTCCATGCTCGATATCAAAACACAGCTTTGGGTACCCCGCGTAAGTAATCTATTCATTGACAAAACCTACTTTCCCACCCCGGGTCCAGGTGCTGGTCCAAAAGGTTACATCCGGTGGGCACTTTTCTTCGAGTTTTGGCAGGCATCTCTCTCATTTTATTTTTCGCCCGCCCGCAATTTTTCCCCCGCCCGCCATTTTTCCCTCCCGCGCGTGAGAGATGCCTGCGGAGGAGGCTATGTCGTCACTAGTTAATCTAATACCCAAACCTAACTTAACCTAAATTTAACCCTTAATTATTTCCTATCTATAACACTCGTAACTCACATGTTGACATAAATGATCCAGTCTCCGACACTCTCCCCCCATGCATATACCATGTTCCACGAGGTATATGTTTTTCCTTAGGAGACTGAACCGACTAAAGAATTAATATTATCAAAATTCACACAATGTATAGTAACAAACCAATTAATCCCCTCGCCCGGCGCGAAGCGCCGGCCGAAGGCCGAAGGCCTGAGGGCGAGGGTGATAATATCGACCGGCGTTTAGTCCCTCATCACGGATTCCAGGCGTAATGTAAAGTCACTTTCAGTTTCCTTGTATATATATGGCAAGCCAAAGTGGACAAAAGTATGTCGAGAATTGTATTCGATGGTCGAGTTGCATATACAGTAGGCGAGTACTGTATACGATACTCGAAAATACATATACGAGATAATCGAGATAAATGAACTATGAACGAGTTTTATAAACAATAGTCGAGAAAATGAACGACAATCGAGAATTATATACGATAGTCGAGATTTTATATATGATAGTCGAGATTTACGACGGTAATTTCGGTCAGCGGACACGATGTATATATCCCATACTTCGTGTTAGTATCATTGATTAGATTATCACAAACATGGCGGACATCGAAGACCTGCGGAACTTTCTTTTAAGTGTTCAAACTCTATTCGGACACTGCAGTCGATCGTATATGAATAAAGATACAGTCGGTGCCGAATATTGCAAAAACAAACTGGAAAATTATGGTGCTATAATTATTGCAATCGCTGTGGCAGTGTCTGAAAGTGAAACTGAGAACGAGGAGGATTTGGTTGGAACAACTGAAGCACGAACTAGCCTTTCAGCAGTACTTTCAGAATTGTTGTCCGCCGTGGAAAGTGCACGGATAAATCTATCCGAGGTCTTGGAAACATTTCCCGCAGAAAATCTGTGTAATTTACCATCAACGTTGCCGAGTACAGGTGGACGACCTGCTTTTGACATAAAAAAGGAACACATTGAACAATTAAGAGATGCGGGTATGGACTGGAAGGCCATTTCAAGATTTCTTGGTATATCTGAGAAAACTTTACAGAGAAGAAGAGCTGAGTTTGGGTTAACTGCAAATTTTTGCAACATAAGTGACGGTGATCTGGACAGGCAGGTGGCAGAAATCCTACAGTTGACACCTTATAGTGGAGAGTCTTATGTCAGAGGAGGTTTGAAAGGGCGACAAATTCATGTTCAACGGGAAAGAGTCAGGGAAAGCATCCACCGTGTTGATCCCATTGGAAGGAGCATACGGAGAAGATATGCCATTTGTCGCCGTGTGTACAATGTGAAAGGTCCCAATCACTTGTGGCACATCGACTCCAACCACAAGTTGATATCCCAAAGATTTGTCGTTCATGGTTGCATAGATGGCTTTAGCCGATTAGTGATCTACCTACACTGCTGTTTAAACAACAAAGCTGACACAGTGTTAAACTATTTTCAAAGTGGAGTCGAAGAGTTTGGCCTACCATCCAGAGTGAGGGGTGATCAAGGTGTGGAAAATGTCGATGTGGCACATTTTGTGTTGGAGAATCGAGGCATGGGGAGAGGTAGTTTCATTGCTGGTAAAAGCGTGCACAATCAAAGAATCGAAAGGCTTTGGGCTGAAGTCAATAGAGTTTTGTTAGCACTTTATAAAGATATTTTTCAGTTTTTAGAGAATAATGAACTGCTAGATTCATTGAATGAAGTCCATTTATATGCACTTCACTATGTGTATCTCCCACGCATTAATGCAGCATTAGCGGAGTTTCGAATTCAGTGGAACCACCATGGAATTAGAACTGCTAACCACAAGTCACCATTGACACTGTGGTATACCAACATTCAAAATGGTCCCGAGGATCCAATTGTTATCAGTGAAACCTCGTATGGGGTTGATTATGGTGGCCCTTTGCCTGAAATCACCACAGATAATAACATTGTGGTACCCACTCCTGGTGTTGAACTCACTGAGGCCCAAGTTTCCTATCTTCAGGAGAATGTTGATCCTTTACAAGATGATGGAAACAATGGAATTGAACATTATCTTAAGATATTAGATATTTTAGAACATTTCTGAAGGTTGCCATGTTTATAGGTAAGCCTTTAATTAGAAACTGAAAATTCTGACCCCCCCCCCAAACAGCACAGTATACTGATCAAAGTTACAACTCCTGCTTATGCTCCACGATGTTCAGTGTAACTCTGTTGTGATATGTTTAGGCCAATCTACTGCATAAGGGACTGTCCATTATTTATAAAGAAAACTGGGTTGGACAAAACGTGTAGTACTGGAGTTAGGGGGAAATATTGTACAGTTTATTTTTGATGGTTATAGATGTATAGTAATGTTAATTATAGAAAATATACAGGGGGTGCAATGTTAAAATAGTTGTAGTGGCCTTTATGTACATTCAGTTGTCACATGTAAATACTGTAGGCTTATATATATACAATTATTATTGTTACAAGTATATTGCACTTGACCGCGCCATGCGATCAATAAGCGAGAGACTGGGGCAAGTTTAATATTTTGAAGCACTCGATCATACAGGGGACCGGGTGTGAAAATTTTGAGTCTCAAACCTTTGGGCGTGTAAAGGATGAATAATTACCATGGTTCCCAACCCAGTATTCCTCAGAAAAAATGAACAATCCCTAAAGTCTGAACAAGCAAACTGCTTTCACAAAAAAGCATACTTACATGTCATTGTTGATCTAATTACTTTTTTCTAATTCATTAATTAACAAAAGAAAACCCCAGTACAAATCATTATAACAATTAATCTAGCAATCATGTTAAGCAATGTCCAGTAACCCCTAATGTTCACACAATGTCAAATGACCAGGCAAACGCATTTGCTAAAGTGTTGCTGAACTCTTCAGACAGTTAATTGTATGTTTGAAATGTGGAAGGCAACTCTAGAAGAGGACCACAAGTGTGGGCAACAATGCGGCGACTGACACCAACTGTATCGGTGAAGGTCACCTGAATTTCCTCAACAGTGATGATGTTGCTCCCCGTTACAAACTGCAACAGCCCTGCTAGCTGGCTTTCACCCAATGACTTGATGTATCTTTTGAGGTGGTCTAAACATGCTCGCTCAACATCAGAGGATGGCTCTGCCTTTAACAGCTTGATGACACGCTTTGGGGTGGGCCTTTTCTCCTCATACAAAGTGGTCATGGTGTTGACATCACTGAATTCCAAGTAGTTTCTCAATGGCTGCAAATGTGGACTCCATGCAACTGCGATGTACTTCGGTTTTTGCACAAGCTGTTGGTGGGCTAACTCCTCAAAGATTTTTTGCATGCCATCCAGTGTTGGCTGCCGATAGCATTTGTAGCTGCTCAACAGGTCAAGCAAATCCTCGTCGTCAACAGCAATCTCTCCTTTCAAACATTTCCTCATAGTCTCCTCTTCATCTGTTGATGTGTAAGAGGAGAAGGCATCAAGTAGCGATTCCTTGGTTAGGACATCTTCTCCGAACAGGCAGGTGGCTACAAATGCTTTGGACAGGAAAATGGGAAAATACTTATGACTCTGAAAGCCGAACACTATTATCCGGGCAATGCTGACCCACTGGTCCTTTTGGTAGTCATGCCGGACGGAAGGCACCTTTTCCGCAGCGCCAGTTGTCAGGGAGATTTGAAATTCTTTCCAAAATAGGCTGAGCACTTCACGTGTGACGCCACTACCTCTACCTGATTCAGGACTGTTGTTATCAGCTACAATCACAAATGTGATATTGTAATCCAGGATATCTGCAACCATGAACTGTTTAATTAATTCCTTTAACAGGTTGCTTCGTGGCAAGAAAATTTCTTTTGGGTGCCTAATAACCGGTTCCTCTGAGGAAAACAGGGCCTGCGGCAAATCATCATCCGAGACACCTAACATTAAAAAAATATAATTATATAACATTAGAAACTTTAATGTCGGTTCAGTGCACGGTTTGTTTGCAAAAAAAACATGACATTCTTTTAAATCCCAAAAACAAATGTACAATGTAATTTATCTTGGATTGCAATGGTTGATCGGTTACCCGGTGCACGGTTCGGCTAGAAACATTTATACTGCAAACATTATCTAAGTAAAATGCTCACAGCTGTAGTCATGAGTGCTCACAGAACGTTTGGTACATGAAAATATGTCTTGAAATTACTTCAAATTCAAATCAAAAAGCATGCATACATGTATGTGTACAACCTGAAATGTCATCATTGAGGTCATCTAAAACAATTGATGGTATAACTGGCTCTTGCACTGTTGTAGGGTCTGGGACTGAGTGTGTGGGCATCGTTGATGTGGAAGGTTGTGTAATTACAGGGGCTGACTGGTGATGTGTGGGTGGCGTCGACATGGCAGGTGGTACATTTCCAGGGCCTGGTTGGTGATGTGTGGATGGTGCTGTTATGGTCTGCAACATCTCTTCCTCGAATGTTTCAACAGCTTTTAAAAATAACATAGAGAATGTAGTGACAAATTTTAAGCTAACGTTCTGTTAACTAATCAAATGGTAATATGCATATTACTCACCTTGGAACAGTTCGTCATCAGCGCCACTGTAAATATCAGGTGGCTATAATATTTAATATTATAATATTAATATGTTGCAGTATTATTAATTACTGTTAAATGAAATTTTAAAATGAAACCATTAAAGTACTATAAATGCGTACACAGTAGTAAATGATAACAGCAGTAAATTCCACTTGCCTGTTGTGAAGTTTCATTCGCTTGTCCTATCAACTGCCTACTTGGGCGGATGTAGATGGGCTTATTTTGGTAGAGTCGTTGCACCATGGCACCATCAATGCCATGTTGCCCAGGGGCCAAAGATGGTACTACCAATGACGAGTGCATTGACACCAATAATTCGATGTCAACACCATCGGGAATTTTACCATCAAATGCCTCAGCAATGGCGAGCTGAATTTGAGCCGCATTCATTGCCTTGTAAAAGCGACACCCTGTGATGACATGGCCCTTCTCCATTAATGTCAGGCGACTTCCCTGGCGTGGTACCACACTATCATCAGGACCAGACAACAACACCAAGTCGCGCATGAATGGCCTCGTGTCAGCGACCTTTGGCTTTGGTCTAGATGAAACTCTTCTCTGCCGTTGCGTTGCAAAACTTGATCGCTGTCCGCCAAATTGCCGTCTGGCAATAAACGTGCTACGGGAATCTGGAAAATGCGACTGGGCAGGCATGGCAGGCGATTGGGAAGTTGTAGCTGTACTTGGTCTCTGTGTCACTACACGTGGTGGCGATGGCTCCAGCGCAGCTTGTCGCGTTGTTTCATTTTGAGGCACGACTATAAACGACGGCGTACTGCTTGTATTGCTTGCGATCGAAGACGATGTATGTTGCACGTTTTCATTACGAAATATGCGCCGTGTTTCTGCTTCGACCTGCGGCGAAATTGCGTCTGCCAACTCATTTATTCGGTCGAGAAGACGATTGACAACAGCCTCACGAGGATCCGCCATTTATGGAAATGAAGCATGCGTCGCCGTCAGATTATTTTAACACGAAGTATGGGAGATATGCATCGTGTCCGCTGACCGAAATTACCGTCGTAAATCTCGACTATCATATATAAAATCTCGACTATCGTATATAATTCTCGATTGTCGTTCATTTTCTCGACTATTGTTTATAAAACTCGTTCATAGTTCATTTATCTCGATTATCTCGTATATGTATTCTCGAGTATCGTATACAGTACTCGCCTACTGTATATGCAACTCGACCATCGAATACAATTCTCGACATACTTTTGTCCACTTTGGCTTGCCATATATATATATATTCAGGATCAACGTCGTCGATCATGCGCGGCATTGGAAAATTTGGCCCTGGTAACTAGATATGGTAAATACTAAATATCTGCATTTGACGAGGCATTTGAATTAAAAGAAAAGTACGTGTTTTGTCGGGTTATACGGTGAATGAAGATTTGTGTTCAAAAAGATCGTGAAAAGGCAGTGAAAATGCAATATATCGTCGTCGGAAGATGTCAAGTTCGTAAATCAAGTTTTATACTTTTATACGTGGCGTCAAACTAAAGGTAAACCCGTTTTCGTTTTTTTAAACCTGTTAATCAGTTACAAAGATCGTTTTGCAAACATGTTCGAGTATGTTATTCAGGCTTTTATTTGATGTATAGCATGATTTTCTAGAGTTAGTAGTTCAAAAGATATGGTCGTCTGAATATCTAAAATATTTACTCGGAGTTTGTCAAATCCAATCCAAGCGTCGTCGCTTTTTTCAAGCTGTTAGCTATCAGTTACAAAAATATTTTTGTAGGTATGTGAGAGGCTGTTAATCAAGCTTTCATTAGATATGTAGAATGAGTTCTTAGAGTTAGTACTTCAAAAGATATTGTGGTCAGAACATTTCACTTTTGGTATGTCGTCATGGCAACCGAAATTTAAAATTATTATAACATCAACCCAAGTTAGTCAGTTTTAGGATTAGGGTTAGCGATTATTTGAATTTCGGTTTGTTCATATATCGAGAAAGCGCCAATCAGACATCACAAAATCACTCTTTGAAGGCCGGGCTTTCGCTCGAAATTGAATAGTCCTTACACACGATATACCAATAAATTATGTGCTTTAATTTAAATTATCCATCACCATTGTTTCACTCGGTCACTTTGCAACCTCATCCACAATGGAATAATTGCAATACTTGATAATTAGCCTATATAGTGAGTACCAGTACTGGTGGTAAGGATGTAAAAAAGTACGGATTATAGTTGTGTTTATACTGCAAGTCTATAGGACTAACCAGGCCCCAACCTGGCTGAATGCCACCTTGGGCCTGGCTTACATTTTACTGACTTTAATAGTCTATAAACATGCACCACACTGGTTATAATAATCAGTGTTTATACACTCATCTGATGGCATGCTGGTCTGGCCAATGGCTTAGTGTGTTTGTGTAAACACCTTTGTCCTGTATTAGGCCTAGACAATGCCAGTCCTAGGCTTGCAATGTATATATTTACACAGCTTTTGTAGGATATATACTGTATATATAGATACTGTATAATTGGGTAGGTTATAACACTCACTGTGTCAGGGGAACACATTAAGGATTAAACAACTGGTCATCATCTCACTGACAACAAGCAGCTGAAGGGAATTTCATCTTGAATTAATGATATATTGGTGAAATAATTATATTAAGCAATGTTCTTTGTTGCATATTATGGACTAGCTTTTGTCATTTCATCTTTTTGAAATGTGTTACCAGTACTTGAATACCATTGAAATACCGGTACATGCATGCATAATTATATAATATAATAAGATTATATATTAATAAAAGCATCGAGCTTATCAATATATATAGTCAGACAACACTCATTGCAAAACTCAAAAATTAGCTGATATAGAGTATATACTGGTGTCTTGTAGTAAGGATGTACAAAATTACAGACTTTAGCTGTGTTTACATATATTGCAAGTCTATAGGACCAAGCTGCCAGCCACGACCTGGGCCTTGGCTTACATTTTATTGACTTTAATAGTGTAAACATACACCACTGGCTATAACAATCAGCATTTACACTCATCTGATATTATGGCATATGCCCTTCTGGCCAATGGCTTAGTGTGTGTGTTTAAATTCACCTTTGTTCTGGATAGTAGGCCTGGACAGTGCCAGTCCTAGGCTTTCAATGTATATTTTTACACAGCTTTTGAAGGATAAATACTGTATAATGTATAATTCATGGGTAGGTAATTAACACTCACTGTGTCAGGGGAACATGTTATAGGGATTAAACAAGTGGTATCATCTCACTGACAAGAAGCAGCTGAAAGGAATTTCATCCTGAATTAATATATATATTGGTGAAATAATTAGATTAATCAATATCGTTCTTTGTTGTATATTATGGGCTTTTGTCATTTCATTTTTTGAAATTGTGTTACCGGTACTTGAATACCATTGAAATACTGGTACATGAAACTGTTACTGTAAACATGCATGTTGAAATTTATTATTAAAAGGATAACTGACATAATTAACTTAATTATGTAATATATAATTAATACAATTATTATTTAAATTAATAATTATTAAAATTAATTATTAATTTCAATAATCAATAGTTACACAATTGGTTTCTAACCCTGCCTGCAAGACAATTTAGTGTTGGCAGACTTTCCCACTTGGGTACTGTTCAGTACACTACCCACAAATTGCACCCAAAAAATAAGCAGTTTGAAAATCTGTTCAGTTTGGCAATATTAATTAAGCCTCAAACAGTAAGCGGGCGAGGGTTGTTGCGTACACGTATTTCTAGTTTAAGTGATGACATAATATGAACACGCAGTAATTGGCTATGCTGTTGCGGTCACCCTGTCATTGTTTTACTACTATATAATCCCCTCGCCCGGCGCGAAGCGCCGGCCGAAGGCCGAAGGCCTGAGGGCGAGGGTGATAATATCGACCGGCATTTAGTCCCTCATCACGGATTCCAGGCGTAATGTAAAGTCACTTTCAGTTTCCTTGTATATATAATAATAATAACAAGGCAGTCGTGATATTGTGCAAAATTGCAAAAATAAGTGGTGGGCTTATTGAAGTCAAAGTTGCAGCAGTGGAGGTAGTACAGCCTCATACCCATGCGGTTATGGTTTAGGTAATACCAGAGCAGTGAGTTCTTCAGCACATATATATGGAGCTCAGGCCAGCTCACAATGAGCTTGCTGGAGCATAGGTACTCACAATCTGCCCCTGGCACATTTGCAGATGTCTCACATCTGCCCCAACCTTGTTGACCCCCCTTGTGTTGTAACCGTTCTCAACATCTATTCACAATATACTAGTTCATGAACATGTGTAATATTAAACAGATGTAAATTGGACAGTTGCATAAAAATGCAATTGGACAGTTGCATAAAAATGCAATTGAACATAAAGATAAAATTGTTGTATAACATACAGGTAGTTCTCACTTCTCTGTACAAGGCTTGCATAAAAATGCAGCTCAATATGAACGCAAAAAGTTGACATTATATTACAGTTGACAAACTAAGTTAATCAGAATTTGTTTCTTGTAATAAAAATGCAGTTCGATATATTCTGTCGCTTTATATGTCACAGCTGTGTATGAGGGACACGGATGTGCATTATTCTGCATGAATGAGAAACAATGAACTCACACCAATATACACCTAAAATACAAGGAAAACTGTATTCACAAACAAAACAAATTGACAAGTTTGCCCATGACAAGTTACAAGTGATGCTATGATGGCAAGAAATCGCAGATACCTCGCAGTCACTGAGCCATATTTCCGTTTGGTAAGCGTTTAACAAGAAAATTAAGTATACATAACTATCTTAGTAGTCTTACCTTGACAAGAAGGCAGAACAGATCGTTCAAACTTCACAGCGTTGACAGAAGGTCGTGATAAAAATGATACGTCACAAAACGTCATAAAACTGAACATCTCGACAGAAATTTACACAAATCGAGATTTCGTTGACTATACATAGTTCCGCGAAGAGGTCTGGGTACGAGACACAGCAACCCAAGTCAAGATTAGTGTGCTGCCTACGGCAGCAATAAAGACGTTTTAGGAGCATTATACAATAGTCTCAATGCTCTTACAATACATTCTTAAAGTTACTTATGTATCATTATAAATTACATATCATTACAATATATACCACATATCATTATATATACATATACATATACATATCTCAAACGACGTGTTTGAGAAAAATAAGGTGGTCGAAGTTGATTCGTTGCGGTACATAACAAGGCCACTAGTTTCTCCTCAGTATGACGAATCCCGCGAAGAACCAACGAAACAAAAAGGATAACGTGGATTCTTCGGAGCAAAATGATGGCGCATATATATCTATATATATTCAGGATCAACGTCGTCGATCATGCGCGGCATTGGAAAATTTGGCCCTGGTAACTAGATATGGTAAATACTAAATTAAAAGAAAAGTACGTGTTTTGTCGGGTTATACGGTGAATGAAGATTTGTGTTCAAAAAGATCGTGAAAAGGCAGTGAAAATGCAATATATCGTCGTCGGAAGATGCAAGTTCGTAAATCAAGTTTTATACGTGGCGTCAAACTAAAGGTAAACCCGTTTTCGTTTTTTAAACCTGTTAATCAGTTACAAAGATCGTTTTGCAAACATGTCCGAGTATGTTATTCAGGCTTTTATTTGATGTATAGCATGATTTTCTAGAGTTAATAGTTCAAAAGATATGGTCGTCTGAATATCTAAAATATTTACTCGGAGTTTGTCAAATCCAATCCAAGCGTCGTCGCTTTTTTCAAGCTGTTAGCTATCAGTTACAAAAATATTTTTGTAGGTATGTGAGAGGCTGTTAATCAAGCTTTCATTAGATATGTAGAATGAGTTCTTAGAGTTAGTACTTCAAAAGATATTGTGGTCGGAACATTTCACTTTTGGCATGTCGTCATGGCAACCGAAATTTAAAATTATTATAACATCAACCCAAGTCAGTTTTAGGATTAGGATTTGCGTTAGGATTAGGATTAGCGATTATTTGAATTTCGGTTTGTTCATATATCGAGAAAGCGCCAATCAGACATCACAAAATCACTCTTTGAAGGGCTTTCGCTCGAAATTGAATAGTCCTTACACATGCACGATATACCAATAAATTATGTGCTTTATTATAATATTGCAGAATAACAAATGTTAATACAAAATTTTGAATGGCAGATTTTATACTTTTATTTAAATTATCCATCACCATTGTTTCACTCGGTCACTTTGCAACCTCAATACCTCATCCACAATGGAATAATTGCAATACTTGATAATTAGCCTATATAGTGAGTACCAGTACTGGTGGTAAGGATGTGAAAAAGTACGGATTATAGTTGTGTTTATACTGCAAGTCTATAGGACCTTGGGCCTGGCTTACATTTTACTGACTTTAATAGTCTATAAACATGCACCACACTGGTTATAACAATCAGTGTTTATACACCCTTACGAAAAAGTCCTATAGGAATTCCTATAAGAAATCTTATAGGAAATCCTATAGGATTTCTTATAGGATTTTCTAAAGGATTTTCGGACTTTTCCTATAGGAATTCCTAAAGGAATTCCTAAAGGAATTCCTATAAGATCTCCAGAAGAATCCTATAGGAGTTCCTATAGGAATTCTTATAGGATTTTCTAAAGTATTTTTGGACTTTTCCTATAGGAATTCTTTAGGAATTCCTATAGGATCTCTAAAAGAATCCTATAGGAATTCCTATAGGATTTCTGAAATAATCCTATAGGAATTCTTAAAAGAATCCTAGAGGAATTCCTACAGGGTTTCCAAAAGAATCTTATAGGGTTTTATATAAAATAAGAAATTCCTATAGAACGTCAAATGTAAACTTATAGCAATTTCATGCTTTTTACTAATAGCAATTCTAGTTGCACAGCATCTTCTTAGAACAACTACGGTATATTGATTCATATAGGAGGTCAATATTATCACAAGTGAGTGAATAATTTATGAAACAAAAATGATATTTACTGCAAAATACCATATTCATCATGAAACTCTAGTTTATTTTGTTATATATGACATAAAAACGATAGTGTATTAAAAATAGTTACAATATTATAGGTTATTAATGTATAATAGTTAGAATATTATAGGTTCTTTATTTATAATAATGTATGTCGAGTATATCCTTGTGACGTACTATATATGTATATGAGAAGAATAATACATGGATGTTCAGAATAATACATGGATGGAATAATACATGGATGGAATAATACATGTTCAATTTATTTTGAGTGTTGAACAGAACCTCTCATGAGTGAGCAAAGCAAACAAGTGGGATGTACTGTTCAGCACGAGAAATAGATTGTGATAATATTTCCAAGAATCCATGTTTGTATTAGGGATGCACCGGAACTTGGTTCCGGCCGGTTAGTTCCGGCCGGAACTCCGATTTTTCCAAGTTCCGGTTCCGGCCGGAACTCATGAAAAATGTTCGGCCGGAACCGGAACTTATTTGTCAAAATATGGTCAGCGGTTGATCTGTAGTGTTCAGTCTTTCTGAGACTATGCACGGCGTCAACACGATTAAAAACAGATCGACTATTAGGAAACAAAGGATTTTCTTGAGAATATTCAGTATTCACATTTGATTGGACAAAATGTTCATGATACCAGTATGGAAAACAAAAAGTTAAAACATTATAAAACTAGTTTTGTATGTAATGGAAATATGAAGGACAATTTTAATAATTTTCCATCTGGTATTATTTAATGAGGGGTTATTTTCACTTTTTGACCACTTCATTCCACAAGGATAATGTCAGACTAAGCTACTCTGATACCCGGTTCCGGCCGGTTAGTTCCGGCCGGAACTTATTTCAGTTCCGGCCAGTTCCGGTTCCGGCCGGAACTTTTAAATTTGGTTCCGGTGCATCCCTAGTTTGTATTATTCTGTTTAATTAATTGTCCTACTGCCTTGCAAAATATAATACAAATAAAAATACAATATATATATATATATATATAACTACTGCAAATATAAATAACAATTGTTCAAATTAATATGAAAATGATTTATAGCACAAATAGGACTTATTTGTTGATGTTGATTGAGCACTTTATGACATTGTTTATCTTCATGGCAAGGAAGTTTCTAACTTCTTTAGGGGTTGAGCCAAATTTCTGTGCCACATAATCTGAAAAAATCCAGAAGACAAAATTAACAAGAGAATTAAAGTTTAGGCTACTGTATTATATATTATTTATTTAATTATTGTGCCACATGCTGTGGCATGTAACCTATGACTATATTACCAGAAATTGAGGACAAAATGGCCAGCTGATTGCAGTGTAATTTACGTTGTATCCAAATTTGCATCTGTTACTACTTTAAATTTTTGGTCAGTTTAAGTAAAGTATTACAGTAATTTAAAATGCCAACTTACCGCATATACTGTCAACTTTTTCAGTATCCAGCTGTGGCTTAGCTTCTCTTCCTTTATGGGCGTTAGACTGGCGCCCCGAAACGGAATGAGTGCATAGCACTTCTCTCGTCCATACCATGGGTAGTAGGGCATATACAAACTCCTTTGCAGAATGCTTGCACTTTAATACTTTCTGTTGTCCTCGGCTAACCTCAATACCAGTGCAAAGTGTTATCTAAACCCAAATAAGCATATAATTAGGCTTGACTAGCTACTTTGGACAGCCCATTTTTTATTAGTATTTTTAGGCAACATATAAGAAATATTTGATCATTGCATGAAATATTATTTATTAAAAATATTTCATGGTTTCTGATTGGCTGAGAGCCACCGGTGAATTGTTCATATCAACTCGATGACTGACCAAATATGGAGCTTTGACGTCAATGATGCAATATCCAAAACATTATTGCACAATTGACGTCAATGATGCAATTTGAAAAAATTATTGCACAATTGACGTCAATGATGTAATATGAAAACAATTATTGCACGCTTGATATTTCACGCCACAACACTTAATGGCTTCCTAACAAAACTTATAGTCTTATTTGGCCGGCTCCCGGTCAAATGGTCACTTCAATCTTTTTAATAAATAATAAAACAATTAGGTATAGGATTTGGTTTTCGCATGTCGATGTGAAGAATTATCAAGGCCTCGGTTTGTATTATCCGCCACAGCCTTCGGCAGATAACACAAACCTCTGCCTTGATATTTCTTCATATCATGCTCAACCTCATCCAATAATTGTTAAATATTCCTGAAAAGGATTGGCTGTTATTATTAACAGACAAAACAAATGTTGTTTGTCGTAATGTTTTGAATTAGACCTGTCAAATATATCTAGTTGTCATTGGATAATTATGACATTTGAAAACCTTGAAACACATATTTGAAAAATAATATTGAAATGTAGCTGACTATATAATATAAAATATTTCCTGTTTCCATACATTTACAAACAAACTGTCGCTGTCCTTAATCCATTGATAGCTGAGCTGGCCTAAAACAGTCACCTGTCACCTTTGCCATTTTAGTCTAACAGATGATTTTACTAATCACTGGGGAGTCTTCACGTGGCAATCATACATAAAATACATACAGGTGTATGCTTATTTGTGTAAATCTATTTTTAAGAATTACTTACACTGTCTATGTCACTATCAGAACTGGAACTTGCCGATGCTTCGGATTTGATGGCATGTACCACAGGTGATGAGGGACGTTTCTGCTGAACATTTTCTTTTTCCGGTCTTGCCACAGTTATCTTTTTTTCTTTGCACTGACATGGAGTTGAGGACAGTTTCTTCACCTCCCGGACTGAATTCTTTAGTTCCCAAACTATGTCCTGCAAATTTTGCATGTCTACATAAAACCAGGAGTAAAAATATATATATAAATGTGGTAGGGAAACTACAAATCAAGAAGCAGTAAACCATACATAATTAGTTTAAAATGTGTTCATATCTTTTAGAATTTACAACTGAACGTTACATATACCAGCATGTTACATATACGGCACATATATATAGTACATAAGCAAAGAGTGCGTATATGTAACATGCCCATATATGTAACGTCACGTTACCACCCTTTAGTTTAAACTGGGTGGTAACGTGACGTTACATATACGGGCATGTTACATATACGGGCATTATATATATATATATATATATAAGCACCCGTATATATATAAGAACCCGTATATATGTCACCTCACGTTACTACCCTGTATCGCATGCCGAGCCCGTTAACATGCCCGTATATGTAACACACGTTACCACCCCCGCTTGCAATTTACCTTTCATCTTTTCAACCTCATTTTTTAATGCCTTTATTTCCCTGTCTTTAGCACTAAGTTGCTTTGTCATTTCTTTGATGTCCACATCCAACTCATCTTCGCCACAATCATCTTCGCCAGAGTTGTCTGAACTTTCGATGGAACAATCCTAATAATTTTTAACAAATTAAGAAAACAACCAGTGTTAACAGTGTTCATCCTTAAAGAGTAAACACCTTGGTTAAGGTGTGCCACTACATTTATGTAACATTTGATAACAATTTAAAATATTAATGTCTAACCTCTGAGTACTTTTCCTTTGCAAGTTTCTCTTTTAATATTAAAATGTGGTTTTCTGACATTGATGAATTCGATTTGGCTTTTCTCTTTGTCTTGCATTTCTTTGCTGGTGGCTATTGACAGATCAAAATAATCACAAAATACAAATAAGATTTTTACGCACAGTCTGACATTGATAATATTTAATACAATGTTACAATAATTAGGTAAATTACTTTCCAGTATGTATAAGGTCCTCATGATTTTATAATTTTAAAAAATGTGTCAAAAAATATACAGGGTCGGTGAAGCTGAGCTACAATTGTACTGTAGGGTTGGTCGGACAACCGCGACCACTCATTTTTTTTTACTTGGCCTTAGTTTAGTATGGTAAGTATAGTTAGTTTCAAGGTTCTGAAGCAGATGTCATACAAAGCTTTGTTATCAATACAAAATGTTTCATCAGTGTTTTCAACTAACAGATGGATCATGGATGGATAAGGTGGCTGTTGTATGGCTCTACAACTATGTCAGATACTTTAGGTGAAGATACAACACTAAAAGTCGTCATTGTTCTGTCATGGTATTCTTCATGGATTCTCTAATAAATTGTCTTTTCCTTAGCATATTGCCCAAATCTCCTCAATCCTATAGGCATATGCATGGCTAGGCATCAGGTCACCTTAAGTAATGGTCACCTAAATTTGAGTCTGTTACCATGCCTTATTATTACTGGTTAAACTAATTATAATTTTACACAAACTAGAAACAATATCACTGGCACATACCATAACTGGTGTTTCCCCATCATCTGTATCATTCACATAACGACCATTCTTCTTGCTTTCTCTTTTTCCTCTCCCTCTTATTGGCGTTTGCGTGGTACCAGTACTAAGATATCTAGTCATTAGCTTGCGAATGATATCATATTGATCTATTGGATAAAATTATTGTGAATGGATAAGATTATTAATTCAAATGTCAACACTATCAACACCATGTATTCACCATAAATTTTCCTCATATATGTATAATAACAAAATAGATTACAGCTTATGTTTTAGTATTTCTTTAACTTGTCTGTTGGTTACTGTTTCTATTAAATTATTATACATCAGACAAACTAATAACAGTATAGCCAAGTAACTCATATATTATAATTAGCCTGCTTTATATTCACGCATTGCTTATTATTAATATTTTGCCGCCTTAATTCAAAAGCAAAAGCAATCCCCAAGATATCTTTGCCATCCTAATTTGTTTGATGCTGGAAGTGAGGCGGTTGATAAACAAGATATCAATCTTATATTCAGTGTTTATAGTACTGCAAGACACATACTGGCATATGTTGATATCGGCATGCAAGTAAAAGCCAGAACGAATATAAGCGTGGTGTGATTAGACCATCAACATAATGCAAATAAACATTTGTATGAATGTAAACATAACCATATTATAACTTACCATTGAATTTCAAAACTCGCACAACATACACTTTGGTCTCACATGTGCTTTCAAGGGCAGACTTTCCATTTTTATTGGTCCACTTTGAATACTCCTTGGACACTGGCCAGTTAACCAAGACTTCCTTAGCCGGCAGCCAATCTTCGTTATTAAAGGTAGATATTTCATCCTGGTCGACAATCCAGTTACTTTCACCTACAGCGCAACTACTGTCTTCGCAAAACTCGAATAACGCAAACTTCATTTTACAAACGAGATAAATTCACAAAATCTAAAAGAACTCTTGTTGGATCTGACCAGACACTGTGTACTGACGCTGAAGAATCAAATATCACTTTGAAATTTTGAATACAGCGCGACAATTATCGTGCTGGCACGGTATGCTGGGATAAAATACGGATGCTTTCATGATTGGTTACCACTGGATGCGTTGCCATAGAACTGACCGAACTGACCAATTAAAATCCAGCAAATAAGTGAACATATATATTATCATAATTTATTATCATATTGTCCTCGAAAAATATAAGAGCACAGTGCCACAGACAGTCTCTCTCGACAATTTCATAGAAAATTATACATCTTCGAATTGCATTTGTTTAAACATAATGCCTCTCAGGGGGCCATATAAGCAATATGAGGTAGACACAACTGTGGCAGTTCCGAAATCTACTTTGTATGAGAGACGTAAACGGCGTTTTGCGGAAGTTGACGAGGACGTTAATTATCATGGCGATGTTGTCATTAATAATAACTCTGAACCTGAATCCGAGGGAGAAGCAAATCCTGTGATAAATTTCGCAGACGAAGCTGACTTAATAAACGATGGAGAAGATACAGATGACAGTGATTTTCAGGTGGGTCCATTTGATGCATTTTTAGTGATATATAGTGCTTTCAGACATTGGTCATAGTGTCACGTGCTAAATATTTTATATAAATGATTGCCATTAGCCTATACCTTTTACGTAAACATTGACAAATTGCCTAAAATCTACCTAAAAGAATTGCTTCGTTCTCTAAAACTACTCGTCCAATTCGATAAAGATTACCATATTTGTTTGATTTAACCTTTATATTTTTGTTTTAAATGTTTTGAAATGTCTGTCGTCTCACTTATTTTTAGATGAAAATAGACGTTCAAAAGTGGACACATTCTATAATCACTCCATTTGAATTTAAATAATAATTACAAAACTACTTCTGTTGACAGGATCTAAGGGAAACGGAAATATCACTAGGGGATGGAGATGTGATTGATGATACCGAAGAAGAAGATTATCAGTGTGCTGCCGGGATGCCTTTCAATGATCAGGTATATACATAATTATTATATATATAGCTACTAGTAGGATATGAGCTATGTTGCAATTTGATTGGCTCCTCTACAACGAGGCTATCACCGCAGGCTATCACTGCAGTTTATCCTAATCAGATCAGAAAAAAATGTATTTCCTTAACTTTAGAAGGAAAGCAGTACTTTTGCCCACTTCCTTATGACATTACTGATAATTAATTAGGCTTAGATTATAGAATAACTGTCCACTCTAACTAACAATTCCCAAGTCAAAAAAGGTGGGGCTGTACCTTACATCAAAACCAACCCTTAAAAGGTTGCAAACCCTGTATGAGAAAATATATATTATATGGAAGTGAGTGATATACTGGGAAATATACAGTGACTCAGAGATATTTTTCATATCTTAATTCACTAGTGAAGATATCGACCACGTGACTAACCGAATTGAATGTTAATCGTGTTGTTTCGAGATAATAAAAAGAACATTACATGGATGCTTGAAGATATGAATTTTATCTTCTTGTGGTGAAAACAATAGTTTACTCATTGACTTCGCTCATTCGTATATAAAATATTGCTTCCACGACTAGAAGATAAAATTCATATCTTCGCGCCGGCCACCGTGTAATAATATATATATATAATTTCCAATATTATTCTACTCGACTTAATACATAACTATAACAGTAGGTTTCTATCAAATCTATTGGACAATTTGTTGGCATTTTCACGAACACATACACAATATTATCATAACTGGGTAGAGTATGTCGGTTTAGTTGAAATGTTTGAAATTCGCTTAAGATAATAATTATGCCAATAAAGTTAGAAGATGTGTCCTGTTTACAAGGACTAGCTTGATTACACCCGGGATACCCTGTGGTTTTTTGGTTGGGGCATTTACAAGGAGGGAGAATGACTCATTAGTCTCAACCCAGTGACTGAGAGCCCAGGTTACAAGGGGCGTAGCGTGCAGGGGTGGGGGTGTAACAACAGGTACATTGTAGTTTTACTTGTGAAAGGGAGATTCCTATGATTCAGCATTAACCTAAATTTTTTGTTGACTCAACAGGCAAGCTTACTCAACCGAAACCCTCTGTTTCAAGGAGCAACTGTCACAACAGCAGAATGTCTTCTTCTTGTTCTGTCCTATATAACCAGACATCATCTGACACACGAGGCACTTAAAGATCTGTTGATTCTGCTGAATGTTCTTCTGCCGGATTCAATACCCTCTACAAAGTATAAATTCTTCAAAGCAATTGATACTGGAGTATTTGAGGTAATTATCACAGACTGTATTGTGGTGCAAAAATACCATTGGAAATTAATTATCACACACCATGTCCGACTATAAATTGATAACAATAAATTTACTTATCAAATGGTCTATTTGATTATTAATGTTTTTTCTTTCTTTCAGATTCACTATTATTGTCCATCGTGTTTATTTTACCTTGGTGTGAGCACTGCTGAACGAAATTGTGAATCTTGCAATGAAAGATTTAGTGCTGCAGAATGTACTAAAAAATGGCAATTATTTTTTGTATTTGTCAATGGAAAGTCAGATTAAAGATTTGCTTAGTGATGACAAGCTCAGACCATATTTGACAAACCACACCATTCCTGACAACAGAAATACTGCAGGGACCATTTCAGACATTACTTCTGCAAAACTATACCACGAGTTAGTAGAACATCATAATTTCTCCCACAACGACTTATCGTTAACATGGAACACCGATGGGGTTTCTGTTTTTGAATCTTCAAACTATTCGATTTGGCCAATCCAGAGTGCAATAAACGAACTGCCTCCACATCTGCGTGAAAAGCATATCCTCCTCCACGGACTCTGGTTTGGTACTAAAAAGCCTGCTATGAACACATTTTTAAAGCCATTCATTGAAGACTGCAAGCATCTGGAAACAAGTGGGTTTACATTTGAAGATGAACAGCAGCCAAGAAAGGTTTTTGCACATGTTCTTTGTGCAGATTCACCAGCACGAGCAATTGTCAAAAACTGTAAGCAGTACAATGGATAACATGGATGTGACTGGTGTGAATTTCCTGGCGAAACCATCAGCAATGGCGGTCCTCCAACAAGGTACTACCCTTACAGAGGCCCTCCAAAGATGCGGACAGCTGAAAAGCAACTACACCACAGCCTTAAAGCAATCCGGAAAGGTGAAGATGTGAAAGGGGTTAAAGGGCCATCTGTAATTGGAATTCTTCCCACATTTAACCAGGTGAGAGGTGTTGCTGTCGACTTCATGCACTGTGTTTGCTTGGGCGTCACCCGTCAGTTTGTTAATATGTGGATGGATAGCAGGCAGCACGAGAAGAGTTTCTACATTGGTAGAAGAGAGCAAGACATCAACACCCGACTGCAGGCCATTGATGTTCCAGGGGAAATCAGCCGTGCACCAAGATCAATAGCTGATCGAAACTATTGGAAGGCATCAGAGTGGAGAGCTTTTATTTTTTATAGTCTTGTTGTTCTCCATGGTATACTACCTTCACAAAACCTGAAGCATTTCTTCTTGTTTGTGTATGGTGTGTACTGCCTTCTAGGTGATTCGATCACAGATGATGCCATTAATTCTGCTGAGGTTTGTTTAACTAATTACTTTATCCTGTAGTATGTATGTATTAACCAGTGTCTCTCTTTATCTTACGTATGTATTAACCAGTGTTCCACTTTATCCTATGTATTATGTATTATATATAATGTATATGTGTTAACAAGTGTTTTACTTTATTTCAGGTTTGTTTAACTAAATTTGTAATTCAAGTTGAAGAATTGTATGGTTTAAAGTGTTGTTCATTTAATGTTCATCAGTTGGTACACCTTGCTCATTCAGTTAGAGATTGTGGTCCCTTGTGGTCATCTGCAGCATTCATGTTTGAGTCCAACAACCACTCATTGAATAAAATGTTTCATGGGACGCAACATGTCCCAAAGCAAATTGTAGAATTCTATACACTTTCAAAAAAGATTCCTGTACTGGCCAAGGGATGCATCAATGTGGAATCTAGTCCAGCTGTCCATAACCTATTCCAGAAACTGGGAGATGTAAACTCTACTGGCAGTGATGTCACACTTTCAGAAGGAGTTCGTGGTGTTGGAAAAGAAAAAGCTGTTCAGCTTACAGCATCACAAGTGCTTGCAGTGCAAGTTTTATTGGGAGTAACTGTGACAAATAACTGTGGAGTTTTGTACTCAAGATTTGTTGCCAATAAAAAGTTGTTTTCAAGTGTGGATTATGTTAGATCCAAAAGGCATATCAACCATAATATAACATTTGAACACCAACAGTATAAGTATGGCGTTATTGTAGGTCTTCTGTTAATTAAGCCTGAATGTTCATGTGACACAGCAGAGCTTCAATACTGCAACTGTGTTAGCTATAGTGTTATATTAATACAACCAATGGCTGTAAAAGGCAGACCATTATTTAGAGATGCCGACTTCAATGTAAATAGTTTTTTTTTGCTAGAAGTAGAGCATTCTGGAATGCAAGTAGCAGTTTATCCTTATCAGATTAGGAAAAAGTGCATTTCTTTAAGCTTGGAAAGAAAGCAATACTTTTGTCTTCTTCCTTATCACATAAATGATAATTAATAATTGTAAAATAATTTAATGTATTAAAATAATTTAATGTAACGAAGGCAATACTGAAAATGATGGCTCCAATAATATGGTACATATTTAAACCGGCCTACATGCTGAAATAGATTAGAGAAACAGTTTAATTTGGTCATATACACAATTTTATATTGAGATTTTTATGCAGTCATGCATGCAAAAAAGCATTTAACCAACCTTGACCTGTTGTTTGCATGCATAAAACAATTTTATCGTACAGGCCTCATAATTACTCATAATTAGCTTATGCTGTCGTTATTAGTATTGCTTTTTATTTTAATTTATACCCTCTGTTAAAATGTATTATAATGTTTATACCTTTGAGAATATTTTCCTGTATTATACTGAAACTTTGAATACATATAGTAATATTAATATGGCATTATTTCTAAAGTCTAAAGCCCAGCATACACTGAAACAAGTTTCCGAAACAAGTTTCTGAAACACAGTTTCCTAAAAGTTTCAGAAACTTGTTTCACAAAATAGAACATAGTCCAGTCCCGGCCCTAAATAGAACAGTGTTCTAATCAGGGAAACTTTGTTTACGAAACAAAGTTTCGGAAACTTTTCGACATACACTAGAAACTTTTGTTTCTGAAACCGTGTTTCGGTAACTTGTTTCAGAAACTTTCTCTAGTGTATGCTGGGCTTAAGAAAATTTTGTATTATAATTTTTTATACTATAGCAATTTTAAAATATATTAGCATTATTTTACATTTACTTATAATGCAAACTTTATAAATAAAACATTTACTTTCCTTTGTAAAAAGGTAATTTTTATGTTAATGTGATGTACTTAAACATATATTGTATTACATGTATAGTGTTATACAGGATCATAATATACAGTATTCAAATTAAATATACATATACTATAGGAATATACATATATTATATAGTCCTATATACTTCCTATAGGAACAATTACATCATATAGGAATTCCTATAGGAATAATTACATCTTATAGGAATTCCTATAGGAATATTTACATCCTATAGGAATTCCTATAGGAATATACACAGTCTGTAGGAATTCCTATAGGAATATTTACATCCTATAGGAATTCCTATAGGAATATTTACATCCTATAGGAATTCCTATAGGAATATTTACATCCTATAGGAATTCCTATAGGAATATACATAGTCTGTAGGAATTCCTATAGGAATATTTACATCCTATAGAAATTCCTATAGGAATATTTACATCCTATAGGAATTCCTATAGGAATCTAAATTTCCTATAGGAATTCCTATAGGATCCTATAGGATTTTTTCGTAAGGGTGCACTCATCTGATGGCATGCTGGTCTGGCCAATGGCTTAGTGTGTTTGTGTAAACACCTTTGTCCTGTATTAGGCCTAGACAATGCCAGTCCTAGGCTTGCAATGTATATATTTACACAGCTTTTGTAGGATATATACTGTATATAGATACTGTATAATTGGGTAGGTTATAACACTCACTGTGTCAGGGGAACACATTAAGGATTAAACAACTGGTCATCATCTCACTGACAACAAGCAGCTGAAGGGAATTTCATCTTGAATTAATGATATATTGGTGAAATAATTAGATTAAGCAATGTTCTTTGTTGCATATTATGGGCTAGCTTTTGTCATTTCATCTTTTTGAAATGTGTTACCAGTACTTGAATACCATTGAAATACCGGTACATGTACATGCATAATTATATAATATAATAAGATTATATATTAATAAAAGCATCGAGCTTATCAAAAAAAAGTCAGACAACTCTCATTGCAAAACTCAAAAATTAGCTGATATAGAGTATATACTGGTGTCTTGTAGTAAGGATGTACAAAATTACAGACTTTAGCTGTGTTTACATATATTGCAAGTCTATAGGACCAAGCTGCCAGCCACGACCTGGGCCTGGCTTACATTTTATTGACTTTAATAGTGTAAACATACACCGTACTGGCTATAACAATCAGCATTTACACTCATCTGATATTATGGCATATGCGCTTCTGGCCAATGGCTTAGTGTGTGTGTTTAAATTCACCTTTGTTGTGGATAGTAGGCCTGGACAGTGCCAGTCCTAGGCTTTCAATGTATATTTTTACACAGCTTTTGAAGGATAAATACTGTATAATGTATAATTCATGGGTAGGTAATTAACACTCACTGTGTCAGGGGAACATGTTATAGGGATTAAACAAGTGGTATCATCTCACTGACAAGAAGCAGCTGAAAGGAATTTCATCCTGAATTAATATATATATTGGTGAAATAATTAGATTAAGCAATATCGTTCTTTGTTGTATATTATGGGCTTTTGTCATTTCATTTTTTGAAATTGTGTTACCGGTACTTGAATACCATTGAAATACTGGTACATGAATGTGCATAATTATATAATATTAATAAAAGTTGAGAAACAGAAGTCTTCTAAAAGAATAAAAGGTTTATCAGCCTTATCAATTTGGTCTAGGATAAATTTAGGTATTGAATCTTTTGGTATCTGCTTATACTGACAATTAGGCAATAAGGAACATGCAGACTACATTATTACAGTAGGGTAGGTTATGCAGTCTCGTGAATACAATTGTACTTTGAGTAAAATTATGAGTATGCTACTGTTACTGTAAACATGCATGTTGAAATTTATTATTAAAAGGATAACTGACATAATTAACTTAATTATGTAATATATAATTAATACAATTATTATTTAAATTAATAATTATTAAAATTAATTATTAATTTCAATAATCAATAGTTACACAATTGGTTTCTAACCCTGCCTGCAAGACAATTTAGTGTTGGCAGACTTTCCCACTTGGGTACTGTTCAGTACACTACCCACAAATTGCACCCAAAAAATAAGCAGTTTGAAAATCTGTTCAGTTTGGCAATATTAATAAAGCCTCAAACAGTAAGCGGGCGAGGGTTGTTGCGTACACGTATTTCTAGTACACAATATATAGTTCCCTTGATGTTCATGTTCAGAGTTCTAGTTCAGCGACATCTTGAATGCGATGACGTGCTGCAATTGCGGCATCTCGAGCGGGTCTGAAAGATGTCGCATCTGGGTTTAACTGCTCAGACTCTGGCTTCGACTCTGCCTTGTCGCAGGACAACTCCAGTGGGTAGAGATGATTCACTGCTCGTTCCAGGAAGGTTTTTCCGGCACGCACTTTCACAGCTCTAACCACGCCATCTCGCCCTGGGTATAGCTCTTCGATAAACACCTAGAGGCCACTTGCCTCTATTACGCTCGTCTGATCGGATGATCACGACGTCACCCTTCGCAACGGTAAATGACTTCTTCTCGTGTTTCAGGTTGTGACGTTCTCTTAGGCCACTTACGTACTCGTTCGACCATCTGCGCCACATGGCATCTTTACACTTTTGAAGGTGTCTCGCACGCTTTCGTACATCCACTTCTTCGTGATGATGTGCTTGTAGCTCTGGCGCGTATGTCGACCCAACAAATAGCATTGAGTTGGGTGTTAAAGTTGGCATTTGGACATCGTTCTCAAGATAGCTAAGGGGCCTGCAATTCAAAGCCATCTCAATATCAAGGATAATCTCCTCTAGCTCGCTCCACTTGAGGTAACCATTTCCAATGGTTTTGTACAAAGCTCTCTTAACCAGGCCAATGAGGCGCTCGAAACTGTCCGCCCCACCATGGGGCGCGGCTCAGATTGAACTGCCAACGAATGCTGTTTGCTGCTAGGAATTCGTTGAATTTCTCGTCGCTTTGTGCTGTTTTTTACCCACTTCGCGGCAGCCACAAACGTTTTCCCGTTATCTGAGTAGACTTTGTTCGGTCGTCCTCTTCTGGCGATGAGCCGCTTGAAGCTCTGCAGGAATTCTTGAGTGTTTAAAGAATGCAGCAGCTCCAGGTAGACAGCTCTTGTCAGACTACATGCATACAACACTATGTACGATTTTGCTTCTTGCTTGGGTTTCTTCAGGTACTTTATGGGCCCAGCAAAGTCCACGCCCACCACTTGGAAGGGACGACTACCCTCGGTGCGGTCTAAGGGAAGTAGGCCTGGTGGTGGTTGTGCCACAGCTTTCGCTTGGAAACGACGGCATCCAAAACAACGCTTGACGACTTTACGGGTTAGCTGTCGCAGCCTTGGGACCCAATAGATCTCCCTCACGCGTGCCATCGTCATCCCTACTCCCCCATGGAGGGTTCGTCGATGAGCATCTTCCAGGGTGTCGGGTAGGTATACCGGGTACTGGCCTTGAATACGCCCTCGGCACTCCAAGACGTCCTGTTGGTTCACTTGCAGGTTCAGTCGCAACCGGTCTTCTTCTATGTCACAGTTTTCTTGCGCTCGTTTTATCCAGAAGAGGCGTTGTTGCTCGATCTCTTCTGTTGTCAGCGGCCCTTTCACACGTTGATTTGGGTAGCGAGAGTTGAACCCATATCTCATGACCCATGCACAAACTCTCAAGGCTTTGCTCAGCCCAAACTTCGCCAGGATGTTGTCGAAACTGTCTGGAATTTCGACGGTTGAGGCAAAGAGCTCCCGAATAATTTTGGCTTCTGCATCACTCTCTTTGGAAGCTTTCGTTGCTAGAACTGGTGGCCAGTTCTCTTGCTCAGCTAGCCATTCTGGTCCGTCCCACCAAAGCTTGTTGTCTTTGACTTCACCCCCTCTGCTACCAAGGTCGGCAGGATTCTCTTGCGTAGGCACGTGGCGCCACTGGACATTTGGATTGTATTGTATTTTTCGAACCCGATTCTCGACAAACTGTTTGTGTTCACCTCCGCCTCTGATCCAATGGAGGGCGACGGTACTATCCAACCAACCATACAAACTCGTTACTGGGAATCCTTCCAAGGCCTTTTGCACGTTAGAAACGAGGTTAGCCGCCATGTGCGCCGACACGAGCTCGAGACGAGGGATTGTCAATCCTTGTTTCGCCAATCTTGCCTTTGCTGCCACAAGACCTTGAGTCACCCCGGAGGGTTGTCTGACGATTGCATAAACAGCACTCGACACACCCTTAGTACTGGCGTTGCCAAAGGCGTGGAGTTCCGTGGTGCAGTCACTTTGTTGGGTAGCCTCTGTTCCCATTTAAACCACCTGTTTACCAACTCGCTTGCCAATGGAGCATCCCACGCCAACTTCGTCTCACACGCCTCTCGATACACGAATTTCCCTTGCAATGCTAGTGGAGATGCAAGTCCAAGGGGGTCGTAGATTTTAGCCAGTTTTCGCAAAATGCCTCTTTTGGTCGTCGTCGCTTTCTCTGTTGGAATTACAACGCTGATCTTGTCGGCACCTTTCGTCCAAGAGAGACCAAGAATGCTGCAATCTCCCCCACTCGGCGTTCCAAGTTGTTGCTTGGCAAATGTTTGGTCAGCGGTCATATTCGTTGTCGCTTCTTCCAAATCAACTGCATTGGAATGCCACTTATGAAGTGTGAACGTGGCGTCATTGAAGATCGTGGTTGCCCCTTGCTTTAATTGCAGCGCCTCCTTCACCGTCGTCTTACCACTGATGAGATCATCCACATACAGGCTCTTGCGAAGCTCTCCCACTACGTCTGGCATGCGGCTTTCCCACGACTCCAAATGATGCTCGATCACACCCCCAAGCAGGAAAGGTGAAGGTGCGAGACCAAACAGCGCTCGAGTGAATCTCAAAGTCTCAAGTTCTGAGTGTTCATTGATCCTCCAATGAAACCTGAGTGCATCTCGCTCAGCCTCTTTAATTCGCACTTGCAAAAATGCTTGTTTCAAATCTCCCGCCACTAACACTGGATGGAATCGCATTCTCACGAGAACATTCCAGAGTCGGTTCTGAAGAGGTGGACCCGTGTTCAGGCATTGGTTAAGACTTGGAGCGTCTGGATGCGACCGGGCAGATGCGTCGTAGACGATCCTCACCTTCGTCGATTCTGCAGCTTCTCTAACAACGGGCTTGTGTGGTATGTAGAACTCCACCCCACGCGGTTGTTGGTCAGCGATCTCCACGATGCCCTCTGCCTTTTGCTTCTCGATGATTTGTGCATAGCTTTCGATCAGCCCGGTTTTTTGTAGCTTGCGTTGCAGGTTGCCGAGTCTTCGCAAACTCCCATTTCGATTTGTCGGAAGAGGAGGGTGGTTTCCCTTCCACGGAAGACCAGTCTCGTACCAACCATGCTCACTTCGCACGAGCTGCTCACGGAACTCGGTGTAGACTTCACGTTGATCATGTTCAGGTGAGTCTGCAAGGCCCAGAATGTCAAGTCGACAAAGTTCCTCATAGTCAGTTTGACTTGTTTGCGCCATTAACAAAGCGGTGTAGTCAATCTCCTTTCCCTGGGCTATGATGGTCCACCCGAACTTCGTCTTTTCGGCCACAGGCTCTCCGGTCTTACCGACGCGAGGTCGCTCTCCTGTTTTGATCCGCATGTAGTCGCTTGCTCCCAATATGAGATGGACTGGAAGCTTTCGCTTATGGTCGTTGTCCTCCATCTGGATTCCCTTGAGGTGCTGGTAATTGTTTATCAGCTGCTTGTAGTTCGGATTGTTAAGCATGAGCAGTTCTCCCTTGTCAACCTTCGTCACATTCACATTTATTTGGAATTTTCCATCGAGAGCTTCGACCTTCACCGTTGACATCTCCATTTCCTTGGTCACACTACCAAGCATCATCTCTACGCGTCGTACTTCATTTCGATGGTTGCGCTTTGGAAGACGGTTAAGCAACGCGGCTGACGCATATGAGCTCCCTGCTCCAGTGTCCAAGAGCGCTCGACACTTTAACCCTTCAACGTCCACCACCACTACTGGATACACTAGCGGTCCTTCACCCGTCCCTGCTGCGGTACCGAGGAAATTATGCCCTTCCTTATTGCAAATAGAAGTGTGATGAAGGTTACATTTCTGGCAGTTGGTGTTGCTTTTGCACTCTGATGCGCGATGTTTGCTACCAGTACAGTTGAAACAGAGCCTTTTCTGCGCCAGGAATTTCTTGCGTTCGTCCAAGGTAGTCACACGAGAGCAATCTTTAGAAATGTGGTCAGCTTCTTCGCAGTAAAAGCATGCTCGTTTATGACGTTCACTTTCCTTGGTGTGATAAAACGGCTTGGTTTTCCCGAAGCTCTTTGACGAAGGGGGTTTTCTCGGGGATTCACCGTCCTCTACTGGGTTGATATCTTTCCACTTTTTTAATGCGACGATAAGACGCGAAAAGTCCCAGTTTTGCCAACCGTCTTCGCCGCGAACTAGGTCTGCTTTGATGCCCTTTAGCTTCTCTAGCACACTTCTGGCCGTTCCGTTTACTTGCTCGAGCTTACCGAGAGTCTCCAGTGATTGCACGTTGAACAATAGAGTCTTGTAAAAGTCGTGCACTTTGGCAGGATGTGAGCCATTTATGACCGGTAATACCATTATGCTTTGAATATGCGCATTAATTATCTCGCTCGTTTTTCCGTACTCGCTCCGGAGTATACTCTTGGCTCTTTGGTACCCTTCCGTCGTGAATGGTAACCCATCGACTTCGGCTCTCACTTTCGGCTCTAACCATTCTTTAAGATACCCGAATTTCGTTACAGGGGCTAGATCGGAGGACTCTATCTCTGCTTCGAATGCATTCCAAAACGGTAACCAGTCAGAATAATCACCACTAAACTTTGTTATTGTTAATTTAGGCAAATTAGTGTTCGTTACCTTTTTCTGTTTGGTTTCTTGCACAGCTCCCACGGATTTCTCGTATTGTAGCTTCTGATTTAGTAGTTCGTTTTGGTGTTTCAGTTCTCGTTTGCGCTCTTCTTCTTTGTGCGCTTGTTCCAGCTCATATTTGGCTTTCTCAAGGGCCAACTGTTTCTCCTTTTCCATGTTTTCCGCCGTATCCTTCGCTTGTTCAACCTCTGCGCGCTGAACTGCTTTCGCCTCTTCCTCCATTTTAGTTAACAGATGTCGTATGGCCACAGCTTTAGCGTCTGCTTCGGTCATTTTAGCTTCGACATCCTCGGCCCATTGTCGCACTGCGTCCTCTGTCTCATCTTTGACGAATTTAAATTCTTCGATCTCTTCTTTCAAGGTATGCACTCTTACCACCCTCTTCGTTATAGAGGCCTCGTGTCTCGTTAACGCTTCTCTGTTACGCGCGGTAATAGCGTCGTCGCACTTTCCAAGGGTAAAATTTAACGCCTTGATTTTCCCAGTCAACTCGGCTAGTTTAGTTTCCAATTCCATATCGTTTCACAGGTCTCCACGCAGGTTCTTGCTCTTGGTAGAGCTCTAAATCACAGATGATCCCGTCGGAGGTGCCACTATGTCGGGGATTGCCTCCCTGGTCGCACAACACTTCACAAATTCACAATTCACAAGTTTATCTTTATTTCCCTTCTCTCTCTCGACTCGCATGCTCTCAGAGACAGACAGACAAGATTTACACACACACGCACACTTTTCATACCGACGCTCTTATTTCACATGACATTGACCTGATTGGCTACTGCCCTAACCTAAATGGATTACAAATGTTCAACATCTGTCGTCACTAGTTAATCTAATACCCAAACCTAACTTAACCTAAATTTAACCCTTAATTATTTCCTATCTATAACACTCGTAACTCACATGTTGACATAAATGATCCAGTCTCCGACAACGGGGACCCCCTTAATATTATTTATCAAGACCGAAATAATCTTTAATATTATAACAAATTATGCCAATTTGGCATGTTTGATATATTTTTACAGTTAAAATACAGACAGTGAGCCCTGTAGTCAATGCATTTTTAGAACCATAAAACTATCTTATAACACGCATCAAAATGCAGGAAATGGTGTTTCAGAGACCCTAGAATCCAAAAATTTCCGACGGATTATGCCCCCAAACCTCCGTAGTTGTCTCTCACCTTAGCAACTTTGTGGAATTGTGGTGAGCAATTTAGCGCGTACAAAGATTGAGACGCCTACTGGCTGAGATGAGGAGATACTGTGTATAATATTTAACGCGTTTTACAAGTCCGCGTTTTACAAGTCCGCGTTTTACAAGTCCGCGTTTTACAAGTCCGCGTTTTACAAGTCCAGTCCACGAGTCCAGTCCAGTCCAGTCCGCGTTTTACAAGTCCAGTCCAGTCCACGAGTCCAGTCCACGAGTCCAGTCCACGAGTCCAGTGCAGTCCGCGTTTTACAATATGCCGTGCGATTGTAAGCATTGTGAGCGTATTCAAGAACAAGATACTTCCCAGCCACATAACTGACTTCGTACACTTTCTTCCAAGCAATCGCTGGCAAAAACACTAGCTTCGGATTCGAACCACGAAAAGAAAGAAGACACTGGTCCACATAATATAGTCCGCCGAGCGGGTGAAAAGCCTGGGTATGTTTAATTTGGTTGTGTTGCTGGATTTAAAAAAGGCCTTCGATAATTAGAGATATACGGTATCACTAATAATAATAATAATAATAATAATAATAATTCTTTATTTCAAGAGGGTTTAAAGAACATTATTACCGTAAGGTATTCTACCTAATGGCCCTCAATATAACAATATAATACATAAATTAAAAATTAATAAAATTAGTGTAGCAATGACACATAACCACATGCTTACACGAGCTACAGGCGAATTTATTTACATGGTCAACCTGGTGGTTCAATTGAAGAAACAATTTTTTGAGTTTTATCTTAAATAAAGGGATAGTATGGATAGCAATATCTTTCATATCATTAGGCAGTGAGTTGAAAAGACTAGCACCACTATAAGATAGTTTAGACTTTGCAAACTCAGTTTTAATAGAAGGAAGCCTCAAATCAGTTTGAGAAGATCTTGTATTGGCATTGGACACCTCCCAGCAGTAGGTAAAGAGGTTTCTAATATCACTAGGCAATGAGATTTTCAAAGAGTTAAAGGTTAAGATTATTTTCCTCATCTTAATAATGTTATGAACTGGAATCCATTCAAGTTGGCGAAATAATTCAATCGAAGAAGCTCTAGAGTCTTTATCTAAAATTAATCTAGCTGCTCTTTTCTGTAAGATTAATAAGTCATTGAGCAGCTCGTTTCTAGCGTTACCCCACACAGTGCAGCTATCACTGGAAGTGCTTTATCCATGATACAATCATATTTGACCGATCGTAAACAAAAATGTCAGTTGGAAGACGTAATGTCTTCTGAGAGTCGTGTAACATGCGGTATTCCACAGGGCTCCATTCTTGGCCCGCTCTTCTTCCTCTTATATATAAATGATTTGCCGGAATGTCTTAAACAAGTTACTCCTCGGTTATTTGCCGATGATACTAATCTTACTGCAGCTGGTGAAACTATAGAGGAAGTCGAGTCGGCCATGAATGGTGATCTTATGTGTGTAAAAGAATGGCTTTTGGCTAATAAATTGAGTCTTAATGTTGCAAAAACAGAATTTCTTCTGATTGGTTCACATTATAAATTAAATAGCCTTGTTACTCAACCATCTGTCAAAATCGACCAAGACAATATCAAACAAGTTTGCTATAGCAGAGTCCTTGGGGTTGAAATTGATGAGAATTTATCTTGGAACAAACATATTGAGAATGTAGCTAAAAAAGTTACTTCAGGAATAGGAGCTATACGACGAATCCGTGATTTCGTTGATAGGCAAACTTTGATCTCTATCTATAATGCTTTAATTCAACCCCACTTTAACTACTGTAGTGAGGTATGGGATACCCTTGGTGCGGGTCTTGTAAATAGATTGCAAAAACTTCAGAATAGAGTTGCACGAGTAGTCATGAATATGAGTAATGAAACTCCTGGTATAGATGCGATAAACGCCTTAGGGTGGGAAACTCTTGAAATTCAACGAGCCAAATCAAAAGCAAAACAAATGTATAAAGTTCTAAATAATTTGGCTCCGAGTTCCCTTGCTAATCTTTTTATATGTAAAAGAAACATCACAGATCATGACCTTAGGGACTCCTATACCTCTCTGCAGCTACCTTTACCTAGAACTGAAAATCTTAAGAAAAGTTTTTGTTATGATGGAGCTAAACTGTGGAATTCTCTACCCGCAGATTTGCGTGAATTCATTACCAATATTCAAAAATGGAATCGACGCTCACAATTTTTAATACTATACAGACCTTTTAATTTAATATATTATTATCGATTTGTATATGTAGAACTAGCTTCTGTTTTTAATTAGTAAATAATTCATTTTTTAATTAGTAAATGTATATATTTGAACAAATAATGTAATCCACACGCCGCTAGCGTGTGATTTTAAATAAAGTTTACCTTTACCTTACCTTACGACGTTGAGTTGGGGCCAAATCTCAACCCCAAAAATAATATCGCGGGAAACCTAGACTCGGCTATCCGAGTAATAACGAAGCCGAAACCTAGACTCGCGCGCTACCACAGTAACCCAAGTTCGTGCAATTCTGTGGTATTATTACTCGGCTGGCATCGGCCATCTTGGACTGAACACGTCGCGCGGCGTACATGTAAAGTACTAAAAGCGGCTCGACCGCTGGCAATGCGCACGGTCGTCGACACACATTAGGGGGTGCCGTTTCTAATTTTAGGATTGCCTATCACAGAAATTAGGCGTTTAACAGTGAAATTTGCCGTGTAAATGAAACATTGGCGGGCCAAAAATCTTGGCAAGGGTGCTTTAATTCAGCGTGCCGTGCCCAAAACGCTTGTCGGATAAACCAGGCTTAACACGTGACTTACTTAAGTTCTCTCTCTCTCTATGTTATTTCAGGTTGCCTCTCACCTGAGATTCACGATTATCCTTAATTTTGAAATCGCTCAGAATTAAGGAGAATCGTGAATTCAATAGAACCCAACCCCAATACAACAAAGATCATAACCCTAATCCGACGCCTAATATGTTTTCTAACTCTAACCCCCCGCCAAAATTTTCTCTATGACTAGTGAGAGATACTAAGCATGTGGGATAGTAATTGACTTATACGCATGCGCCAATCCTAAGATTCACGATTATCGTGAATCCTGACGTATTTGACAATTAAGGATAATCGTGAATCTCATGTGAGAGACTATGTTGGTTATTTACCCTGCCGCGAGGTCTGGATAGGGAAAAACTGCGTCCAAGGTCTTAAAAATGGCGCGAGACCGAAGACCGAAGGCGTTCAAAAGGCCAGTAAATAACATGTTTATAGTTTCCTGTTCTAGAAAAATTGAGGTATGTTTTGGTTGGATGGTTTATTTTGTAATATTGTGTTGCTACTTCGTTCGTCATTTTCTTTTTGACACTCTTCTGGATATAAATACAATTCACTATTGTTGTGATAGTTATAACAATTATTTACCGAAGTAGAAGTGAATATAGTGGTGGATATTTGTTTTAGCATATACCAAAACAAATTGATAAAAATTAAGTAAATTTCGGTTAGGTGACCTTTCCATGCATGACAGCAGCCGCCGGTCGTTTTGAAAACCTTTCTAAGACTGGAAAGGAGAACTAGTGAATTCTGGGTGAGTAAACCACAGTTGTTCTTCTCCAAAGATGAGTAAGTGTTTTAATTTCGGTCAGTGAAGTGACAATGTTTCATGTGTTAGTCGTTGAATTTCCTTAATTTAATTTATAAAGATTTTTTTGGGTGTTTACTCGTGTTATAAAATCGGTAGTGTTTCCCGCAGGTCATTGTTTAGTATTCAGTTCATTACTCGCCAGTTCCTTGGGCAGTATCGCGGTAATCTTTATACGGCCGAAACTGCACTAATTCTTGTCATGTCTCCCCTGCAGTGGTTAATCTTCATCTAGTTCAGTTCAGTCGGTAAGAGGTTCGTGTTAGCTTAACTTCGCTGTAGAAATGAAGTGGTTTAGAAATGTTATATCACTGGATGTTCTATGTTTAGTATTGTTTGCAAACACTTGTGTTAAAATGGTGAGTTGCGATGTGTATAGTGTCCACCACTATTCATTTCCACTTCGGTGAATAATTGTTAATTATCACTATCCATTTTGGTATATTTTCAAATACTGACAGCCAAAATTCGCGAAAAAAATAGTAGAAAATTGTGAAAACCTTTTTATTTTGCGTGTATGTTTGCAACACGCGAGGATACCGCACCGCTCGCTAGCCAATGAGAGCGCGCGATTTAGATGGATACTTGACTGATATTTATTTTTAGTTAGATTAGGGTTAGGTCACGGTCACGGTCTAGGTTTAAGGTTAGGATCAAAGTTAGGTTTAGGAATAGGATTGCGATTAAGATTAGACTATAGTTCTTGAAAATAGGAAGTTCATTTTGAGTCATCTCTTTTATCATTGTCTACTTCAGACACAGACTCTCGGATATGAAATAATACTTCTCAAACAGAATCTGCACAGTGACGTATGTCCATGCAGAAAATGCACTGCTTGACCTTGTATGACGTTCAAACAAAACAAGTCTATTCATATCCGCTAAACACTCTATTGAAAACAATCCTATCACGACAATTGCTATTAACTTTTCTTTATATTTGTTTATACTCAGGTACATTAATGCCTGGCTCCCTAGTCATATATCGCCGAAAATAGACTAAATTCAATAAAAAATTTAGAATAGTAGGTACGAAGGAGGTAAAAGTTTATGTAGACATGTTCTTGCCATGGAAACGTCCACGTGATCGGAAGATGCTTCGGAATGATTTGGCAGAATATATCGTCGTGGGAGACCCGCATAAGCGCATTCAAATGTTTTCGTTTTAAGCAAGAAACTACTATAGCAATTGTAGTTTATGAAACAAATTAGACTGATGTACTAGCTGATTTAGTGGACAAGATATTAATGATAGAACACGAAGAACATAAATGTTGGGTTGATTTATTAATAATAACTTTCAAGTAAGGCTTGTGGCAACATGGTTCTAATTTGTTTCATAAAGGTGGATGCTTTTTCTACAACATTAATTCATTTAATGGGAGCATTAAACGAGAAATCCCGGTCTCCGAAGGGAACGTGTTTTCTACACGCAAGAGAGAAGCAAAGTGCGCCATTTTTGATGAGCCAGCAAGTAATAACACAGCGGGTTCAACATATAACGAAGTAAACATGATGTAAACACTGCCTGCACTGCCCCATCCTATACATACTGTCGAGTTGCTCTCCTCCCAACTCATCAGCTGTCTAAACAGCACTAGCAGCCTGCGTCGCCAACAAACAAAACCCTGTATAAAACTAATGTTTGCGTAGCCTGCTCAAGAGCAACTTCCCCGACTCAGCGGGTCTCATTTTCACATAGATTTGACAGTATCATATTCCGCATAACTCGAATCGTTCTACTCCAGTCTGCTTCAAGTGAAGTTACTTCAGGAAATTAGGGATTCTTTCAAATGCTCAATGTACATGTGGGTTTCCAATTGATTGCATCGTACATTCGGCAATACTAGCTACATGTAACCACAGACTACAAAACTTAGGCGATGTGACGCGCATATTTAACATTTTTGAAACCTGAGAATTTGCGGGGCTATCGGCCAGACAATCACAGAGCCATACATAATAATGTGGATTTAGCGCGCTGTTTGCGCCAACAGAATCGTTACAGACGCGAAATCATTTAAAAGATTCTAACCAGTTGATACAGAGCGTGGTTTCCACTTTCCAGCAATATATTAATCGATGTGAAATATCTATTGTTGTTGCAACGCGCGCGTCTCTCGCGCGACGTACGCTGACTGGAACGTGTAGGGAGCCAGGCATTAATATGCTTAATATGCCTGAGTAGGTAGACATGAACTACCTTGAAAGATTGTCATCCAAATTTCTAATCCGACAAAAAAATACATACAAATTTTACTATCACGTAGTTCGGCATGGGCAGAGCGCCATGAACTATGCATGAATGATCGACAATTCAGAATCAATCAACACGTTATCACAGCAGTCGGATCATCTGGGAAGCAAATTCACAAAAAGGAGATCAATAACTTTTTTTTAAATAAAGTTGTTTTTTAGTAATGTATTGTTATATATTATATGTTATCCCGATAAACTACAATATTTAGTTTCCTAAGGAGCTCCGTAAACACGAAAGATTTTGTCTTTTTAAGAAATCACGGTTCTTGAAAATGGATTACATGCTTGACCTTGTTTCAGCATGACGATAAAGCGCGTTTAAGTTTCATGTCACGACTTGTTGCATCTCCCCTGCAGTGGTTAATCAAGTGAGACTATAAAGATAAATGCTGTTTCATCTAGTTCAGTTCAGTCGGTAAGAGGTTCGTGTTAGCTTAACTTCGCTGTAGAAATGAAGTGGTTTAGAAGTGTTATATCTCTGGATGTTCTATGTTTAGTATTGTTTGCAAACACTTGTGTTAAAATGGTGAGTTGTGATGTGTTTATATATATCTAGTGTGTGAATGTATGTGTATATGTATATGTGTAATAGTGTGTATATGTTATGTATCATGTATCCATGTAGAAATGTCTAACATGAGGATTTAACATGTATAATAATTATATGAAAACTGTGACTGCCCCAACCTGGAATCAAACGCGAAATAACGCATCGTAGCTCAAGGGGAACAGCCAGACATTATACTGCCAGAAATTTAGTGCATATTTTTTAACAATGCCCAAGATGAACAATGCGCTAAAGCGCGGTAGTTTGATGGAATTTATGGTGATAATAAAATAGGTAATGTGTACATGTGTCTCCTATCTCATGGTTAAGGAAATTAAGGTAAAAAGAGCGACTAAGTGAGTTCACGTCGACATTGGAAGATAAAATACGAGAGAAGGCCACCAAGAAAATATGTAAAACAAGACGCCCGCTAGGCGTTAACTCGGGCTACTTGAGGTTGTGGCTTGTTGAAAGACATTGTAGGCAAATTCAATATACACAAATCTATAGTTGTAGGTACATGGTACATGTAATGATACAGCTGTCAGTGCAGGGGTGGTTAAATTTTCCATCATTGCAACCCATAACGTATTGTTGGCCAACGGCTTTGATTATATGAAGGTGAGTTGGCTCAGTATCCAAGCTGGCTTACTGAGAAGTCTGCCCCACCAAATGAGCCATCCTGTTTGCTGACCTAATCCAGTTCTAGTCAACAGGGTCAACCTGGCAAGCAAGCCCGGCCTGTGCTCATGTAACAACAATTCATCTGGCCAGTCCCGCAAACAGGTTCAGTTTGAGCAAGTATTAAATCAGTTATATTGTTCTCAGTACTTGTCACTGGAAACCCCTACGGCACCCAAGGAAACCCCGAAGGTGACTTGTAGGTGGGGTTTAGGATGTTATTTTGCCCTATACTGTAGGTGGGGCATTTTCTTAGATCTGTTTCTTGATTAGTCTAATCTCTCATACTTACCTGGGGTTTCCAGTGACAAGTGCATTTAAATCAAACCATTTAGCTGGCAGTAGCAAGACATCATAAGCAAAACAGCTTAAAGAAATATAATTCAAAATCTTTATTTCTTTGTGAAGTCAACATTTTGAGCCAGTAAACATATTCATAAATTTAGCACATTTATTATTGGGCCAGCTCGCTTCATGTAATATCAAAAATGTATCTGGCTGTACAGACCAATGGCAAATGGTGTGCTTGTTAGCAATGGCATGTGGGCTAGCCTGCCTCATGTACTGTAATATCAGGACTATTATTACTATCTCGATTAGAGAGCGAGCTTGCCTCCTGCATGTACAGCTTGCCTTCATATACAGCTATAGTAATCATGAAACTAGCCAAAAATCAGTATGAAAAGTTTGTATCTGTCTGTGCAGATCAAGTAACTGTTGTAACAATGGAAAGTACATGGCAACAGGCTGTCATTGGTAAACCAGCAAATAACAAACTCTTTACTCTTTGATCTTGATAGTTGGTATGGGTGTCAGAGAGTTGATCGATACAGACTTATTGATAACCAGCACATTTTGGAGGCCCATTTAAGCTTACACATATCAAGTGAAACAGGTTTATTCGAGAAGCAATTATATAATTCAAAAGTGGACACTTTTGAAAGGTTGCTCTAAAATCTCTAAATAATTATAATGTCGAAGGTTTATATATTGTGTATGAAACAATAAACTGTTGATTAGCATCGACTTTATTTTGTATATAGACATATAAACAATAAACAATGCAGGCAACAAAGCTTATAAAACATATTACAGTTAATACCTCAGAACAGTTAACATATTTTTCAAAAACATATTACAGTTACCTCAGAACAGTTAACATATTTTCAAAAACATATTACAGTTACCTCAGAACAGTTAACATATTTTCAAAAACATATTACAGTTACCTCAGAACAGTTAACATATTTTCACACAGCATTCATATGTTGAGTTTTATAAACAATAAACAATGCAGGCAACAAAGCTTATAAAACATATTACAGTTACCTCAGAACAGTTAACATATTTTCAAAAACATATTACAGTTACCTCAGAACAGTTAACATATTTTCAAAAACATATTACAGTTACCTCAGAACAGTTAACATATTTTCACACAGCATTCATATGTTGAGTTTTATAAACAATAAACAATGCAGGCAACAAAGCTTATAAAACATATTACAGTTACCTCAGAACAGTTAACATATTTTCAAAAACATATTACAGTTACCTCAGAACAGTTAACATATTTTCAAAAACATATTACAGTTACCTCAGAACAGTTAACATATTTTCACACAGCATTCATATGTTGAGTTTTATAAACAATAAACAATGCAGGCAACAAAGCTTATAAAACATATTACAGTTACCTCAGAACAGTTAACATATTTTCAAAAACATATTACAGTTACCTCAGAACAGTTAACATATTTTCACACAGCATTCATATGTTGAGTTTTATAAACAATAAACAATGCAGGCAACAAAGCTTATAAAACATATTACAGTTACCTCAGAACAGTTAACATATTTTCAAAAACATATTACAGTTACCTCAGAACAGTTAACATATTTTCACACAGCATTCATATGTTGAGTTTTATAAACAATAAACAATGCAGGCAACAAAGCTTATAAAACATATTACAGTTACCTCAGAACAGTTAACATATTTTCAAAAACATATTACAGTTACCTCAGAACAGTTAACATATTTTCAAAAACATATTACAGTTACCTCAGAACAGTTAACATATTTTCAAAAACATATTACAGTTACCTCAGAACAGTTAACATATTTTCAAAAACATATTACAGTTACCTCAGAACAGTTAACATATTTTCACACAGCATTCATATGTTGAGTTTTATAAACAATAAACAATGCAGGCAACAAAGCTTATAAAACATATTACAGTTACCTCAGAACAGTTAACATATTTTCACACAGCATTCATACGTTGAGTTTCATATTAAATTGTTAAACATAGGTTTAATCGAGTACACATCAGCGTACAGGTACGGCATTTTCAGTGTACGGTTTATATCGAGATTGCAGACAGAGACCACCAAGGCACCAACCGTGTCGAAATCGCTCGTTATCTTTTAGTGTAGCCGTAGGTCTTCGGCGATCGGCGTGTGCGATTGTAAGCATCGTGAGATCAAGATACTGCCAGCCACATCAAATATTTTCAGTGAAGAACACTCGAGGAAAGGTAACCAGATGAATATTAAAAATATGACAATGGCGCATAAATATATGCAGTGCAGACACTGATCTCAAAAATAGGACTGGATCGAGCTTCTGTTGTTACAAAAATGAAGCCAACAGCGGCCATATTGGAGTGACCACCACATCACAGACATGTTGGGGAGGATTCTGACATTTGCTATTTAACTTTAGCAAAGGAAACATACTCGCTGGACAGTTATTAAATGTCAGAATTCTGCCTTTCCTCTCCGATTCACCACTGTATTCGTAATGAGGTCACTCCAATATGGCCGCCGTTTGCTCTAATTATCCAGTAAGAGAAGCCTAATATGAGACGTGAAATTAGGTTTAAGATTTTATGCATTTAATGTCAACAAAGAAAATATATTGGCCAGACACTAAACCTATTTTGCGAGCGTCGCATTTCGATTTGCTTGCAAACTCGGAGCTTTTGATGATCTCTCGTAAATTTGCATTCAAAATAAGCTCGTCAGATACAATGGAAAGCTCAATCCAGTCCTATTTTTGAGATCAGTGAGTGCAATCTCGTACCCAGAGCCTGCGTTCCTTTTGGCCTGCAGCCAAAAAACAGAAGCTCTGGGGAACTCCGATGAAACTCGTCATTTGATTGGTTGATGGCGAGCTCTCGCACCAGTTTCTTTAGGAGCTATTGCTCGCGAAGTTTCGAATTTCGAATCGCGGTAAAATTAAACAGTTCTTTTCATAACTATGGCTGGTAAAGATTTATTCGATACACCTGCAACACATAATTATACACGACAGACCCAAAATACAATTGAACACATGAAATAAGTTAAAACTTAAAACTATTATTAATATTATTCTCGCTTCGTCGCCAAACAAACATCCATCGTCTGACTCGTCTCGTAATTCTTCAGAGTTTCGCCTCAGAACTTTAAAATTATATTAGAGACTACAAGGTCGATGTAGTTTAGCCAAAGTTCTTGACAGAAAGTACAATTCCTTACCTGAGTGGCGGCTCGATCACTGCCGAGTGCCGACGCGGACATATAAAACACTCTCGTCAAATCGTCCGGTTGACGATTTAGAGAAAAGCTAACAAAGACCATTTGTATCGCAACGCTTTGCCAAGAGCTTTGTAAAACATACTGGGCCATTCTTTATCGGTAAACAAATATTTTCCGTGGTCTTCGAACAAGCTAAACATCGTCGATGACAGTAGCAAATTATAGGGAACTGGGAACCAGAGGACTGGGAACAAAAACCCAATTTTGGGGACTTTTTCATCGGAGTTCCCCAGAGCCTCTGTTTTTTGGCTGCAGGCCAAAAGGAACGCAGGCTCTGGGTACGAGAGTGCAGATCGATCTCGTACCCAGACCCAAGTGGGATGATGCAAGAATTGCCATTTCGCGACATTGCCATTTTTAAGACTCGTGCTCTCCCCCCACAGGGGGAGGCCCGAGTAACAAGACGCCCGCTAGGCGTTAACTCGGGCTACTTTAGCGTATGCAGGTTAGGGCTATACTTTAACTCTTTGGCAGCTTGAAGAAACATTATTTCTTCCCAAAACCAACATTTTGAACCAGAAATATATTTATAGTTTTAGTGCATTTATAATTTCAGCATGCTCGCCTCATTTAGGGTCTGCATGTCATTGTTTATGGATATACTGGCTCGGGTAATACTGGCTCGGGTAAAATTTACCCTGGGTCATGAAATATTTTGCCCTCATTTCGATGCTCATTTCTACGGACTATGAAATTCTTTTGTTCACAAATGTAATACACAATAAAAAGTGTATAATAAAAAAGTGTAACACACACAATAAGATGAGCACAAGCACACATAAAAACAAAGTGTTTGTGTTTTTAGTGAAACAACAAAACCATAAATTTTCTTCTTACAGTATTTCTGTTCATGTGTGAAAAAGCATTTTAAAAGTTCTGAGATGAGACTGTCTCATCAGTGTGGAAATGCACCAACCATGCAAGTTTCAAAACAACAACATGTTTGCATTTCCATATTTCATATTAGATATGTGCCCATGCATGATCTCACAACGATCAACCTGGTATTAAATTCACCGCAATTATGCTTGTTTGGACAGGCTTCGAAAATTTTATTCCAGCTGATAGAGCGGATCTAGAAAATATTTGAATTAATAGTTTTAAAATATTCCCAACCCAGTAAACGTTATAAATAATTCCCAGTTCCTAATTAGTATTGGATAATTGACAAATTACTGTGATGACATAGTTACCGAGAAAACTCAGATACCGAGCCAGCTTGCCTCCATGTAATCAAGGACACAAATCACTTTGAAAGGTGTGTACAATTATGTGTCTGGCTGTACAGACCAACTAACATGCAGTTGGCAAACAACAACAATTTGTGCTGGGTGAGGGACAATGAAAATACATGGCTGCACAACAAACACTTCATCGATTGGAGTTTATCTGGATTGGAGTTGGTCTAGGTGTCAGATACGAGATGTTCAATTGTATTAAGCATCTGCATTCATAATAATATATGAACAATCAATACATAGCTATAGGTCAACAGTGTATTAAATTCATTTTGCCAACTCAACAATGTTCAATCAAAACCAAAGCTATAATGTGTCTAAATATTTACAAAATTTGTGAATAGATGACAGATAATAAAATGTATATAAGTGAATCTATTAAATGTTGATGAAATTATAATAAAAACAAGAGTTTCTGACTTTGAGTCATTATCAGCAATAACTTCTAAAGATAACTGGAAACGTGGGAATTGTAGCTTGTTTGAGAGATTGTTTTCGAGTTTGTACTGGGCTGTCGGACAAAAAAGCTGTCGGGATCTATGATGCAACAAGATACTTCTCAGCCACATAACTTCGAACACTTCCAAGCAATCGCTGGCAAAAATATACTTCATTTTTAGTCACATGCCTCAGTGCGCGTACAAGGATTGAGATGCCTGGGTACGAGGCAGTGCCTCAGTTTCGCAAAGCATGTTGGGGCCATATCTCGACCAAAAAAATAATAATAAAGGCAGAACCTAGACTCGTGCTCCCCACAGGTGGCCCGAGTAATAAAGAAAGATTATTATTGTGAAAATAGTAAATGGCGAATTTTTAAAATGATTGATTTACATTAATAGTACGATAAACAATACAGGCAGAAATTTTCATATTTAAACATCGCTGTTATTCTAAAGTCTCTACAGGAAGACATCTCATCTTCAGCCTCTTAAGCCCGTTTTCCACTTCACCATTTCGCTCGCCGCTAGAAAAACATTTCATCGCTGATGACATATTTTTTCCCGTTTTCATTGGTCGACAACTGTAAAAAATGTCATTGTGGACATCACTCGCTAGCGGTTAAACGATTACCTCTAGCGTAGACTCGCAGCTCTTGTATACAGTACAGGAGACCTCGGGTTCGATACCGGTTGCAGCAGTCAGATTTTTCATATATATATATTTTTCATATATATATATTTTTCATATATATTTTTCATATATATATATATTTTTCATACATATTTAAAACGCGTCGTCATTTCCATACGCGCAACTCGGAACACATGTCTCGGCTTTCAAACTTCAAACATTCGATGTCATTCTAACGAAACTTGCCACCCCATTACTTTTGATGACTTTTCTGTTCTTTCTTCGTGTAATTCAACGTTTGAATTACTAATCAGAGAAAGTTTGCTGATTTCTAAATTTAAACCTTGCCTCAACGGAAACGTCAGTTCCGTTCCGCATCCCCATTCTCTCCACGCGTCCCAAAACACCCTGTGAGCCCAATAATAACCCTATAGTATTGCCTTGATTGGCTTGTTATTATAGTAAATATAATTAAATGTTAATTTTCACATCTTGTATTTCACTTTGAGAATGTTGCGCGTTGGCAACGAATTGAAACGTCAGTAAAATTTCTTTAAAATGTGTTTCTTGTTTGTTCCATGTTTGTTATGAGATGGCTCTCCACATTCGAATTTTGAGCTGGGCTCTAATATTAATTTTACGTTATATATATATATATATATTTATATTTATATAGTAAGAACAAAAGAGACGAACTTTGGTTACTTCATGAAAGTAACCAAAGTTCGTCTCTTTTGTTCTTACTATTCTGCTCTACTTAGGTATTGAGCACTCTACCTGATATGATTTTGAACCTGACACTTATCTCTCTCTCTCTCTCTCTCTATATATATATATATATATATATATATATATATATATATATATATATATATATATATATATATATATATATATATATATATATATATATATATATATATATATATATATATATATATATATATATATATATATATATATATATATATATATATATATATATATTATATATATATATATATATATATATATCAATGTGTTTGAGACTGGCACTAGCTCTAAGCCAATCAGAATCAAGTATTGATTTGAATGGACCAATCAGAGCAGAGCCAGTCAAAAATTTCCAGGGGGGTTGAAACATTTTAAGGTGTGGTCACCCTGTAAAGAACGACCAGTGATCAAATCAGGGGGGATATGCACCTGGTCGTATACAAGAGGTTTTTTGTATAAAATTAATCAAAAAGTGGTCGCGGTCAAGAGTATATATATCACTTGGATCGTGTTGTTGTACGACCAGTTTTTGAGTTCCCTGAGTGGAACGACCAGAGAGTTTGAAGGTCATTCAAGGTGAATAGTGTTAAGCAAGTACTGACGTCATTTGCTATATGGAGGGTGAAAGCTGTGATGAACAGGAACAGGATGTTTAGTTGTAGAATTTAGTGTTCTGACCAACTGAAGATCAGTATGGAATAGTTCACCGAGAAACCAAACATGCCTAAAGTGACAAGAAAGTCAAACATTGTACAAGTTGTTCAATGTTTGACTTTCTTGTCACTTTAACCATGTTTGGTTTCTCGGTAAACTTATCCCTACTGATCATCAATTAATCGGAACACGAAATTCTACGACTAAACTTCCTGTTCCTGGTCCATCACCGCTTTCACCACTGCATATAGCATCCGTACCAGCACTTAGTCAAAACATCATTCACACTGTGATATATATACTGACACACACCACGTTTTTGAATAAAAAATACATAAAATTCTATTATACATAACCATCATACCTCACCCGATGTGATGTTATACTTACGTGCCAACCAAAAACACCATATTTTTATTTGAAGACTCTCAAGTGCGTTAATGCGTGGGTCATGCTGTGATCACCTCATTAATTTGGCAAAAATATTTTAAAAATTCATAGAAAATGAACCAAAGCAATGTCCTAGTACTAATCAAGTTTGTTCAGTGTATACGTTTCTTGTCTACATACTGGTATATTTTTGGTTGTCATAGAAACAAGTCACGTGATGTTAAGATTATTTAATTCGTCAATTTATAGTCTTCAACTTTAATGACGTTGCGTACAGGGAAATCATCAACCAAAGATCAGCTTTTTATGTTTACAGTTTAGACGCATGTTAAAGTTCGTTATGCTAACTTCGAAGATTAATTTAATAAAATACCACAGATGTAATTGATGATCGAATTTATTAATTAACGATTTCGTGTCGTTTAACGCATTTTATTCCCCATTTTTTTCATCATCGCGAATCTTTGAAGTTTGGCTGTACAAGTTTAAGTTCTTATAAGTTATATTGTATGAATAAATTCTTTGAAATTCTTTCAAGTCATCGTCCGCAAAGCAAACGAATATATTGTCGTTACTTTCAAAAGTATCCGCCATGTTTGGCGAAATATATCGCTGCGGCATAGTATACTTAATCAGCGGTTAGCTGAATGAGTGTTGTTGCCTCGATGATGATTCAAAATGGTAGAATAAAAACAACTGAACCACCAGTTACAGTTCGATCTTTACTGTTTTGTGCAGGCTATGCATGCATGGGTGTAAATTAAGTATTATATCCGATGAAAAGAATACATATTTCTGCAATCAGTGCATTTATTGACGGGAATAATGCATCAATTGGAGAAAATAATGCCCGTACCACAAACAAAACAAATCACGACACTGGGAGACAATTTTGTTGATTTATTTTATTTGCGCACACTTTTTGTTTGAAATATCTTAACGCACGTTCATAATACTTGTCTCGACAATGTAATTTAATGCTTAACTGTCTTGAGATACGCGCGTGACCGTAAATTAGGCGCCAACATTCAAAGATACATCGATAACTAGGACTGAATAAAATTATTAGATCCATATTTTGGATTTTTAGCTCAGGCTGTGCAAGGACTTGTCTTTCAACCTTTATATAGAGTTCATTGGTTTGATATATTACTACCTCTACATTGGTTTCTTATTTCACTTATGTCTCGATCAATTCCAAGCGTGACCATCCCCCCCGGGCATTTGACGGGGGTATTTGTGGGGAAAATAAAGTGCGGTATTTGGCGCTCCGTTGAAAGAAAGTAGTTGCGTATCCCCATAGTCACTAAGTTTGAGGCAATGCCAATACAGTTGCCAGTGAATTTCCAAAATTCGTTGGCACAATGCACATTGCATATTAAACGAAGTCCGATCCCGCGATCCTTTGCTCTAAATATTTCAATGATGTAATATTTGTGTCCGGTATACGAAGTAGCAGCCCCAAACGAACGTGCATATTTAAAACGTAAACAAGTGCCAAAAAAATCGCATGCCAACCGCTATTTAACCATGTTTATTTTAGTACACCATGTGTAGTGCGAAACGTTTGAGTTCAGAAGATGGCGGATGCACCAGATGGCACAATTGCTTTGGAAAATTTCGAGGCAAGTTTGTGACTTCTTGGCTCTTTTATTTGAAAAACTTTTACATCTACTTCAAGAGCCCAACTGTGGGGATTTTGTATCATTAAGTTGACTCCACAGTGGGGCATTTGCAGTGCTCTGATGCCAAAATGTCAAATGCCCATCAAACGCCGGGGGGGGGGGGGGGATGGTCACGCTTGGAATTGATCCAGACATTAGCTCAATACAAAGACATATTGTAGCCTGTGAACAAAACCTCCCACAAGTGATGTAAAGGCAACTCTACAGTAATTGCAACTACATGTTAATATACTAAGATAGTGTCAATTGATATCATTGCATGATAACACTGAATCACATTATGGATTATAGCCTTGGCCTTGGCAGGCAGTGGGCACCTCCCAATGTTTTGCCAATTATAATATAAAAAACTAATATTATAGCAAAATAATAAGTTAATAGTCACTTAAAATGTCATTCCACTCCAGCAGAGGCCGAAGGCAGAATGTGACCATGGCTCACCTTTCTTAATCATACCTGCTGTCATATGATTAGTGATTACCTATACTGTACTTTTAAGTTGCAATGACACTGGGTAACATTTGTGGAGGTAAATACAGATGACTGACCCACAAATCTATGAGTACATTTCTCTTACATGTATATCCAAAATATGTCACCATTATATACATGTATAGATTATAGACTTTTAGTAGAAACTGACCATGGTCTATTACAAATTCTGCATTCTGATTGGCTACTCAACCGTTGTCTATTCGTGATAGACCATGATGACAAAACGCGCTCAAAACAATGGCAGAAAACTCTCGTTTTGGGGAGGTTTCAGATAAGTTTTGGGATAATTTCTTTGGAGAATGCATGATTTGTAATAGTCCACTAATTTGTTTCTACTAAAACAATTAGACAACTCGTCCTCATTGTCTATGAGCGAATAGTCAACTCAGGCTTCACCTTCGTTGACTATTCGCTCATAGACAACTCGGACTCGTTGCATGTCTAATTGTGAAATAGTCAATGTTGTGCAAGCAAATTATTTTCGCATCGGTGTGTGCCTAATTTTCTAGGAATGCAGACACAAGTCAAGCCATTTTCGCTGATTATGGAGTTCTTAGGTCATGGAGTAGATTCCATGAGTGTACACAAGTTATTATTTGATAGTACATTGAGCACGGAAAGATCCAAGATGTCCATGCCAAATTGGTTCCGAGTGTTGTATGACATAGCAGATGCCTTGCATTCTGTTCACAAGAAAGGTTATTTGCACTGTGATAGATTTCGGTAAAGTCAGTAAGATTACTAGTCCACATGTAAAAAAGTATAAAACAGTATATCTTCATATTGCACCAGAAGTACTCAAAGGTTATCCAGTCAGTCAAGCCAGTGATGTACATTCATTTGGCAAAATTATTAAAATTATAGGTGAACAACTTCAGAATGAGAAACTTCTATCCTTGGGAAAGAAGGCTGCTGATCCTTTGGCCAACAGGAGGCTAACCCTTATTGGTATTCTCACAACTTTGCAACCATTCGACGTTCGTATGTAGAAACTAAATGGAAAACAAAAGAACATTCAATGTGTAAAATATTCATTTATAACAATTACCAAAATATGTTGCCAATACTAATGTTATCCATTTACTAATATAAATAAGTACCGGCAACGTTCAGTATATATATATATATATATATATATATATATATATATATATATATATATATATATATATATATATATATATATATATATATATACATATATATATATATATATATACATATATATATATATATATATATATATATACATATATACATATATACATATATACATATATACATATATACATATATACATATATACATATATACATATATACATATATACATATATACATATATACATATATACATATATACAGATATACATATATACATATATACATATTACATATATATACATATATATGTAATGATGAGTGTGGCAAGCTTCGGCCTGTCATACGAAACAAATTTGTCGCGAATAAACTTCAATGAAATAATCGGTGTTTTCATTTTGTAATTATATATATATATATATATATATATATATATATATATATATATATATATATATATATATATATAATATATATATTTAGTAATAGTATGCTTGTGATCGTCATTGACAACCGTAGGACAGCACTGGTAATAGAGTGAAGTGCACATGAGGTCAGAGTGCTCAAACTGTCACAAGGGTAGTGCCGTAGTGAGCTTTGCATTATTGCTAAAGGACACCCACAGTACATCACAGAGTACTCAACAACATAATATGTGGTCATAGCTGTGCTTGCTAATGACCAATCTATTTCTTGTGGATAATTTTTCATACAAATAAAACAAACAGATTAATTAGTTGCAACACCTAAACATATCAAATCAGGATTAAAAGTATAATAATTATCATGATGATAGTTATAGCAAGGACTTCCAAGCTGTCAAGATTTCTGTCTTTGGGCAGCTGGCTGTCAATATTTCTGTCTTTCAGCAGTCAGTTCAAGCTATTCTGTGTAGCATATAATTATTATCGTAGAAACAGATCATACAGTATAGCAAACAAATACATCTTCACAGTATCAGTTAATAAAATAATTTTATCTATAATAACAATGTTATGTGAACAACACAGTTTAATTAAATTAGTATATGTAACTTCAAATCAAATAATAATAATAATAATAATAATAAAAACAATGTTATTGATTAAAATGAATAGTTATATATAGCAAGGACTTCTAAGCTGTCAAGATTTCTGTCTTTGGGTAGCTGGCTGTCAAGATTTCTGTCTTTCGGCAGTCAGTTCAAGCTATATATGCTGTGCAATGTAATGTTTACAATAATATCTGTACTATGCAATTAAGGTCCATGTTACAATGGGGCTGTAATTTAAAATGCAGCATTATAAATTACAAATGAATCCTTGAATAGTAAAAATTAAAAACACCCCAAAGAGGTCTTGCATGGGCAACCAGCTCAACATACTTGAACACTTGCAAGGAAGATGTTCAACTGTGCTTAGTTATATGAGTATGGCATATAAAGCTTATATATTTATATCAGTCATCAGTAAATTGTTGTAATGAATCTGTAAATAATCATTTAAATTATGCGTGGGGATAGACCGTACAAGCGTTTGTCCTCACTGTTGTGCTTGTCATTTTCTTCAGTTTTAATAGTAAAATATCGTAGAACAAAGTTAGAACTATTAGTAAAGATCAAATGAAATTCCATATATTTACATTACATCAAGACAAACCACTCTCGTGGCAACAAAAATATTATCATTGCCAAGACGACGAGTCTTACGCAGATATATTAATTATTGGCATTCCTTACCTGAAAGAATTGACGATTTCCTTCACATAACTGCTTATTATACCATTTCTTCTTGGCTCTTGATTTCGGCTCGAAACGCCATTTTGTTCGCATTAAATGTCGCAAAAACAACAAATGTCCGCGCACTCGGAACAAAGGAAACTGGGTCCGACGAAAAGTTAGGCCCATGCATTAACGCACTTGAGCTTGTAATGATGTTTGAAAATAAAAATAAACAGTTTTTAAACTGTACGTATTTTTATTTGGAGTCCTGTTTATTGAAATAAAAATAAGCATTTTGAATTAATCATAGAAATTTCCGCCATGGAACTCTTACCTCGACGCCATCTTGGCCGAATGACTGATATACCTTAGTAACGGTATTTTTAAAAAGGATCTCAAAATATTATAAGGGGATATATCTCATAAAAATTATTTCGGATTCTCCAAAAAAGTTTTAGAGAGAGATAGAGTTTGGAGAAACCTCAAAATAATTTTAGATGAATTATCCAATAAAAATATTAGAGGTGTAAAAGTGTTTTTATTAAATTTGGAGAAAAATCCAAATAAATTTTTAAGATAAAAATTATTTCGGAGTGTTGCTTCCCAAAAAAGTTTTGGAGAGAGATAGAGTTTTGAAAAAACCTCAAAATAATTTTAGATGAAATATCCCAAATAAAAATATTAGAGATGTAAAAGTGTTTTATTAAATTTGGAGAAAAACCTCAAATAATTTTTAAGAGATTTGTTTAGTATATAAGCAGATGTTATTTCATATTTTATCAGTTGTGTTGTGTTTTGCTCGCTTGTAAGTTGTGCTTCGGTACAAGACTCTGACATCTTCCGATGTTCTGTTTTTATTAAAACTGCATCGGTGCGCGATCGCCCGTAGTCGAATTTGCGATTCGAATGAGATTGACTCAGGTCCATAGCGACAATCTGGTCATCCCTTGTTCAATGAATTGCTTATTTTACGCAAGGGTTGTTCGTTAGCATATGATGAAAGAGTTAGCTATAGTAAAAACACACACACGATGGAGAAGTTGAATGAATATATATTTACACAAATAAATGCGTGATATCAGCGAGGGGTTTCCTTGTCGGGTATAAAACCCCTCTATATACAACCCCTACAATTTAAAGAAAAAAAAATTCATGGGTATATTTGTTCCAATTGTTGAACCCCTACAAATTAAAAATATAAATATTTAGGGGTTCATTTTAACCATACGATCTGTACTTTCAAAGTAGAAAAACTGCTCACCACCCGTATCAACGTATCCCCACACGCGAGGGTCGTCGTCTTCTTCGGGAACCATCGGTTCGTACTCGTCGAAGGAGTATTCCGACTCCTCCGGTGGGACGCGAATTGCCCATTCGCTCTCGCCATTTGTGATTAACAGAACCCCGGGTATGGATTCGGGATCCACATCCTCTATTGGGGGTGGAGGGATGGTTTCTTTCTAAGAGAAAATATAAAAAACATAATAAATACATGTCGCGCTTGTATAGTAAAAACATTTTAGCGCTATCTTACATTTTCTTCTTTAGGGATGTCTGCGTAAAGCGGGATAGCTTCCACGCTGGGGTCTTCGTCTTCAAGCGGGGGTGGAGGGATGGCTTCGTTCTAAGAGAAAATATAAAAAAACATAATTACATGACGCTTGTATACAGACAGTAAAAAACATTTTAGCGCTAACTTACATTGACTTCCTTTGTGTCTGGACGGGTTTGGTTGGACATCTTTGCGTGTTTTTTATTTTTCCTCACTTGGTTCTAGCTTGAAAACGTTATGGTACGAGACGCATAACGTGCTTATTTTTATAATGACGCTCTCTGTCTATTACAATGGTTTTGTGGTTTAACCAATCAGAGTTTCTATAATCAAACCTCCCCCGTATCTATCCAATCAGAGTTCGTTCATTAAACCCTTCATGTCAAAACAAGTGAAGTATTATAGGTAGGAAACAATACGTGTTGTTAAACGATTAAGGACGCGTATATTAATTAGCGTCGTGTTCTATGACCTCCCTTTTATGTAAAAACAGTTTGATTAATGATAGGGTCGGAACAATGAAGCTTAGGGATAATAAGCGTGTTGTTCTATCCCCTCCCATTTATGTCAAAACAGTATGATAAATAATGGGTAGGGAACAATGAATTTACTTGTAGGGATTAGCGACCATTTTGTTTGTGTACTTTGATAGCTACGATTTTTTAATGAGTACTAACCTTAATTACTTGTAGGGATTAGCGGCCATTTTGAAGGGATTAGTCCCTGTGAAATATATATTTCTATAGGGGTATGTGTTTAAATACGTCTATTTTCTAGATATTTAAACATTTTTACACTTATTTAAGCATATTTTTATGCTTTTTGATACTTTATTTTACATTTTTCACACAATTTAGTATATATTTTAAGATATCCGTTAGCTCGATATCGAGGAGAACGTGTTAATTAATTCACACATGTCAAATCATATGATAAATGGATTTTTAATGTTTAACGTAATACTTCTGGATTGTTACAACATATCGTGAAAGAGTTTGCAAAGAAGATATGCTTCCCAATGATAGCTTCTTGATTTTCCTGTCGATGAACCACAGCAATAATAATTCCCGCTTGGACATTCATTCGGGTATTAAGAACAGAGGTGAGGTTAAAGTCTTTTAATATTATCCCGCGTCGTTGGGGCTCTTGCCAAAGTTTATTCTCGCGCATGAAGTCCACCACATAAAAATCAGAGTCTCTGCATACAGCATATAAAAACTCAGAGGTGTATAACCTCACGTTATCAAGTTTAATTTCGTTTATATCTATACTTGTTGCCATCGTATCGAATACTAAAATGTGTGTTGGCTCGAGATGTCTATGTATACAAAGGGGATTAGTCTTTTACGATAAATACATATTGATTGGTAAGATATATATTTTTCCCAATCTTATCGTGTTCGGGTGAACCGAATTCGATTTTAAAATAATTGTTAACTTCATCTTTAAAGAAAAGTTCATACAACTGTTTCGGTGCAGCAGGTTTGGGTCTTGAACCCATTAACTGTAGATTTCGTTCACGAGATAGATCTCTCAAGCTCCTCATAGATATAATTTTTGCTTGATTCATGGCTGATAGGGTGGAGGATCATCGCATGTTACACGCACAAATAGCCCGATCAATGATGTAAAATCCTCTGACGAGTAGGTATATATATATTCATCACCTAACAATAGCAATTTATATATTATTCTATCACGTGCATTGTTGGGTAACGGTAACATTTCCATTTTATGACATTCAACCACTTTATATTCATTGTGTGAAAAATACTTTCCTAAATCGGTAATTATTACCAACAGAGGATTTTCTTTAGTCCCTGCAACCATGTTGAAAGTGTTTTAATAAAATATGACTTCTAACGTATGTTTTTTATATCTTTCCCAGCAACGTTTTTACCGATAAATATTTTGGGGGAATATGTATTGCATTAAGTCAACAAAAAGATTAAAAAAGATTTACATGTATTAGTAATCTTATAATATTGATTTTATCATTCGACCAATGAGATTACCCCGATATTTTATTGGGGAATTAAGTGCAACCAATCAGGTTACGCTATTTTTTTTAACGTGTTTTTATATAAGCGTTTGTTTCCAAAATTTTTAGGCACAATCTCAGCATGGCCCGTGTGAAACAGACACATAGAAATTTGGAAAGTGGAAAAACCATTGCACGGATTGAAAGTAGGGGGAAAGATATTCCCAAAATGTTAAAACAACGCCGTCATCAGCAACAAGAATATCGTCAAATGGGACGGAATATTTCAGATGATGAACAAGCATACAGCCAAGAAATCACAAGAAAAAAGAAAATCAAAATAACTAAAGACATTGCACAGTCGCCATTAAATTTTGCTGTACCGATAACACCATCCAGTCACGTGTCCCCTCGGCAAGCGAAGTCGTCACCACGGCAAGCAAAGCTACCCCCCTGCAAGTAAATTCATCGTCTCAAGAACAGGGGGGTTACATACACCCTCTACTCCTGCAAGCGAAGTATAACACGTCGCCACAGCAAGTACCATCTCTACTCCAGCAAGTAAACCATTCACCACCTCTATTATCGCAAGAACAGTATAATATACCGCTTCAAACACCGCAAGCAAAGTATAATACATCTCCTATTCCACCGCAAACGATCTCACCGCCACAACCCGAAGATGAATTAGATAATTACATATACGATATGCCCATTGATTTCTTTGGTCAAATCCCTATTCCTTCTCCTGCGAATTTAATACGAATGTGTGATGAAATGGTACCCGTTCAACAAGGAAAACAATTATTACAAATTGTGGATGAATTAGCAAATGCTCTTACCCCCACATTATCTCCTATTCCTCTTTCACCACCACCACAACTACCACCCCCACCTAATTCACCCCAGCCATTATTTCCAGTATGTGAAGAAGAGGAAGAAGAAGAAGAGGAAGACGACCGAGAAGTATTGAACGATCTGCCATTGAAGAAAAGATGTTATAAACGTTCGTTAATATATATGAAACGTGAAAAAAAAGGCGATGAACATCATGAAGAAAAACGAATGACAATCTATTCGAATTATGATCAAGATATTATTTGTACTCAACGCGATAAATATCGTGAGTTAGAGGGTCTCTATATTGAGAAACTATATATAAATAAACAATATATGCAATGGCGTTCTAGAAAATTTACGAGTGACCTTATGGAAAAACGATATATAATGGATAATAATAAGGATTTGAAACGAAAGACTGATTTAAAAAAAAGGAAACCGAAATGTATAAAATGATATGTTCTAAATAAAAATATCAGTAATGTGAGAACATGGAGGTGTGGAATATTATGGTAAAAGAACTGGCACGTTTTGAAATAAAAATTAATAAAAATATGGAACAAAGTGTTTGGAAATGTCTTGACGAACATGAGAAGTTATTTAAAAATATTATTGCTCATTTAAAAATGCCACGTGAACTTTTGGATGTTTATAATCGTATGGACCGCCATGAAATTGGACAAATAATAGCATTTTTTGCTTTAATCCTGTGTTTTTTTAGATATAAACACATTGATAATGAGGAATATTATATCAAATTGTATGTACGTCAAACAATTTTAGATTTTAGAAATTCGCAGCGTAAATTCATTTTATTCCCCCATGATAAAAAAACACACTCGTGGTTTTGGTTGTGGAATATATTCTTTGAATTTTTTAAATTAGTCTAAATACAATTTTTCAATACTCTGTATTATAATGTCAGGATCTTCAAAGTTAATATTATATGATTCTATAATACTCTTAATAATAAAAATAGTTGATGTAGGAGTATTAGATCTAATCCTTACCTTTATAGAATAATTATATATTATATCCATATACGGAGGGTAATATTGTAAACTAAGAGGGCTATTATTTTGTATAATACTATTATTTTTAACTTGATCTGAAAATAAACTGACTTTAAACTTATGGGGTTCACTTGTCTTATAGAATAATTTAAACCAATAAGAGTATTTCTGACAATTTTTATAACAACATGTACAGGGCGGGGTTTTCGTTCGTATCAGCTTAACAATCTTATCGAGATTAAAAGTATAAACCCTATCGTTACTAGTTTTAAGTTTTGATATTGGATTATGATTTTCGCAAAAGAAAATAAAACAACAATCTAAATTATGTAGATAAAAAAAAGCAGCCTTCAAATAAAATGGATCTATAAAATATAAATAAATACAGCAATATGTAAATTCATGACTAAAACAACGATTAATTCTATGTATTGTATTACAAAGATAAGTTCCTCCATACCCTATCGCTTTAGGAATTGTACTTTGCTTATCATTAATAGTAACAGAAATAAAGTGGTAAATATCATTTCTTGGATGATAACTGGTTTGAATTTCAATAAAAAAATTATCAGAATGATTATCATTCAAATGAAAAATAGATTTCATTAATGTTTGATCGGGTATTAATAGTAATTTGTGATAACGCCCACAGAGTTTTTCACCATAAATATAATATTTTCGTTGTGTATGAACAACGGGGATTATATAGTGTTGTTTATCTGTGAAGATTCGCCAATCCTTGCATTCATCTTGGTTCATTTCAGGTTTCATTTTTTCAATATAGGCGTAGTCTTTATATCCCTGACCAAGCTGTCTCGATTCAATTTCCATACATTCGATAATTCCCCCATAGTAATAGTCACATAAGTCACAGACGGCAAATAATAATCCAATGTATCGGTTACGAAAATGCTGTATATAATACACAATTTTCAATATCGTCTTAATATTGGGACCGTGGTCATTAGCTTCTGCATAGCTTCTTTTATCACCAATGTTTAACGACATTCTCAAAAAACGAGAACGTGTATGTTAAAGAAATCGACTTGTATATATATACTATTTTTCCCCTTCATTTCTGCATGTAGAATTTAACACGATTTTGATCAAAAAATTTGAAAAAAGTATTATTGTATAAACTAATCCCACGAGTATATAATATATCAACTGATTTGACGTGTGTTTTAGAACAACATTAGGGATTCGTGTCGTTAATCCCACAGCATTGCGGGAACTAATCCCCAAATATTTGTTTAGAAGGAATCGCTAATTAGGGATTCGCGTCTCTAATTCCTACAGCACACATTCATTGTACATGAATATCACAAATCATCAGGATGACATGAAAGCTTTAATCAACGACCTCTGATTGGTCAAACTAATCTACCCACAGTAACGCATAGTTACGCGGGATGCAATTATAAAACCCGATGTTGAAAATAATTAATATCAGTCTGAGTGTAGGAGAGAGAGAGATGGCAAAAATATTTGAGAAGAAGACAAGTGAAATTAAAGAAGCAGATGACTACATCCCGTTAGAGACAAACCTCCAGGAAGAATCTGAAGGGACAATCGAAGAGTTGTATGCGGGTAAATATAATTGTGCATTAAACAAATGTAAAGAAGAAATATCCCCAGAACGACAGAAATTATTTTTATCGCGTATCACGCATATAATGGATTGTGAATGTTACCAGTTTAAAGGAGAGAGACCCAGTTATCGTGAAGTAACTCTTCTTGAACTTCAAACGAACAAGTATTTTATTTATCATTGTTATGATGGGAAGTTAAAACCCTACAAAGAACTAACTCGAAGGGAACGGTCTACTGTCTACTATCAATATCGATGTCATGGACTACATTATTTAACTGAAAAAAAATCAAGAGATTATTTTAGTCAAAGTGAACTTATAAATAGATTAAGTTATTTATTTCGTAATGTTTTTCCCCCGAATGCTATTATTGGGTATAAAGGTGGTGATAAAGAATCGTCGTTAGTTAAAACACTTCAAGAAAAAACTATTTTACATTGTGTGAATCTTGAATATTTTGGAATTGAGAAGTACGATTATTTACTTTCGTTTTATAATCTTAAACCAAGAAATTGTTGGTATCATACTAGTGAACCCACATGTTTATTGTATCATTGTAGTTTGTTTGAATGTCTTTTATTTGCTGCATGTTTGTTTCGTAAATTAGAAGATGGGGATAATGAACGATCTGTACTAGCTATGTATGATAAGGAATTTAATTTTTAAAAATTTATTCTCTCATGAACATTTTTACTTAAATAAAAAAATACACTTTTTGATTTTCAAAAAAATATTGAATGTAATTTCCTTTTTATTTTTAGAAACACAAAGATTGTTTAAAAAATTATCAAAAGCACATTTAAGAAATGTTTATATTTTAAAAATAAAACGTACATTAGAACGTTATTGTTTTGTTAATGATGTACATGTTATCAAAAACACTATTTTTGTTAAAATAGAAGGAGAGAGAAGTTTTAAAAAAAATAAGATGATCATAGAAACTCTTTGTACATTTAAATATATAAAAAATGATATCATTGTACGTATAGTATAAATAAAACGTTTCATAATTTTTGTTCTCTTATTGGAATTAAAATGAGTCAGAAAAAAATCATCCATTATAATGAACGTTTTTATCTTTCGAATCCAAGAAAATTCGCGACAATTTCTTTAAAAACAGCAGACAATTTATATGAGTTTCAAGAAGTGTCTTGGATACGGGGTGTAATACCCTCGAGTTTTCTTAACGGTTTTAAATTTAAAACAAATATTCGTGCTCCAGGTCCAAATACTGATTTTTCATTGACATTTAGTAACAATAGAAAATTTCAAACAGATGCACAGAATTATCTTACAGGAGAATTAGAAGCAAGAAAAAAAGATTGGTATAAACGAAAAATAATTCATAGTATTGATGTAAAACTTAAAAATAATATTCGTGAATCATATAGCGGTGCATTAGGATGGAGTATTGTTCAAGTTAAAAAAGAGATATTCGAACAGGGTGATCTTGGATCATATATTGCAAAACCTAATAAACCCTATTTTAGCTCTAATCAATTGTTTATTGATCCCGAGCAAAATTTCTTTAACGGTGATAAACGTTTTGTAGATTTAGCTTATAATTTACCTGCTGACGAAGATTTTATATTGATTCAAAACATTAAATTTATAGATGAAAATTTTTTTTGGAAATATGGTATTAAAATTGGTGAAGCTGATAAACCCTATAATGAATACGAAATTTCTATTGTTTATTCCGATGGATATACGTAGATAGGGGTATATATAAAGATCGTTTTTATCAAAGAGGGTGTCATGGCTATGTTTCAACGAGTACAAAATCAAGAAGGATATAAGATTTATCATGATTTAACACAATATAGTTATGTGGAATCCGTTTTTTTTTGGTATTTAGTAGGAAGTGTGGAAATTGAAAAATCAAGATATCATCTATTAATATCTATTGCTGATTATGAAGCATATGTACGGTATAAAATTATACTGGAAGTAGAACGTTCAAAAAATCCCAAAATGTATGTTATACATCATGAGGAACACGATATTCCAGAAGAATGTTATGAATTTCTTCGTAAAATATGTGAAGCATGGAATGATAACCGACTCCCACGTATCAACGACAAAGGAATTGGAGAATATTTAAAGATACTAGATTATGATAGAAAACATTGTTTTAGTTATGAGTGTTTTAGGAGTATTACAGCATTATATTATGATTTTTTAGTTTATAATAAAACTATAAAATACACTTGTAAAAAATGTAAAGGGGAATGCGAATGTAATGTGGATTACCCTAATTTCATCAGTGTAAATTTTAATGAAATAAGAGCTTATAATGTAGAAAAATATTCAATGGACAATAACCTCTTATGTAACGAAATAATACACTGAATGTATGTTTTTTATTTTTAAAAAAAATTAATACATTAAAAACTTTTCAACATGGTTTCTGGGTTTATGATATACAATTCCTCCTTTTTGAAATTGTCTTTTGATTTTTTTCGTTCCTAGTTTTGCAATAATTTTTACTACTTTAGCTTTTTTTTTAAGCTCTTTTTTAAAATCGTTTATAAAAAGTTTGCCGTATTTGTTGACTGTTTTATTTCCTCCACGTTGCCTTTTTTTCCCTTTAAAAATACCTCCACGTTGCCTTTTTTCCCCCTTAAAATCACCACCCCGTAATTCTCTTATTCTTCCTACCATTGTTATGAAGGTTGTTTTCTCTCCCAATAGTTATCCCCATAGTCTGCAAAAATTTCTTCATGGGCTTTTATATGTTTTATACTTTCTAAATACATTTTTTTATTATTGGGATCGTAAACAAAGTCGGAATTATTTTTATATATAGAACCGGTTTTCCCATTATTCGCAAAACGTGCTGCGGCGTGAGTTGTCAAATAAGCATCGATACACGTGTTTGCATCGTTACAAATACTATATACAGCATTTGTGTTTTTACCATATTTACGATCCAATTTGGACTGTGTTGTTTTTTGCCCCGTGTAATAAGAAATATTACGATCGGGTTTAAAAGGTTTTTTCCAAGCAAATAATCCTTCACCCGCATTGGGGATCGTTGATTTCTTGATACGTAAGTTATTTTGTTTTGCTAAATGAATCCAACATTTTTTTGTTTTTGCTGTTCGTTTACGACATCTTATTTTTTTTAGGGTATTACTTCTACATTGAAGAACGTGACGTATACTTTGAGATTTAATATTGCGTCTTTTTTTTCGAGGTAACTTAACTCTTACCATTTTTTTTTTAAATATAGTTTTTATTCCTAAATAATCATTATTTTTTTCATGTGTCTGAATAAAATTTACCATACATTCAACTTTATAGATAATATCTTCGGGACAGTTGTATATTTCTTTTTTTAATTCTGTTATTCTTTGTTTTAAAATCTTTGATGAAATGGGGATTATCTTTTCTTTATCTTCTGTAAAATTTAGTAAACACTCCCTTAAAAGATACGGTGAAAATAATATTGAAGGATCATTATCTTGAATTTCATACCCAATATAAGGTGAGTTAGATGCTTGTAAATAAATTTCAATATACACAATTTCACTCATATTTTTTTTACTCTCTTTTTTTTGTTTTAGTTTTTTTTAAATGGGTTCTTTATTCTCAAAAAAAATCCCTCCTATACTTACGTTGACATGTATTAATATACAGGATTCATACGATGTTACTATTGATCGTGTTGATGGTGAAGACGAAAACATAAATAAAAATAAAACGGCATGTTTTTCTTGTTTTAGAAAAAAAAAAGAAGATGAATGATGATCAGAAAAAATTAAAATATAGTCAAAAAGATATAGATAAAATTGTAAGTTTGTTTAATAAGAAAAAAGAAAGTAAGAAAAATGAAAAAATAGACGATTATTTTTCTGTTAATCATATAGAAACTATTAGTAGAGAAAAATTTAAAGTCACTGAACAACATTTTTCTTTGGATGTTTCACGGGCAAAAACGGTTAATTTTATTAGTTTTATTCAATCGTTATCGTTGGTTGTTTCTTATTTAATTAACATTGCACGGGCAAATGTAAAAAGTGATGATGATTATGTTAGATTTATCTTTAGTAATGCGCCAAAACGTTTTTTCTCTACAGCCGTTTTACCCGTGAAAGACTTTGACGTTAGATATTTCTTAAATATTATGGAAAAATTTATGCAGAGTAATAAAGAAATAATAGCTAATGGTTGGAATAGTAAGGTGATAGTTCAAACGTTTCCCGCAGGAATAAGCACAAATAAAATAAAAAATAGTGTACTAAGGAAAAAAAGTATTTATAATAGTTTGAATAAGGGAAATGCTACAGATAAAGGGGGTGTGAAAAGTAATGTAAAAAAATATGGCCGTAAATTTCGCACGGGTGTATTTTATATTCTTAGCCATGTATTATTTCGTACAGTGAAAGATTGCTGTTTTGCTTTAGCAATATTTGTGGGTTTATCATTTTTAAAACAAGACTATAAATATTTTATAATGAAAAGAAAACCCAATAAACCCGTGGATGATTTATTTACGTGTGAAGAAATTCGAAATGTATATCGGGAATGTGGGATACCCGAGGGTAATGTTGATGCTACACAGTTTAATTTTGTATATAATAATTATTTAAAAAAACAGGGTGTTGATTTGTTAGTGTATGCTGACACTCATTCCGATAATATAATTTATGATTCACGAACTGATAGTGAGGGTAATCTTATTAAATTGACTAATGAAATTGTATGTTTATGGTTAAATAATAATCATTACGATGTAGTCTTAAGCATAAAGGAATTTTCTAAACTCAGTACCAGTTCTTTTTGTGTTAAATGTATGAGTTATTTTACACGTCATGAATACGTCGATAATCACCTATGTACTACAAATAATTTAACTTGTTTACGATGTTATAAATATCCGAATAAGTGTAAAGATAAAAAAAATAAACTTATTTGTACCAGTTGTGATATAATTTTTTATGATGAAAATTGTTTTACAAATCATTTAACAAATAACATTTTTAAACCTTCTCATAGTAATTATAACCGTTTAACACCGTGTCAATATTTTTTTTATTGTAAAACCTGTAACAAAATTTGTCCTCGATTCTTTTTCATTTTTTCTAATAAAACAGTTAAACATGATTGTAGCAAACGATTTTGTTTTCATTGTGATAAATACATGAAACAACCTCATTTTTGTTACGTGAAAACCCTTTCACTTGAATATAACAAGGGGAAAGAAAGTGAACCCACTTTATTTTTTTTTGATTTTGAAACAAAAGTAACCGAAACTAAATTGCTCGTACCGTTTTATTGTATTGTTCAAAAGGTATGTAAAAAATGTCAACATATTGAATTTAAAAAAACAAAAATATTTGAAAAAAAGGATCAAGAAATTATCGATAATAATATTGAAAAAGTTAGTTGTTGTGGGAATAGACAATTTATTTTTGATAACAATGTTATTGAAACTTTATGTGAATTTATGTTTGAACAAACAAATTCCGTTTGGATAGCGCATAACGGGGGTAGATTTGATACTATTTTTATTTTAAAATATCTTTTAGAAATAAAACAGATAATACCGAATACTATAATGAACGGTACTAAAATAATGAGTTTAATAATTAAAGAACAAAATATTAGAATCCTCGATAGTTATTTGTTTTTTAGTATGAAATTAGCCGATATTCCAAAAGCAATGGATCTTGAAGGGGAATGTAAGGGATTTCATCCTTATGAATTTTACGATTTAACTTACGAGGGTGACATTGTAGATCGGAAATTTTTTGATACGAAACATATGAATACAGCAACACTTAATGAATTTGAAAAATGGTATTTAGAAAAAAAGAAAGAGAAATATATATTTCGTAAAGAGATTTATTATTATTGTTGTAGTGATGTAGATATTTTAAGAAAGGGATGTGTTAAATTTTCTACAATGATCGGGACCATAGGTCATATCACCCCCTTTTATGCAAAGAATTGTATTACGATTGCTAGTTTAGCTTTGAAAGTGTATAGACTTAATTTTTTTAAAAAAAAATTGTGTAGGAATTATTCCTGCTTCGGGGTATAGGGGGGGTGTAAAACAGAGTTTAATTGCTATTGATTGGTTAGATGAAATTAATCGAGAAATAGGAGGAAATTTAGAATATATCTGTTCACAAAATGGGGAGAAAAAAATTCTAGGACGTTTTGTCGATGGTTTTTATATTGATACGATATATCAATTTCATGGTTGTTTTTATCACGGATGTCCCAAATGTTTCGACCCCTATGCATTAAATGTTCTTACAAACGAAAAATTTAGTAATTTATATGCAAATACGCAACGTTTTTCTTGGACAATAAAAAATGCCGGTTACAAATTAATCGAGATGTGGGAATGTGATTATTTAGAAGAAAAAAAATATACACAGAAACAATTAATTGAAAAGAAAATAAAATTTTATCCGTTTACTCCTTTAACACCACGTGACGCATTATATGGGGGACGAACTTCCCCCGTATGTTTATTTAAAGAAACAAAACCCAACGAACGAATAAGTTACGTAGATTTTACATCGCTATACCCTGATGTACAAAAAAATTATGATTTTCCTGTGGGTCATCCTACTATTTTACTGGGGAAAGATTGTAATAAAATAAAAATCAAGGACATATTTGGTTTAGTAAAATGTTGTATTGCACCTCCTCGAAATATTTACTTTCCTGTTTTACCCGTTAGAATAGAAGGGAAATTATTATTTCCATTATGTTATAAATGTGCTGTGGATAAATGTAATAAATGTGAACATAATGAAAGCGATCGATACTTGACGGGTACTTGGACTAGTGTTGAGATTAATGTTGCTATAGATAAGGGATATAAAATAATTGCTCTTTACGAAATATATCATTTTGAACGCAAAGAAAAAATCTTTTCACAATACGTAAATCAATTTTTAAAAATCAAACAAGAATCTTCAGGAATTCCTACGGATTGTTTGAATGCAGATGGAAGTAAAAATGATGATAAAATTAAACAGTATTGTAATGATTATTTAAAAAATGAAAATGTTTTTTTAGATAAAGAAAAAATAGAGAAAAATCCCAGATTAAGAACTATTGCAAAAACATTTTTAAATTCGTTATGGGGAAAATTTGCTCAAAACGAAAATAATACACAAGTGTGTTTTTTGAACGATTATGAAGAATTATTAAATATTGCCAATGATAAAAGTAAAAAATTAACATCAATGGAATTTATAAACGAAACATTATTACGTTGTACATATGAAAAAATTGATGATGCAACAACCCCTCTAAAAACGGGAAATGTAATCATTGCATGTTTTGTTACTGCATATGCACGTTTGAAATTATACGAGTTACTCGTTAAATTAGACGATCGCGTTTTATATTTTGATACAGATTCTGTTATTTATATATCTGATGAAAATAATTATACTGATGTTAAAACGGGAAAATATTTAGGAGATTTAACGAATGAATTAAATGAAAATGAATGGATAACAAATTTTTGTTCAACGGGTCCAAAATGTTACGCGTATATAACTAATTTAAATCAGGAATGTATTCATGTGAAAGGTTTTACTTTAAAAAATGAAACAATAAAAGAAAAATTGAATTTTTTATCCTTGACACAATGTGTTAAAAATCAAGATCAGATCATCAAAATTAAATATCACAATAAAATATGTAAAGATAAACTTAATCATATTTTTATTGAGGATGAAATAAAAAAATTTTCATTTACATTTAATAAACGTGTTGTTAAAAATAATTTTAATACGATACCGTTTGGATTTTTAGATAACTGAAATGAACAATGTTTCATTACCATTTCAACACCCTTTTATGTTAACGTTATGTGGTCCTAGTCAAAGTGGGAAAACATATTGGATATTACAATTATTGAAAAATATTAACAGTATGATTACACCAGCAATTGTTAAAATTGTTTATTTATATTCAATTTATCAACCTCTGTACGCTGAAATGGAAAAAGTTCTTGCGGAAAAAACAGATATTAGTGTTGAATTTATTGATTGTCAAAAGGGTATTCCCCGCATTACCGATATACAAACGAATACCCGTGAAAATACGTTAATAATATTAGATGATCTCATGTTAGTTGCAACATCATCAAAAGAAAATCTTGAAAGAATAGATAATATTGCAACTCAAGATGTCCATCATCGTAATATTAGTGTTATTTTTACATGTCAAAATTTAACATATGGTAATGGTAAATTGCGAAATTTACGTGTCAATAGTCAATATTATGTTATGTTTAAAAATTTAAGCGATTATAATAATATGTATACGATATGTGATAATAAAAAAATTAATAGAAATAGATTTAATAAAGTATTAAGTGAAATTAATGAGAAACCCTATGGTTATTTGGTATTTGATAATTGTAGAAAAGGGTATGAAAATTGTAGAATTAGAACCAATGTATTTCCACATGAATCAACGATAATCTATGATTTGTAAATAAATGTAAAAATAAAAATAAAATGTTTGTTAAAAAATAAAAAGAGTTGTTGAAAATCGTTTTTTTAAAAAGTATATATAGTATGGGGTGTGTATAGTGTGTATGAACTTTTTTTAAAAAACCATGGCAAGAAGAAGATATAGAAGAAGCAGGAGAATTATCCTTAGAAAAAAGAAACAAAAAGGGGGTAGTGCTCTAGATATTTTTGGACCTTTGGGATCGTTAGTTGGAAATCAATTGGGATTTGGTAGTCGAAAAAGAAAAAGAAAAAGAAAACAAAAAGGGGGTGGTCGTCGAGGTTCTATTTTGGCCGAATTGTTTGGGACAAATTAAAAATCCATAAATCACTGTAAATAATTAATTTTTTTGTTTAATTAAAAATTGGCATTATTAAAACTACAACATGACTGATTGTTATTACTCTTCTTACAATTTTTTTTACATTTTTTATTATATATTCCTACGAGTACACGCCCTAAAATTGTTTCTATTTTTTTTTTTAATTTAATATCATTTTTTAGTTTAATACGTTCATTTTTAAATATTTTTTGTTTATTATTATTTTCGAATTCATTACGACATTGATTGTATAAATATAATAAACTCCAATTTCCACACACGGTTGTATTTTTGGATTGTAATTGTTTACTTTGAATATATTGAAATGTTAGTCCTTTTTTTACACTATAATCATACCAATATTCACGTTTATAAAACGAGACATCTTTTGCAAAACTATCAAAAAAATTCATATGTTTTTCTTTATCCACCCATATAGCAATCCAATGTTGACCGTTTTGATCTGCTTCATCCGTATTCCAAATCCAACACGAGGGATAATAAATTTTTTTAGGAAAAATATTTGCAGGAAATGTACCCAAATAATATTTATTTAAAAACTTATTTATTTTTGAAATTTTATTAATCTCGTTCGTAAATAAAAATTGGGTTAAAAAACAATGTAAATTCATTGCTTTTTGCGTCGCCATTTTCTTTGTGTTGTATAGGGCTGCGTTGAGGGTATAGGAATGTGGGTGGTGAGTGATGTAGAGGGTTCTTCGTGACTCGCAAGACTGGGTTTCCCCAAATTTATATAACGTTGTCGTAATTTTATATTTCGTATATAATGGGCAGGCATATGTAATTTTTTCAATTATTTTAAAGCAGCCGCCTGCTTTTGTTGTGTAAGATTGAACATGTTTTGTTTGCTGACATTATGCGTTAAATCGTATAATAAATCATGATGGTTTATTGCAACACCGTTTATTTTTATTATATCTGTACCCCCAATTTTAATTTTTTTCCTTTCAAGAAATTCTTTTATTTGTTGACCACTTGTCACAGTCGGTGTTCTCCTTACCTCGGGTGATTCATCATTGATCACCTCATTTTCAAGTTCATTACTTTTTCTTTTCATATTTTGTTGTCTTTTTAAAAAACTAACCATACTCTCTGCGACACGTTGATCATTATTAACTTTTTTCATTTCGTCTTTCATTTTATTTTTACTTTCAATAAGTTCGAAATTATTTTTGTTGTTAATTCCCTGCAATAATTTTTCGTTTTCATGATCAGTTTTGATTAAATCTAAAATTTCATTTAATTTACTCGGATTAATTAATTGCATTTTATTTACTTCGGTCATTTTTTTTTATTTGTTGGTTAAGTAATTTGTATGCTTTTTGATATATGTTGATTATACGAAAATCCTCAGATAATAATATTTTTAAATCTTTTTCTTTTATTTTGTTCTTTGAAAACTTATTCAAAATATATTTATTATCACTGGAAAGTTGGATAGAAATTTTTTTTATTTAAAATATTTTTAGCAATGTATTGTAATTTATTAATTAATTGAGAATCTAACAACGTATTTTTTTTATCAATATCTGCTTTAAGATATTTTTTTAACGAGGGTAAAAAATCCTTTTTTTTTTTTCAAAAGCTTTTTTCTTTATTTTATTTAATTGAACTAATGTTTCTAAAAATTTTAAATCATCTTCGCAACTTGATGAAGAAGAAGTAACGGAACTTTCACTATCCATTTCATCACTAACATCATCGCTAACAACATCGCTATCATTTTCACTATCATCCTCCTCTTCATCATCATCTCTTGAATTATCATTTTTCTCGTCTTTTTTTTCCTCTTCTTTATTTAATTCATCATTTTTTTCTTCATTCATTTTTTTTTATGCGTAAACTGAAAACGGTGGAAATACAAGAATATGTTCACGATGTAGTGGTATTTTGTTAATAACTGGTTTTTTTATTTTTGGTTTTTGCTGCCGTAGGCAGCACACTAATCTTGACATGGGTTATCTATGTCTCGTGCCCAGACCTCTTTCCGCACCTATGTATAGTCAACGAGATCTCGATATATGTGAAAATTTCCTGGATGTTCAGTTTTATGACGTTTTGTGACGTATTTAGTTTGCTCTGGAACGAGATTGTTCACATACTCCAGAGGGTTATTCGTTTTCACGGAAGTTGTACGGAATTAATGTTCGGAACTTGTCAACGCCACCACGAACATGGTATTTTCTGATCACGCAACGCCATGAGGAGAGAGACGAAGTTCTCGAACGAACTTAGTTTTTCTTGTTTGTCTCGTGTGTACACGCAACTCAAATCAAACGAAGTCATTGTGATTGTGCTCATTAAAATCAAACCTATAGCGAAGCCGGTGACATTTGACAGTTCTCGCCAAAGACAATACTCAATATTTACAAACGAAGGTTTGTGCCTGTTGCTCAACAAACTTACATCTGTGCAGAGAAAAACCTTGTCGTTACTTTACCTGAAATGGGAGTGACAATCGATCAATATCGTGCCCGAATTGGTGGACACAACGTAAGAATATTGATGTTAATTCAGTTGATTGTAACCAGTATGCAAATTTTTAAACGATTTACATATTCAGTCATAACATGACCAGTTGCTACGGCCAGTTTCGCTACTGGTAACAACTATGGTATTACTAATATTGATGTGTATATTTATATTTTGTGTATATTTATATTTTCCTCATGTTACAATGTGTATGTTATTGTTGCTCTGTTGTTGAGAATGGCAAATGATGTCGAAGAAAATCCTGGTCTGACAATATATGTTGTTGTTCAACCTCGTACCCAGGGCATTTTGCCTCCACGGTGGAAGGTCGGCGAAAATGTCCCTAAGATCGGCTGGTCCATTCTATAATGCGATTGGCTTGTCATAAAACTCCAATTAATTCAGCCGAGTATAATTTATTCATCTAAATCTGAATGCTGTCTTTAAATTGTACAGCAAATTAGAAGTGATAACTTTCACTAAATTGGATATATGCTTCTTCATACCTTTTGTAAGCGATAACCATGGATGTATGGTAAATTATTAATCTTGTTAGCTGCTTTTATGCCGACAAATGCTGACATGAACAACTCTGATTATTTTTCAATTGTTCAGGTCAATAAAGTAGACAAAGGCAATGGAACAAAGACCACAAAAATTATCATATCTAAACAACCAGAAATTATGGGTGTCATGTGACCAGCCGATCCCAGGGCCATTTTCCACCGTGGAAGCAAAATGCCCTGGGTACGAGGTTGGATGTTGTTGACACAAGTAAAACGATTTGTGCTGTTTTTAGACAAGGCAATACAAAACAATTTAAACAAAATGTGCAATAATACATTATCAAATAACAAACATTAATGCATGGGATTCATCATTCCTAAATGTCACATTGTGTTGGAAATAACCTTTATACTTGTATAAGAAATAATGTTAATAAAACCTTTTTGCTCTTATAAAATGTATTCTTTGCAATATAGTGACCCATTTGCCGGTGATTGGTTTATGGCAACTAACAATCCACCTTATTTTTTTGAAAATGCACTCAATATTCTATTTTTGGAGTCTCGGTTAAACTATCAACATTGCTTTCTAACTGTTGATTGCAACACTGTTGCAATTTTTAAGACATCTGAAGGGAACATCTGAAGGGATGTGTGCTAATAACCGTCGAAGGTAATAATAACCTGGTATTTCTCGATTTTGTTTTTTGGTTTATCAAGCTTTGGTAATTAATTATTGATGATTGAAAAAAATTTGTGACCATAAATGCGATAACAAAGCAGTTTCCCCTACGGTTCTACCCGCGCCTCTTTACGTCGCCAATCTGTCTTGTAAAATATTGGAATTTCTTTGAAATGAGGCAGCACTTCACTTGCGATAGTAATTTCTAGTTTTATTCTATTCTTTGTTGTAATGGGTTTTGTGTTCTTCATTTTTTTTGTACACCCCCTTACAAATGTTGATAATTAAATGCTGTGTAATAATCTTGCAGGGGTATTTAATCCCACTCTAATTTCATTTCGAAATTCACCAACAAATATTAACGCCCCTTGAACTGTATTTTGAGAAAAATGAAAATCCACATTAACATTTCCCGACGGTCTTATGGGTAATACTGCAAGATGAGAGTCTCTATTATCTGTTAAATCAAATGCTAATATAGAATACCCGTTTATAAAGTCATTATAAGTTATTGGCATTTCTGAATAGTTGCGATTTAATACCGCGCGTAATTTTGAGTAAGCTTCAGCATGATTTTCAATTCTCCCGACAACAGCGTTATTTACGGAAACTTCAACATTATCATAATTAGGCCAGTTAAATTCAAAAATATTATGACCATATGATCCGTTCCAATTTGCTAATGGGGAAAATACAATATATAAACGTGTAGGAACGCTACCATTAAACACATCGATTACTTGATGTGAATTTCGTCCTGCAGCTACTGATTCAGTAATACAACGATAATTGGTTGTATAATATAATGTTTCTTTATTATGGGTCACCATCCCTATATTAAGAGCATTTGATAATTGTTTTTTGGGTTTAAATACAGGAATTTTTATTTTAAAATCATCTAGGGTAATTATAGTATTAGCAACGGCTATATCCGCATGATCAGCACCCATCATTACAATTGAATTTAGTGCACGCGTTAAACGTAATTCAACTTTATACGCTGTGGGAATATATATTTCAGTACCCCCTTCGCTAAATAATGAACAATCAATCTCATCTATCAAATTCTGCGATTGATTTTGAAATGCTATTGTTTTTTGTCTCCCTCCTGCATTTACGACATTAGTATCATTCGTGAAACCCACGATACTGCTCATATGTTCGGCTGTATCTAAATATGCTAAATTAAGCTCTTTAGAATCTTTATATCCCGACGGTGTTTGACACGTTATAAATTGTATCCATGATGCAAAATGTGCAAAATTATCTGATGGTGTAATTAAATTTTCATTTATTTTTAATTCTTTTGTTTTCCACATTGTACGAAGGGGTAATGTAATCATCGCAAACCCCGATGCTGCAGGTGCTATAAGTCCAGCAGCATTTCTAATCGATACTCTAGCCATTATTTTAGCATCGCTTGTTTTCATTAATCCCACGGCGTTCCCATGTCTTGTAAACGTGTATACTGACGATTGATTATCTACAGGCGTTGCGATAATTTCCGTTTCACGACATTCCGTAAACGTATCATTATAGGGTGATGACGTAAAAAATTGTAAAGGCTCGCTAAATAATATATCATTTTTTTCCACATCTTCAATTTTTTTACTCATTTTATTTTTTTTTAAACGTTAATTTTAAGAATATTTGAAAGTGTTCCCAACACTTGAGGAAGAACCATACCCAGTGCCAATGCTCCACCAAACCCTCCTTTTTGTATTTTTCTTCTACGTTTTCTTATTCCCTTTTGTATTTTCTTTTTTTTATATATTTTTTACGCGTCATTTATTTTATTTTTAAAAAACAACAATAACCACAACAACAATAAAAATAATAATAATATACACAACATTATGATTTTTTTATATAACTTTTTTTTATTTATACTTTTTTTTTACACTATCTATTTTGTAAAAAACGTATTACATTTGGATCTATTTTTTTTCTCTTTTTTTTATTATCACTTGTATAATAAGTATCTAAATTTAAATTTGAGGGTAATCCCACACCCTCATTTAATAAAATTTCTTTCTTAGTTGGATTTTCTTTATTTTTTCTTTTCACAACAAAATATGATGAGGAATAATTTTTTCCACGATTTCTACCGTTTAACAATTCAGTATAATCTTCTACGGATAGTTCATTTATTTTTTCAGTCATTATTTTTTTCTTCAAATAAATTTATAGATATCTTAATTTCTTCACCTTTTAACGGTACGTTATTCTCATAGTTAATAAAGAACTGTAGTGATTGTTTAGCCTCTTTATCACTCATAAATAAAAAATAGGGGAATTTTTTTTTTTCATCATTTAATGATGTATAAGGATTTTTTTCGTCAATATAAAATAATTCTTTTATAGTATATATAAAACGTTGTGTTGCATTGGGAATAATAGTAGATGAAGAAACTGAAATCGTGCCATTATTTATTTTTTTTGATTTTAAACTGAAATCCATTTTGTTTGCACACGTAATTCGAAATGAATTTTTGATATTTTTATATTCAATCGAATTTAAATTCCATAAAAATTTTTTCCCAATATTTACTAACACGTAAAGAGAAAAAGGATAAAATATTTTATATTCTTTAATTATCATTTCCCCATTTTTTTCTTCAAGAACAATCAAAAGCATTATGTTGAATGTATTAAACAATCAATACTAAGCGTTCCTGAATCAAAAGGAACTAATTTTCCTGTAGTATCTTTAACTTTAATATGAATTTCTCTTATAATGTCTTTTTTAATTTTCTCAATGATTTTGGGGGACTATAATAAACTAATTGTCCATCCCCCCACCACCTTGTCGATGCCATTGAATGGGTACTGTTGTTAACAATTCGGAACAACTATCACCAACTAACCCCAGTTCTATTTCATCACAATATATAAACATTTTATTTAATCCATCGGATACATCGGGTAAGTAATCAAAATGTTTAGAAAAAAGGGTTCGAGGTGTAGGGTTATCTTTTTTTATTTCAAACAAGAGAGGTACGATTACAAGATCTTTTTCATTTTTTAAACCTAGCATAAAAGCTAATTTTTTTGAAAATAATATATTAATCTTTTGATTAAAAGAAGCATATTGAATACCCTTTTTTTCTACCGTAGTCTTGTTAGATAATCGAAATTCATTTACCTGTAACCCATCGACTGCTTTATTCGCATTTTCATATACCCAATACTCAATCTCAACATTAACATTAATAATTACTTTCCCATTTGACCCGATGGTACAAAAAATTTCAAATCCTTCTAAGATATTATTTAAAAATATAATTAATGAAGACAAATCATAAATTCCGTCGGGTATAATAAATTTATCCGATGTAAAAACGAACTCACTGCTGGCGTATACCGAATTATTATTTTCTTCGGGTATAAAATTCTTATAGGTTATGATAAATGAAAAAAAACATTCATCACCAACAATATTTTTAGTTGTTTGAGGATAACAAACTTGTAAAACTTCTAAAAAACATTCATTGTTCAAAGCATCAATGGGTTGTGCAATTTTCATTTCAAAATCATTAATCAAATTCTTTTGAAGTCCTCTTGATATTGAATTACTAGCAATGTGTAAATTCATTTTTTTTTTAAAACTTGTAATTCAGCACGATAAAAAATTCCTTTAATTTCTTCACGTTGTTCGTCTTCTAATTGATATGTAACGGGATCGGTGATAAATACTTTTTTAATAAAAAATATCTCATTTGTCCATCGTCGAAGACTGCTTTTTTCAAAAATATTATTTTTTACTCTCGCAATACGTACACGCGTACCTTCTCGTATCAGATCTTGAGTGGGAATAGGATAATTTAAATGATCACGTACCATTTTATTTTTTACTTTACGTATTTTTCCTTTTTTTTTCTTCGCGATAAATTTCAAAAGGTGTTGCACCAGCTAATGCTTTATGTGGGGAATTATTATAACGATTAACAATAAGGGGTAAATACTGAATGTAGTCAAATTCTCCAGTCATTGTTAAAACACGACGAACCATTGTTTTTAAAGTTCCAATTACACGTTCCACATGGGATGCTTTTATTTCTCTATTATACGTATGAAATACTTCAAAATTATATTTTTTACTTAATTTCGTACGTATATCTTGAAATTCTGTTGCTTCATCACTTTGAATTTTAAGAGGGGCTATTCCTTCTTCAATAAGAATACTTTCAAATTTATTTTTAACATTATTAGACGTTTTCTTTTTTATTAATTTTACCCAACAAAATCTTGAAAAAATATCAATACACACCAGCCAATAACGATATTGATTATTATATCGGGCTAAATCTTTATTTTCAGCTAAATCAATTTCCCATTGTTCATTATTTTTATTAACAGCATATTTCAAACGTCTATATATTTTTTTACTACTACTATGTAATCTATAATTAGAATAATCCTCATCAGTTAATGTCTCTCCTTTTAATAATCTTGAAGCTTTTTCAATAAAGTCAGCAGAAAATTTAGTTTTTTTCTTTTTACTCATTTCTATAATAAAGAAATAAAATTAATATAATATTCTTCAAGTTCATCAACGAGTTCTTTGTCGCGTAATATCCCCATAAAATCAACTTCTATATTTTTACAGGCTAACTCTTTATTTATAGTATCACCATACAAACATAATGTATCTTGTATATTTTTACAACATCTAAAACGATAATAAAAAATTTCTGAAATTACTGATGGACTTAAACGGTGACAAACCTCATCATCATCACTTTCTACTTTTATTTTCTTAATCTTTTCGTCGTCGTCATCGTCGACGTCGTCGTCAAAATTGAGGGTGGGTTTCTTTTTCTTCAATACTCGTTTTTTAACTGGGGTAGGTTGGGATTTATGACCTGTTGCATGATTATACTTTCTTAGGGCAATAATATATTCATCCAAGGAATCTTTCTTTTTTATATGAAAACTACCCCAATCATCAGACCATACGATTTCACTTGACGTTGCGTTGTTGTTGTTGTTGCTGGTTGTCGGTGTTGGATCATCGTCAAATTCCATTGCATCGGCTAATTCGTTATCTTGATGTTGATAACAAATTTCCAAACCACCCCACGCATCTGTACGAACAACCAAACGGCATGTTTGCTTTTTCCAATTTTCAAATCTTACCACTTCAAAAAATATCTGCGTTCGATTTCTCTTGAATGCTAATCTTATTAAGAACATTCAACAATGAAGGGATATGATCATTTTTCACTTCAACAGCGCTATTGTATGTGTACTTGTCACATCTTTTATTTGTCGGATATACTTTGGCGAGAATAGCATTACCGTTGATTTTTTTTTGTGCAATTATTTTTACAGACAAATCTGTATACGATTGCATTTTATAAAAATGGTCATGTTGTTGTCTCGCATAAAGTTCCACCATCTCTGAATCTGTAGTGAAGGGTAAATGATGAATCACTGTGGGGACAGTGCTTATTTTATATCCTCTACACAATTTAAAAAAAAAGGGAATTCCATCACAATGAAAAAAATTTTATTACACTAATAACGTGTATAATTGATTACAACATATTATATCAAATAAACTATTGTGTTTGCGTTGCATAACTCCTAAAATTTTACATAACTTTCAATGTTGTTTTTTTGTTTTTATTTTACATTCTATTTTATTTTCTAGAAATGCGACAAGTGCTTTCCCTATTCTTCCATTTCCATCGGAAAAAGGATGAATGGTTTCAAAAATATAATAAATCAAAACTGATATATTTTTTCTTTGATAGTTTTTTTACGTAAAATTCATCTAAATGTTCCATATATTGTTGAATATATAAAGGATCAATCCCCTCATGAAATCCAACAAATCTTTTGTTTTGACTGTAATGTCCAGCATTCGTTAAATGGATCATAGATATTTCATGAATAGTTTTACAACATTCACTTATTTTCCATTTTTCATTTTTTTCCATATAAAATTTTCGAAGGGCAAAACAAAATCTCCCACATTTCATCCATAATTCTTTTTCGTTTTCTTCGTCTTCTTCCATTCGTATAACATCATACGCAAACACTTTAAATTTTATACAAGTTTTTAATTCCATTTTTTTCTACATACACGTTTGTTCACTAATACTTTTATAAAAATTATCCCAATTCACATTCGATTCAGTCATTTCATACATAGGATTGTATGCAGCTAAATCATAATTCAATGTTGTTTTTATATATTTTTTTATCATAGTAAATAATTCTATTACATCTTCCTCAAGCATTATTACATATGCAAATATTTTCTCTTTACACTTAAATTCACCTATAAATCCCCCATAATCTTGCTTAACACCCACAGAATGATTAACTTGGGTGTGATTTTCATTTAAAACATAATTACTTTTGTTTAAAATACTTAATTTCAGGGGATCAAACTCAAAAAAATAACTTTTACTCTTACAATTTTTATACCGACATTTATCAAAGGATACTTTACCCTTTTTATATCATGTATAAAATCCCAAAAAATATATCTATTTTTTTTTTCAGAAATACCTTTTTTTTGTCTATTGAAAAAACTTCCTATAGGGTTATGTTCACGACAATAAAATATAAAACATGAAGTGAACATGATAAGATTTTTAATTGAACTACAATAAGTATAAGAATTGAAAATACTAGGTGCTGCCATTAACAAATAAATATTTAAAAAAAGAGCAAAATCACCTTTCTGGGTATGTATGTGCTTAAATTTGCTTACTAAACTTTCTTTCCAAAACCAAGGGTATAAGATATGTATTTTCTTTCAAAGGTTAGATTTTGTATAAAATATGTATAATGATACCTATCATTGGTTTTTAAACATTGAAATAAATCTGAGTGTTGGTTTTCAAGGGGTAATACAATATATAATTCGTTAAAACAATCGGGAAATGAAAAAAAACTACAGCATAACGTGTCTGATTCAACGAGTATAGTACGTTGTTGAAGCCATGATCTCTTCAAGGAATATTTTCTTTGACTTGCTTGTAAATTCGGGATCAAATAAGAGAAACGATCTTCTAGAATAAAATAGGATTCCATTCCATGGGTTGCTTGGATTTTTTTCATATTGACTGAATAACTTTCTTCAGGGGGGTGAATGTTTTCACAATTCATCATGGGACATGTGACATATTTTCCCCGATAATAATCAAATAATCCACATAACCAAAATAAATATCCAATTTCTCCATGGTTACAATATTGAAAATAAAGAACAACTCTTAAAATTGTTTCAATCATATTGCTGTGATTTTTAAAAAAAATCTCCTCTTTATATAGCTTTTCAAATTAAGCTAAATAAACACATTAATCTAAATAAAATAAAAACCCTTTTATTTTCGGGTTCATTCTTCAGTTGAATCTCATGCAAGCAATATGTCAAAACCAAAACAGTATGATCTTCACTATCTTAAAGAAAATTGTCGATATCAACTATTTATTGTACGTAAATGTGAACAAATCCTAAACCCATGCTTTCCTATGAATCGATTAAATATAACTTTGGAAGTTATGGAGTATGTAAAAAATAAAAAGCTTAATTATAAACAATATATAACAACACATGTGGAAGGAGATTGTGGTATATATAATTTCATAGATCAAGAAGTGTATATAAATTCTTTTTTTTAAAATAAAAAACGCTTTTCTCAATTGATTTTGAACTGTTTTATTTCAAATATTTAATTCATTAAAATTATTACATAATTCCCCACAACAATCTAAATATACATGTTGTTGCAACATAGATTTATCAAAATGTATTTTAGTTATTAATGTTACAATATAATTTCCATTACTGCTACCATAAATCACATTAAGTAAAGATAATATATTTTCATCTTTAATAAGAACTAAATAAAGCTCTTCACCATCAAAATTTTCACGTAACTGATAATTTACTAATCTAAATCTTGAATCCTTACATTTACCATATAAAAACGTTTTTGAATAACAGGGGATATTATTTATCTCAAAACAATCAAGGGTTGAAATTAACGTGGGTAATCTCGGTTCTCTATCAATAAATACTACATGTTTTCCTACTAACTGATCATAAAATGACATAGTCCCGCTAAAACCGGTTATTAAAAATCTATAATATCTTTTTCCACCATATCGTTTCCGAAATATAGATTGTTCATTTTTATCTTCCACATAAATGTTAAAATATTTATAATCATAATCAGCACATCTAAACTGATAAGGATGCTCTCTCCATTCCAAAAAATAAAACGTTGAATCTCGTGTTTTTTCTATCTGAAACAATTCAGCATGTAATAAATATTGAATGTCGGGATAAATAATTTCATCAAAATCACGCTCAACCATTTTAAATCTTTTTAATAAAACGTCTTTTCTTCTATTCGTCGCCTATTTCCACAGAAACATTCACTGTATATTTCCACCGTATATTTAACTTGTTTAACACCCAACGTTTAAAACTGTTTAGTCTTGAAAGTTTTAATTCATCTGGATGAATCGGACACGGGTATTTGTTAATACATCTTCCACAAGGATGTTTGTTATAATATAATCTATTATATCGTTCATCTGCTGTTTCTTTACGCTCCATGACAAATATATAAACAATTATTTTTTTTTTACTCTTATTTATACTGTTTTCTTTTTTTATGGGATTTTCTTCTTTAAATCTTTTAACACCGTATCTTCTTTAACAACCATATCTTTAATCTACAACGTTTTTTTTTTGGATCTTTCCACGGTATATAATTCGCACACACTTCCCCACACATATTTCCATTAAGACATTGTCCACAGGGATATTTTGAATAGAATAATCTATTATATCGTGCATCCACGGTTTCCATGATATTTTTGTAAAAACCATTTTATTACATTTATATTTATATCCTACTAAAATTTCTTTTTTATTTTTATTTTAGAATATCTGTCTTTTTTAATTTTAATTTTTCTTTTTATATTTTTTTTATATAAAAATGTATATATAAACGCGTTACACCCATGTGGTACGTTATTTGTGAATGATGTCGAATTCACATGTACGCTATCGTGATTGTGATGAACATACTGGTAGAAGTTATCAAAGAATAATTGCTGATGACTTTAACCCCTACAAAATTGACGATGAAAGTAACTATTATCCAAGTCGTTTTCTAGCCAAAGAATTACACCACTTTACCTATGTTGTAAAGAAATGTCAACCCACGGAATTATGCGAATGTAATGAAGATATATCCTATGAAGATATACCCTCAACGCCTCAAACATATTATCTAGCTCTGGCAGTTAAAAAGAAACATGAATATGATAATGATGAATGGAATTGTTCATGTCTGGGTGAAAACATAACAACAATTGTTGACTATGATGCTTCTGATCTTTTACAAAAAGAAATTAAACTAATAATAGATTCTAATAATTTCATGAAAGCTGTAGCATATACTCAATAAAAACTTTTTTTAAAAAAAAATTCGTGTTTTTTATTTATATATAAGATTACATATTTGATTTAATCCTATTGATAACAAGATGAATCAAGAACAAGATCTCGTGACCTGTGTCAATTATAGGGGTATAGCATATTATGACTATACTCCTCGTTATTATTCATGTCATTTTCTTCAAAAACATTTTCCTAACTATACATATTGGGTAGAGGATTGTAAACCTGCTATACTATGTAAAGAATGTAATCCCCCATTTTGTTCTCCACCTCAAGTCTACGAACTAACTCTGAAAATTATTATACAGGGAGAAGAGAAGGGAATAACCCTAAAAACAATTCTTGAAACTAAAAGTGATCATCTCGTGTCTAAAACAATTAAACTCATAAATGGTAACTCAATAATTCCACAACAAATTAATTTGTAAATTTTCTTGTAATAAAATTTTTTACACAAAAATAAAAACTCGATATTCTGTTTCTAAAAGATTTTTTATTTTAAAAATATTACAAAGATAAATATATTTGTTTCCCTCTACCCCTATGGTTAATGAAATTGTAGGGTTTAATATTTAATATAGGTGTTTGAGTTTTTGCTAATTTTACATTATTATTATTAATATTTATATATTTTCCCTTCAATGATGATAAGAGGTTCTGTAAATTATCCTCCGGAGCTCCAAACGAGTCTACTATCATCAATTTGAAATATCGAGGTCCTTGCCAATCTTTCAGATATAAATAATATCCATATCTTAACAACGAGGGAACCACAGGTTCATAGTTTACTAATTGTATGGGTTGATCACGATAATAAAATGTAAGATAATCATGAGATTCACAGTCTCCAAAATCAATCATTGAACGCAACCACATGTTGAAAAAAATAATAGAAAAAATATATTTGATACCCTGTTTATATAGTTTTAAAAAAGGTTTTTATTGTGTATTAAAACGTTTTATTTACAACAATCACACTTTTGTATTTTTGCATTTATCTTGTTATCTTCATCATATATATATCTTTGTCTCCATCTTGCTAATCTATCGTCACAATTACATTTATTTATCAATTTACTAAAAATTGTTCTAGTGTATTTTCTTTTACTCATCAACATGACATGTTCTACATGTAAAATGCATTTCAAATTCAAATAAGAAATCAACTTCTATATCGCAGTGTGAACAAAACCCTTCAATCATCTTGTTGTCTTTTTTCCAACGTTCGTGGAGATATTTCGTAATGTAAAAGTTGAATCAAAATGTACTTGTTCTTGCAAATTGATTGCGGTGCTTCGATCGACTATTGCGAGCAAATAATTTGAAGATACTCCCAGTTCCGTATTGAGATATGATTCTGGATTGAGATCTTTTACTACTAACGCTCGACGATCTTTACATAATACCCTGTTTATATAGTTTTGCAAACAATCTATAAAAGTAGGTTGTCAAACTATAAATTTTTCACAAAAACGTTCAAAAAAATATTGTCAAGATGGTCTATTGCAGTTTCTGTTGTTGTGAAGTGAATTCCTTCTATCATTTTTTCATGCATTACAGATGTAAAGAATGTTTTGTAAACCATCATTATTGTTATCCTTGTAAACAGAATTACTCACGACTTATCTATAGTAGAATAGTTGAACTATGTGAATGTGATGATAGAATACAAAGATGGAAAAAAACTTATTTGGATTAATAAAATTTTTTTAAAAAAACATTGTCTACCATTTCCAAAATTCATAAAACTTATGATTATAATTCGGATGATCTTTTTTCCATCCTCCTTTTTGAATTTTTTTAGAACGTCGTCGTTTTCGTATTCGTTTTTTTATTTTCGCTTTTCTTATACATCTCCTACTCCTACACTTCATTTTTTTATGTTAACTGAAGTACGACAAGCAATGGTTTTAAAAAAAAAAGAAAAAAACCATCTATTTATACTGTTCTGTTTTTTGATTTTTTTTTTTATATCTTTTCTGAGACACATATAAGATGTTAAAACTAAAAAACTTTATCATTACTGAAACAATGTCCGTATTACGTTATGTTAGTATATGTAGGAAAAGTATAACTTTTTTTGACATATCCAAAGATACTGTTCAGTGCTATTTATCATGTGAATCTCTTCTTAAAGAATATCCTGAATATATATATTTTGTAGAGGATTGCAAACCTGTTACAATAATTGAAACAAAACAATGTTCTGTAATAAAAAAAAATGGTGTGGAAGAACACCCGTATGAAATAACCCTGAAAATTATCAATCATGGAGAATCTGGAAAAACACTAAAAATATTATCAGAGGAAGATATCCCCCATCTTTTACATAAAAATGTTAAGTTTATAAAAACTGACAAAGACATAATAATTCCTTCTCTTGTATAAATTTATTTAATAAAAACAATGTTATTTTTTATTACATGAATTTCTTTCTTTACTCTAAAAGTTTTTTTCTTTTTTGTCGATGTTTGTTCTTATAATCAGCTAATTTATTGATTCTTTCACTATTCCATAATTTCCCCATTTTACCCTGACGTTTTCCATATTGATATAACGTGGACGGATCATATAGTCTACCTTTAAAATGGTAGAAATCATCAGCATAAGAACGAATGATTTCTCCCCCATAGGGAAGCCAATCAAAAATATCACCTCTTGCTTCTTTGAGATAAACAACCCCTTGAAGAAATCCCAATTCTTTATCTTTTACAATTTCACGACTACATTCAAAAAACGATATTTCATTTAATTTAAGACAATTCTGTGCAGTAGTTGAGTAATTGATTAATTTCGCTGCCTCTATCATTTTTTCAGCATTTTCTGGATTACGCATTTGAAATGACCAAATCTTTCGATTGGGTATATACCCTGCCATCTTCAACAAAAAATAACTGACCCATTTTTTTTATGATATCGTTTTTTATACCCCAGGTTTTGTAGAAATGAAAAAAAATTTTCTCAAAAAACTTTCATATAAATAAGCTGAAACTTTTCTTTTTCATTTATACGTAATTGTCCCTCTACAAACTTAGTTTAAGAAAAAATGGCTACGAAAGAAGACATAACGAATGAAACTGGAAAACCCATACCCCTGCCTGGTTCCCCTCTCATATGGGATTACAACGATAAAGGAGAAGGATACGCGTACGGTGTACGTGTACGGGATTCGCATACGTCGAAAGTGTTTAATTTCGAGGACTTTAAACCCGTCAAACCTATTCAGGATAATAGTGATTCTGATAGTGATGATAGTTTGAAAGCATTTTTGGGGAGTGACGAGGAAGAAAAAGTATTTAATAGAAACAACATTAAAAAAAAAGTATATACCCGTTGTGATATTAATAGTCTTCGACAGAATTTTCCAAATCAAAAATATATTTTACGACACTGTATAAGTAGTCATGTATATATATATATATATATACATGTGTAAGGGATTGGCACTAGCTCTTAACCAATGAGAATTGAGTATTGATTTGAATTGACCAATCACAGAAAAGGGTATCGCATTATTTCCAGGGTGGTGCCCCAGAATGAGTCAAGCTGTGAGGCTGTTAATAACTAATAGTTCAGGAGGGAATGGTCAATTCAAATCAATACTTAGTTGCACATCATTGGTAAAGAAGCCAGTGCCAATCCCTTACACATGAATGTGGTTGTTTGAAATAGTTGTTCTTTGTTCATCGGGAAGGAAACATGGCCGCCACACGCAGTGAAGGTAAAAAAATGTATTTTGGAAAAAAAAGTGTGAATGGTGGAAAAATATATATTTGAAAAATATATAATAAGATATATGTGAATTAGTCGTAATAGTATTTTAAAAAAAAAATAGGAAAAAACATGAATTTTGAAAAAAAAAAGTTAAAATATAAAAAAATAAAAATATATAAAAATGGTTGAAATATTTTTATAAATAGAACACTGAATTGTATTTTATAAAAAAAAAAGGAATTGTAAAAAAGTAAAAAAAAGTTAAAATATAAAAAAATAAAAATATATAAAAATGGTTGAAATATTTTTATAAATAGAACATTGAATTGTATTTTATAAAAATAAAGGAATTGTAAAAAAGTATTTTTAAAAAAAAAAAATAAGAAAAAAATGAGTGAGCGCGCGGCGGAGATGTTACCTCAACGACGACCAGAGCTTCAATGAGGTGTAAACTGATATACCGGAAGTAAATAGGGTATTATTTTTTTGTAAAGGGTTTTGGGAAAAGACGTTTCCGGAAGCAGATACGTTAGCATTATATAAGAACATCAACAAATGATTTTTTAGAGAAGAAATGGCCGGAGCAATAATAAAAATAATGGATGGTGTGAATCTATATGTGATAAAAGCTGAACATGTTAACGTGTTATTCAAAACGCTTTCTTTCATTAATTTTGAAGAAAATAATGCTGATGAGATTTATTGTGAAGTAATTCGATTTAAAAAATCGAATAAACAAATTGGTCGTTTGTTTGTACGTACAGCTGAAAAACAAAGGAATATGTTGCAGGTTTGGTACCAACATCGAGATGACCCTGATGATACAGATCTTAATAAAGATTGGATACCGTGGATTAATGATGGAATAATTTTTCAAATTAAAAAATAAATGTGACCAAATAGTATTTAAAGAAGCGATTATATCGTTTTACCATCAGAATCATGGCTGAATCAAATGTTAGAGTAATAGATCTTTTACAACTTAAAATGTTTAAGGATGCTCATTTAACACGTGATTGCCAAGATTCTAAGTTTTATGCTGTGAATTATATGGAAGAGTATCCTATTCATTTTGGTGTTTATCTTCGGGGGTTAATATTAAAAGATCTCAATCCAGATTCATATCTCAATACGGAGCTGGAAGTATATTCAAATTATTTTCTTGCAATAATTAATCGAGAAACCGAGATCAATTTGGAAGAAGAAGTATATTTTGATTCAACGGGTACATTACGAAATATAACTGGGGTGTTCAGTATTATATAAGAAGAGCGACTATATCGCGTTTACAATCACAATCATGGCTGAAGCAGAGGATGAAGTAATAAATCTTTTACAGCTTAAAATATTTAATGTTGCTTGTTTAGCACGTGAGTGCACGAATTCTATGTTTTATGCTGTGATGTATATGCCCGAGGAAGCCCCATTTCATTTTGGTCCATATCTTCGAGCGTTAATAGTAAAAGATCTCAATCCAGAATCATATCTCAATACGGAGCTGCAAGTATCTTCAGATTATTTTCTTGCAGTAATTGATAGAAATACCGAGATTGAATTGGACGAACAAGTATATTTTGATTCAACGGGTACATTACGAAATGTAATAGTGGATTTAGTTATGATGCGAGTGCAGCGTTGAGAGTGTTAAATTTTTGATTGTTGAGTAAAGACAAGGATTTGTGATAAATGATGAAGGATCATATTTTTACATTTATGGAGAATAAAACATATTTTACAAAAAGAAAACGAATACCGTGTCAAGATGAAGCTTTGTATTGCCCCAATGATGATTTTATTGCAGTTTTAGAAACATGTTGAAATTGTGTTGGTAAATTGTGAAGAAGTTCCTTTGCTACGTCCTAAATATGCCTCCAAGTATCAATTTTATAAACTATTATTCCTATGTGATTTACCAGTGCTTGGTCGCCAGTATGTATATACTCATTCACATATAGATCAATCGAACCATATTGGAAAAGGTGTTAAAAGTATAATTGCTTGTTATATGTATCACTAATTTGTGAAAAATGACGTGTGTGAGATCACATATGGATCACATATTTTTTTATGGAAGATGGAACATATGATAATCCTTTTTTTGTACAGATTAAGATTTTATTGCTCATGGGGAATTGGAAAAAAATAAATGTTTGTGAAATCAGGATATTAAAAAAGGATCAACTGAGTGTGTGAAATCATTTTGGACTGTGTATTACTTCAGGATGTACATGCCCCGACGAAAGACTTGGTCGTTTATTTCTCGTAATGAAGAAATCGGTAATAAATTGTTTGAGGAAGCGAAATTAATTGGTACTCCTTCATGTAAAATTAAATCGGATAATATCTCGTTTTTTGAATGCAGTTGTGAAACTGGAAATGAAAGTAATGGATATATTCAAGGTGTGGTTATATTTAAATTAGCAAACGCCGGTGGTTGGGGTGATATTTGGGGTAATATAATACCCTACTGTAGCGATATTGTTCGATCCTATCCTGAAGATTTCTACCATCGTAAGGGGCGAACCTATGATCCCTCTACACTTATTCGATATGGAAAACGTCGTGGAAAATTGGGGAAAATGTGGGGTCGCGAAAGATCTTTGAAATTGGCAAAATATAAAAGAGAGTGGAGACAAAAAAACAAACTTAAAAAAGCCGTTTTGGGACTTGTGAAAGAAGAAGTAACAAAAAATTGACTACAAAAACAATCTTAAAAAAACGTTAAATAATACCTAAGACAAGATGTTTTGTTCGTACTGTTGTATGGGTGTTAAACACTGGGAACATTTTGGAATGTATTATACATGTAGAAAATGCTATGTCAACAGACAATATTGTGAATTTTGTAAAAGATATTACTCAAGATTACTTACTACTAAATTGATGTATGACTGTAAATGTAGTGATAGAATAAAAAGATGGAAAAAAAGATATAATATTGAATAAAAAATTAATACTTAATACAAGATGTTTTGTTCGTACTGTGGTATGCATGTTCAATACTGGGAACATTTTGTAATGCATTATACATGTAGAAAATGCAATGTCAACAAACATTATTGTGAATATTGTAAAAGAATTTACTCGAGAAGAATTACTACTAAATTGATGTATAACTGTAAATGTATCGATAGAATAAAAAGATGGAAACAAAGATATAATATTGAATAAAAAATGTTTATTACAACAAAAATTCGTTTTTTATTTTTTACAAAAATAGAGGGTTAAGAAGCGATTGTATTGTTTTTTCCTACAAAAAGAAAATAAAAAATGTTTTTTTAAAAAAAAATGGTTTTTCCTATATAAACATTGTTAGAGAAACAAAAAATGAAAACCGATCGTTGTTGTGTAGGAATTATTTTTCACCTATAAAAAATTATAATGGTTAGACAAAAAGGTGGTTTGTATTTACCCACTAGGAATAGGTTTCAAATAGGGGGTGGGCGTAGAAAAAGAAAACAAATACGAAGGAGGGGTAGGAAAATAAAAACAAAACAAAAAGGAGGATTCTTTAATTGGATCTTAAAACCCGGGATAGCAATGGGAAAAGCACTGGTTGGTGGGGGAGTAAAAAGAAAACAAAAAGGAGGTTTTTTTTATTCGCGAAGAATGATGGATGGTTTCACAAAATCGCTATTCAATAAGGATGTTTATAAATAGAAGCTGTTTTTATTGTTTGAAATCAGTTCTACTTCTGGGTGCCTACAGTGAAGAATGTCTTCTAACACACCTCTGCTCTGCTCTGTCCACCTCAATATCTTGTAAAAAAAATGAAAAATGTTAAAGCGGTTTTACTAGAGTGTACAAAAGTTCCACTTCTACATTATGAGGAGGGTAAACCCGTCTTTTATAAAATATTATTAAAAGCTGATATGAAGGATGGTGAAAAGTATATATATTCTTATTTGCAAGACGATCATTCAGATAAAATTGGGGAGCTCATTGATTTTACGTGCGAAGTATTTAAGATAAATGAATAAACAAGACCGTCAAATGTCGTTCTGTACCCCTAAAGATGTAGTAAAAAGTTTGGGAAATGTAAGGTTAATAAGATGTGATAAAGTTACGATATTCCAACCTGAAGATAGTGTTCAATTTTATAAAGTAGTATTACATTGTGAGAGTGAAAAGGAGTATGAAAAGTTACTATATACCTACACACGTTTTGATCAAACGATGAATATTGGAAAGTTGATGAAATTTAAAGAGAACAGCATAAATACAGCGACATTTGTATAAAAAAGACATTCAGCTGTTATGAGATGGAGAATCCCACATTCATACGACCTCAAGATTTTATACAAGTTCTAGCTGGCAATGGAGATGGAGCTTTAATTTTATTAAAATGTGAAAAAATAAATACCCTAACGGTGGTTGATGAATATTTTCTATACAAAATAATATTACAAAATAATAAAATCGAAGGGGTCCAAAATATATATATACCTATTCATCAAATGATCAGACAAACCTGATTGGAACTGCAGTTAGATTTTAAAATGACAAGTCAAGAATCAAAGAGAAAAATGAATCAGTATCAAGAAATGGATATATTTCAGTTTAAAAAAGAAGTATGTACACCACAAGCAAAAATACGTTTATTAGACTCTATACCCCTTCCAAAAAACAGAACCCAGACGTATAATTACAGAATTGCAATTGTATCGTTTATATTTTAAAGATGAAAGTAATGGGTGTTATTATACGATAAGATTTGATTTACCCATGCTACGTTTATTGGGTAAAGATGTACGTCTTACCGAACAATATTTATTTGTTACCATTTAATTTCTTATCTATAACCCTGTAAAATTAAGAAAAATAAAAAACTGTTTTGTTTGCTATAAAAAAGAGTGTGTTTTTGATTTTTTGAAAAAATGAATGATGGATAATCCGATTTATGTCCCTCCAGAACATCTTGCAGAGGTTTATAAAAAATCTAATATGATGTTATTATTCATGTGTAAAAGAAGATTATTTTAAAGATATTTTTAAAAAACCGCGTTATAAGTTATTAGTATACTTATGTGAAATGGGTGGCGATGAACAGTATATATATACCCATTGTAAACAAATGACTGTATACATTTGAAAGACCGATATATACAATTTAAAGAAATAGAATAATGGAAAAAACGATTGAAAAGTATGATTGTTGGGTTTTTAATGGAAATTTTTCTCCTCTCAAATATATTGGAATTAAAAAAAAAGAATTTGTTGCTAACGTTTGGGTGTTTAGTGGAACTTCACCATCACTTATATATAAAGGTGAAAAAATAAAGGAAACTATTTCCATGTAACGACTCTGTGAAAAGAGCTGGGAAAAAAAATGGCTGAAATTGATGAGGATGATTGTTTTTATGTATCTTTGAAACTCTTGGTAGATGATTATCAAGATTCTAATTTTAAGTTGATGCATTGGTGTGAACATACACTTTATAAATTTGGATGTTATTATACTGCCTATGATTGCTATTTTAAAGATGAAAATAAAGAATCCCAACTTAATCATTTGGTAAAAACAGCTACAAGATTCAGATTATCTCCAGAAAAAGATATATGGCTTTTTAAAACAACGATATTGCATCAATACCATCCTTCCCACCAACCCCTTCAAAAGGACGATGATCTTATCGGGGAAAATGTAGTGTTTTATAAAATTTTTTTATGAACATCTAGAAATGTATAAGTTGGTGAAAAAAAAATAAATGATCTTTCACACAAACTCTTAGAAGATGAACGTGTTAAGAAAAATATTTTTGTAAATATTTTTTTATAAGAAATAAAAAACTGTTTTGTATACTATAAAAACAGCGTGTGTGTTGTGAATTTTTATTAGTTTTTGAAAAATGACTGCTCGTGAATTAATAACGACTCTATCTAATCATTTTAACGATGATGATATATATAAATTTATGAGCTATAAGCAAATAATACATCTTACAGGTGAACCAGAATATACCGGGAAAATACAATTATCGATGTGTAAGAAAATTGAATCATCAATACCTGTTTGTCAATCATTTCAAATGTTTGAAATATATTTATTCTTGGAAAGAAAAAAATGGATCTAAAGAATATGTAAAAAGTTTTTCAACCACGGATTTATCATTCTTCAAATATAAAGACGCTCAAATTAACAATTCAACATATAAAATTGAAATGTGGAGTGAAAAATGAGCAGACATGATGAACATGGTGCAATTTGGTTTCGACGTGCAAAGAATGAGCGAAAAGACACGAAATATTTGGAAGATCAGGAACATCTTTCACCAATATCTATAACTGGTTCAAGACCCATATATCAATTAAAATTACTTGAATGTAATAAAAATAAACATCGAATAATGAGGGATTATTCTAAATATAATGTAAAAGTTGAGGTTATGAATTATGACGAAACAATATTTGGTGGAAAAACTATAATAACCGATATTGATAACGATGCAAGCTCATTAGTCGGGAAAGCTGTACGAATAATAGAGAAGGACAAGGGTTATATTGTAGTTAAACAAAATATAAAAAAGAAAGATTTGAAAAAAAACTTTAAACATCGTTATTAAAAAAAATGGTTTTTACATTCCAAAAAATGTGTATATTATTTGTCTTTTGTATGTTGGCTTCATTTACAAGAATTTATGAAGATTCAATTAATATCAAAAGTTGTAACGTAAAATGCTTGATGCGATATACGTTGGAATTGCTGAATTATACATCTATCAACAGCACTTAATGTTATATGATTTTAGTTTTATGAACAATAAAACAACAGTTAAAATAATCGTGTTCAATTTATTTAAATCGCAATTTTATACTACAGATATCGCTTATAATGAAGATATTGATTATATGAATTTTTTAGGGAAAATTATTGAAATTGATGATTTACTATATGTAAAAATTAAGTTTAATGAATATGATATACCTCTGTTAAATAAAAAATAAAATTAAAAAAAGTTATAAAAAGAATTGGATCTTGTTTTTTTGCTTACTTCATAATGGCTACTAACCAACAACAAGTGTTTGATTATAGTTCTTCAAAATGTTCCCATTATGCACCGGGGGATAAAATATCTACACTTTCAAGGTTAAGGTTAACAAATTTTTGTGCAGACGGCTCTTATTCACTTCATACAGAAATACTACCGATATATTATCAGCAGGGTAAAAAAAGAAAAAATGGAAACCTTACAGAATAAAACAATGGAATTAAGTGAATTTATAAAATTTAAAATTTTTGCTTATGATGTTATACGAATGGAAGAAGACGAAAATGAAAAAGATTTTTACATGAAATGTGCGAGATTTTGCTTTATCTTTCGGAAAATGTATATGGAACAAACAGTTAAATCCCTATCAATAAGACAATTTTGTAAAAATATTCATGAAAAATGTATGTATCATTTAATGGATGCCGGCAATTTCAGTAAAAAAAACCGATATGTCGGTACACATGAAGGAGTTGATCCTCTTTATATTAATTTATATATGAAACGTTTAAATGAATTTTACATAGAAAATTATTTACAAAAAAATATTTCTGTATTAATCTATTTTATTTTTGAAAGCATTCATCCTTTTTCTGATGGTAATGGCCGAATAGGGAAAGCTTTACATGCTTTTTTAGAAAGAAAAAATAGATTGTAAAGTAAAAACCAAAAAAAACAACATAAAAAGTTGTGTAACGTTTTTAGGTATTATGCAAAAAAAACAGATTAGTTTATTTGATGTAAAGCGTGATACGTTGTTATTAGACGAATTATTATAATAAAAATATATATTTTTAAAAAAATGTGTTTTTGTTTTTCAAAAAAAAAGTATAAATACAACATCCTTTTAGCTTTTTACCATCACATTCGAAAAGAGACTATCATGGCTGCAACAACTTCAATGAAACTTTATTCACAGGAATATATACATCATACGTTTGTGTTACAAACGTATAATGATCTTTCACGAAAAAATTATAACAAATGTCAAAAAAAATGGAAACGCATATCTTGTGAAAGTATGGCCTACGAGTCAGGAGTGTTTGAATTTTCTAATGAATAGTAAATTAGAAATAAAAAAAGAAGATGTAAGTAAATTGACAACTCAATTGGGTAAAATTTCATTGAAAGTTGGCGACCAAGTATTTCTTGAAGTTTCAAAAAGTAAAAATTGGAAACGAGGAGAAGAACGTCTAGTTATCCGTTCTAAACGCTTGGGATGGATTGGAGATTCTCTACCAATTAAAAGAAAATCTTTTACCTGAAAAAGATCTGGTGTTCAAGGATGAAAACCAACCTATGTTTGGTGATGAAAACCAGCCTATGAACGTGGAAATGCGGGTTGAAAACCATGACAATTGGGTCGATAAATTTGGATCATTTCATATTAAAAAAATGACGACATGGCACTTATTGTTGAAGGATTGCGCAAATATAATCATGCTGTAAACGCGGGTGTAGTTGAAAAAAAGAAAACGTTTAAGAAAAAGAAAAATAATGATTTTGATTTACCTTGTGAAAAAAAAATGAAAAAAATGGACAATGATAAAATCATTGATGATGATGATGATGAAGAGGTTTGTTTTCTTTTTTCTAAACCCACTGAAAAAGCTGTTTGTAAACTTTTTTATTACCGATTTATACATCAATTACCAATGCGTGATACAATATGCATGTATAACGAGGTTATAAATGAAGAATTAGATATTGCAGATCAGTATGATTTTGTTCAAAATTGTGATAGTTTACTTTGTGAACTTGAGGAAATATATACGACAAAAGCAAAAAATGAATAATATATTTTTTTGGGGTTTAGAAATGAAAAAAAACAAGAAAAGAAAAGTTCTCTAAAGAATTTATAGAAAAAGCTGCAAGATTACTTAAAGGAGAAACATTAACAAAAGAACAATTATCAAACTATAAACTTCATAATCTTAATAGAAATAAATATAGACGTTTAAAAATACATGTTACAGATATTAATGAACAATGGGAAATTGATTTAGCTGAAAATAAAGATTTAGCACGTTATAATAATCAATTTCGTTATTGGTTGGTGTGTATTGATGTGTTTTCTCGTTATTGTTGGGTAAAATTATTAAAAAAGAAATCAAGTAATAATGTTAAAAACAAGTTTGAAGCTATTTTAATCGAAGAAGGACAATCACCCCGTAAAATTCAATGTGATGAAGGAACAGAATTTCAAGATATTCGAAAAAGTTTGAGTAAAAAATATAATTTTACAGTTTTCCACACCTATAATCGCGAGATAAAAGCATCGCATGTTGAACGTGTTATCGGGACGTTAAAAACTATGGTTCGTAGAGTTTTAACAATGACTGATAATTTTGATTATTATACTTATTTACCCGTGATTATTGAACGCTATAATAATTCTCCACATAAATCTTTGGGTGGTTCAACACCGTTTGAAATTTATAAAGGAACAAAGAAATTAAAAAAATTAAAATATAAAATATTACGTGATGAATTGAAATACCCCATTCCTACAAAAAGTATTGTCACTGAAGGTACTCGTGTACGCATAGCAAGGGTAAAAAAAATATTTTTGAAAAAAGCAGTCTTGTTTATTACTCAATATTACGTTGGACAAACGAAATATTTAAAGTTGAAAAAGTTTTTATAACCGATCCTGTCACATATCAATTAAAAGATTTAAAAGGTGAAAAAATTGAAGGAATTTTTTATCGTGAAGAATTACAATTATTAAAATAAAAATGAGTTTATACATCGCAAGTAATACAATATCAAAAACTGGAATTTCTAATTTAACAAATAAATTTACAATGCATCTTGTTCAACCTATTGACGCTCTAAATAAAGATGCATATATAGATGTACAAAAAATTTGTTACCCGTTGACTACAAAAAATGTTGATGAAAAAACATGTTATTTCACTTTTACATTCGATTTTCAGAAATTTATGAAGAATAAATTGGGTGTTAAAAAGTACAACGAACAGATTATTCTTACGAGTGTGAAATATAATATTCCTACAGGAATTTATGATTTAAACCGTTTACTTGATTATATGAATAATATTTTAAAAGAATATGATGTCGATTTGAGTTTAGAAAAGAATGGAAAAGTATATTTAAATGTTAATTTTGGAATAGAATATTGGCTTATACAATATAATAGTAAAACTGCTCATGATGGGGGTATAGGTTCTAAATTGCGACTATCCGAAAAAGTTGAAAAAATAAATTTTGAATTAAATATGAGTGATACTTTATCGTTTATGTTGGGTTTTAAAAATTCATTAATCAAATTAAATAATGAAAAAGAAAATTTTATTGAAAAAGAAGCCGATTATTTACCCGATGTATCAGATGGTTTAAATAAAATGTTTATATATTGTGATGAATTAGAAGCAACATTAGTTGGTGATTCATATTCTGAATTGTTAACAACAGTTCCTATTCAGTGGTCGGGTCAAGGAAAAGGAAATGGTGAATTAGTTTGTTTCACACCTTCAAATATATTAAAAAAATTTAAAAAGAGTGTTATTAACGAATTAAATATTACAATTAAAGACAGTGCAGATAATTTGATTCCTTTTGATTCTGGAACTGTTTCGTTAGATTGTTTAATTCATTATGCTTAAAATTCATCTTAAAACTGTAAGGAACGTTCTACAGGTTGAAAAATATGATTTTAGTTATCCCTTTAACACATATGCTGAAAGTAAAAATGAAAAACAAATTTATTGGATTTTAGACAGTGTTGAGCACACGGGAATTAATAAATCTTTTCATATTTATTATTTCAAAAAAATTAATTTTACAATCGATCCTGTAATAAATCAAAATCCAATAACTCGTAAAAGAAAAGATGGTAGTGTACTAATGTTAAAAAACACAAAATTAAAAGATAAACAATTTGACGGACAACAAATGTTATTGTTTGAAAAAAGAATTTTATTTAAATATGATATAGACGAGGCGAAACAAATATTACACCACTTAAAAATGGAAAGAGAAATATTTCCTAATGTTTTGCTTAAAAGAAACACCGCAGAAGCTCAAGAATACATTCAATTTCATCTTTCATATGGTCGTGACGACGACGTCGTTTTGATTGCAGAAAATATAATAATTAATATAAAATTATTTGAAGAAAAATAATGAATAACAATTTAACATCTGACGATTATTTTAAATTACTTACAGGAAAATGTAAAGGAAAAAATTATTCTTCTAACTATTTTTATGTAAAACGTGAAAAAAAACAAAAAAACCCTACTCAAGAGGATATTTTATTAACTTCTAATATTGGTCTACCGCATACTTTAAACCCTGATTATCAAAAAAAAATGGTACCAAATAAAGAAGCAAAAAAAAGAAAAATTGATCCAGATGTATTACGTTCAATTTTACAAAATAGAAATTAATTGTTGTTTTTTTGTTTTAAAAAAGGAAAAATACTGTAAACTATAAATTAAGTTAAAAAGTAAAATAAATGTATTATTTTTTCTTAAAAAACGTGGCGTATTGGGTTATTTTTTAAAATAAAAATGAGACGCAGAAATAGTATTATTAAAAAAAAAATAAAAAGAAAGTCTAGATTACATGGTAAAAGAAAAAAAATACAAAAAGGCGGTGCATTTGGTGCAGGAATGGCATTAGGAATGTTTTTACCGCAGGTGTTGGGTACAGTCGGAAAGATATTAAAGATTAATATTTAAAAAAAAATGAATTCAAAAACTGTGGAAGAGGTTGAACAACATGATGTATTATTTTCTGCTCCTTTACAATTATTTACTTCTAAACCCTACAATAATACATTTATTGAATTTTCTGAATGCGAGATTGTACCAACACCTAAAGATCCGACTGCAAATGTGGTTACGTTTACAAGACACGGAAACGCTGTCGGGGTCTTAAAAACAAGCGAGGCCCAAATTTTTGCTAAATTATCATTAGTAAATAAAACAACAGGGGGTATTGCGGGTACTGTTGCTGCTGGGGGGAAATCAATTTTACCGTTACCTCTTCGAACAATGTGGAAAACAAAAGAATTAAAAATAAACGATACTTTAATTACTACTTCGGGAAATATGGCTCATATGGTTTCAATTATTAAATATTTAACGCGTGAATATAACCCGAAACGCGATGGATGTAAAGATATTAATTATTCGCATCTTGATACAGCAGGGCATATGGATAGTATAGTAGGGTTTAAGGATGGAGCCCAGGTTGTGAATACTGGGGGGTATGCAAGAGTGTTGAAAACTGACGTCAAAACAGTAATTGATACAATTGATACCTCATTATTTAGTGATGGTGGTGGGGAAATTATTATTCCCTCAGCATTTAAAATAGAATTACGTTTAACCCGCGTATTAAAAACTATTTTATTATCTGGTGCAGATGATGCTGGTTTAAGTTTAGCCGATACAGAACTATCTTTAGAGGATTTAAAGATTAAAATACCTGTTTTTAAACCCAATGATCAACTACGGGAAGCATTAAATACAGGATTTGTTGGGAAAAATATGGAAGCTAAATATTATACTAGTAATTATCGATGTATTAGTGAAAATATATTAGTAGGTCGAAGATCGCATCAAGTTGTCGATGCTTTTAATGGTTCGTGTCCTACAAGATTATTTATAGTTTTTATACCTCTCGCTAATTGGAATGGATCATATGCGCATAATATTTTTAATTTTACATGGCCTAACTACTCGAATATTAGTGTTTCGGTAAATAATAACACTGTTATGAAAATTACATCCCCTGAAGAAGCTTATTCAAATCTACAGAATGTGTTGAATCGAAAATATAAAAACATGCCGTTTTACATTTAATGATTTTAAAACTGGATATGCGATGCTTGGTTTTGATTTAACAAGCAATAAAGATTCTCATCTTAGTGTATTACCCTCACGACCCTCGGGAATGTAAACATTGATTTTAATTTTTCAGCAGATACTGTTGCTGGAGTATTTCTTTATATTGGAGAGTTTCGAAATGAAATAAAAATAGGTTTAAAAACACCTGCACGATTATTACATGACATTTAGTAAATAAAATTAAAGAACAACAATTAGCTTAAGGAATTATTAAAAAAAAATGAAAGATCAAATGAAAATACAAAAAAAAAAAAATAATCGAAAAAAACCCTACATCATAAAAGAAAAGAAAAATGAAATAATTAATCAAATTCCTTTAAAGCGTGAACATATATTTATATATCCTATAATATCAAAGTTTGGTTAAAAATGGAGAAAAATAATAAAAGAAAATATGTTGTGTGTGAAGAAGAAAAAGAAGAATTAAAAAAAAAAAAAAGAAGCAGAAGAAGGTGAAAAAGAAAAAGAAAAAGACTTCGTAGAAGAAGAAGAAGAAGAAGAAGAAGAAGAAGAAGAAGAAGAAGAAGAAGAAGAAGAAGAACAAGAACAAGAAGATAATGATAGCGATAGTGATAATTCTTTGACTTCTTCTGAAGATGATGATGAAGAAACGACAACCAAAATTTTAAATTCGTTGTTGCTTTTAAATAAAATTAAAAAAGAAAAAGAAAATAAAAAGAAAAGAGATTTCTTACCATGTTTAAAAAAATATATTAAAGCAAATATGGCTACAAAACAAAAATTAATTAATGATGATTTGATTAGAAAACTTCAAGATTTATCAAAAAATATTTTAGATAATAAAATATTAATACCCGTTTCAAACGATAATAAAACAATTCTTAAACGTTTTGTACGTGATAAAATTAAAAAAACAGATTTAAAAGTTATATTAAGTGAAGACCATCGTTTTGATTCATGTGTTTGAAAAAGCCTACAAACTAATAATAAAAGAAACGAAGAAAAAATGAGTGGAATTAATAAAGTACAATTAGTTGATCCTAATAAATTAAATGAAATCTTAGAATTAATAAAAAATGAACATGTTAATAAAAATTTATTACAAGGAATTAAAAACAAAGACGAATATCAATTATTAGAAAGTAAAGATAAAATGGAACAAGAATTAAAAAATAAGAATAATAATCAAACTGAAGAAAATATAGTGTCTTTTTTAAAAAGAAAAGAAAAAATAAAAAGAAAAGCTGAAGCATCTACTAATGATCAACAACAAGAACCACCGGAAGAAGCGAGAGGGGGGAAAACTACATATGGTAACATAAGTGAAGATCGGATTAAAGATTTCTTAAAGAAAAAAAATATTAAAACAATAGGAAATATAATAAAATTAAATAACTATGACGTTAATTACGACGATATGATGTATGATTTAACACACAACGTATCGAAAATTCAAAATTATAATTTGACAGCCAAACAACATTCTAAAGTTTTTAAAAGAACTCAAAAAAATGAAAATGCCTGTTGCTTATATTAGAAACCAAAAACTACGACAACAATATAAAACAAATGGAAGCGATGATGACCGCGATTACGAGGCATTATCTTTTCCGATTACTCAACAACCACAATCACCTGGTTTTAGTTCGCCACGTTCTAAATCGGAGTTCGATACTTATTTAACCAATAGAAATAAAAGAAGAAAATGAGGATTCCTGTTTTATGTTTTTTAAATAAATTTTTATATACTGACGATATTAATAAAATAGCGAATACAAATACTTTATTAAACAAATATTTTTTGGGTACATATCCTGCAGATGTATTTCCTGAACAAATTAAATTTCCTTCATGTTGGATATGGAATACAGACGAATCAAAAGATAAGGGACAGCATTGGGTAGCTATTTGGGTTGATAAAAACAAACATATGTATTTTTTTGATAGTTTTGCACAAAAAGTTAGTTTTTATAAACGCCCGTATTGGTTGTCTTATGCTAAAAGAAATAATTTGACATTTGTGTATGATCAAAAAACGCCCCTTCAATCCCGAGCAACTGTAGTATGTGGAAATTGGAGTCTTTATTATTTACATAATAAATGTAAAAAACGAAATACAACAAACACAAAAATATTTGTTATTTAAAAGCAAAAATAAAAATAAATTACTTAATGATATTAAATTAGCTCGTAAAATAATTATACTAGGAAATGTAATAGTTAATATTTATAAAAAAAAATGTAAAAATAAAATAGAAACACAGAAAGCTAATAATCAAAGTTGTTGTTCTTTTAATAAATCAAAATTTTAATTAAACATATTTACAACACAATTCACAATTGTCTGTTTTATTTTAAAATATTGAACTCAATAGTGACAGCGCTAGAGGCGCTAAAGCTAAAGCAGGTAGAAACCCTCCTTTTTGGTTCCTTTTACGCTTCCTCATACCACCCCCTCTAACATTTTTCCTTTTTCTTCTTCTTTTACCACTTATTATACGTTTTACACCCGTATACATTTTCTTAGGAATATCAACATAGGTATGTTTAACGTCTTGAGAAAAAATTTTCCAAATATCTTTCTTCCCTTTTAATTGAATTGATTTTTTTTTCATCCCGATGAAACTACTAGGATCTTTGTTTGTTTCTCCCTTTATTATTTTTTACTTATATAGCAAATAAGATAACAACAACATAAGAAAAGGTATTCTTTATTTATAAATTGGTGAAAATTATTGTACAAATTTATTATTTTTTAACACACATCATATACAAGAGTTTTTTCATTAGGAAATATATTTGTTCTTATTCTACAATTATCATATCCTTTATTACAATTATCGAATAATAAATATCCGTAGGGATATTTATTAATATCAGCTAATATTTTATCAAATTGACTTCTATTTATTTTCTTATTATCACATATTGTATACATATTTCTACAATCACTTAAATTTTTAAACATGATATAATAATGACTGTTGATACGTAAATTTCGCAACTTTCCATTACCGTAAGATAAGTTTTGACATGCAAAAATTACGCTTACATTACGATGATGAACATCTTGAGTTGCAATATTATCAATTTTATCGAGATTTTCTTTTGACGATGTACCTACTAACATAAGATCGTCTAAAATAATTAATGTGTTATCGGTTGTATTTGTCTGTATATCAGTAATATCGGGTATACCCTTTTTACAATCAATAAATTCGAAATTCATTTTTTTCTCTTCCAAAACCGTATGCATTTTATCGTATAAGGGTTGATATATGGAATAAAGATAAACAATTTTCGTAATTTTTGGTGTTATCATTTCCTCAATATAATTTAGTAATTGTAAAACCCAAAATGTTTTTCCACATTGACTAGGACCGCACATTGTTAACATAAACGGATGATGAAATGGTAGTGAAACAGCAATCATTTTACACGTCTAAAATCAAAAGGAAATATATAGATATTTTATAAGAATTTAAAGTTTATTTTGGTCTTTGATAGATTTCCCTTTCCCTAGTCATTGGACTTTGATATTTACGTGATGTATATTTTTAGGTACATAACGACCTTGACTATACATAACCATATAAGGTTATGATATGAATTTGAACTTTGGTTAGAACATCATACTCCCTCCTCGAACGACCTTGACATATTTGCGTGGTGTATATTTTTAAACCATATAATGACCTTGACTATACATAACCATATAAGGTCATGATATGAGTTTGGACTTTTGCTAGAATATACCCGAAATTCTTCGAACAGCATAACCCCGCCCTCAAGCGACCTTGACTACCCGTCACTATAGTAACGCATAAACAGGGAGCGATTATATAAACGCTAGTGCGATACAGTAAAAAACTAAAACCGATCAACAGACGAGAAGAAGCACCCTGAAAAGAAACCAAAAGCAAACAGAAGAAGAATGGAACAGATTGTATGGAAAAAGGAGGATGGGGGAGAAATCGTATGGGACTTTGACGAGATCGATCCAGAACTATTTTTTCACCCCATAACGGATCACGTTGAAGACGTGGCTCTGGTAATGCAGGAAGAACCCCATGAAGACAGTGATGACAGTGACAGCGATAAAGAAGAGAGTGACAGCGATAAAGAAGACAGTGACAGCGATAAAGAAGACAATGATGACGATGAAGACACGGATGATGATGATGATAATGATGAAGACGCTAATGGCGAACCCCGTGACAACCAAATGAAAGACGAGGAAGAGAAGTTATGGGAGGGGGTATTTAACCCTCCCGATAATAACGATGGGAATATACATAAAATTATAGACGATTATGGCTTTAGTGAGAGCGAAGATGAAAATGACGAGGCCAAATACAAAATATGGAACTATGTTGATACCGGGGGGGAGGAATTTTTATTTTTTGAGAAAACACAAACATTAATTAAAAAAAAATGTTAAAAAAAACGCGTCTATGTGTCCATTTCTTCTTCTTCTAAATATCCGTAAGGGAGTGTAGTAAAATTATCTTTAACAATACGTTTATTAAAAGTAAATGAAAATTTTTTAATTTCAGTATTAATAAAAATATTATTTAATTTATCTTTACATATTTTATTTTCATATCTAATTGTAATGATTTGATCTTTATCTACAACGCATTTATTTAATGTTTTAAAATTTAGGATATCTTTCGCTTTATTTTTTAAAGAAAATCCTTTTACATGCACTACTTCTTCGTTTAAATTCGTAATATAAGAATAACATTTAGGACCTGTTGAACAAAATCGAGTAATCCATTCATTTTCTTTTAATTCGTTGGTTAATTCTCCTAAATAATTACCGGTTTTAATCGAACAAGTATTTTCATCACTCACATAAATAATCGAATCGGTATCAAAATATAAAACATGTTTTCCTAATTTTTCAATTACATCATATAACTGTAGCCGAGCATAAGCTGTAACAAAACAGGCGATAACAATATTACCCGTTTTTAAAGATACTGTAGCTTTATCTACATTTTCATATGTGCATCGTAAAAGAGTATCATTAATAACATCTAAACTCGTTAATTTTTTACTCCTATCGTTAGCTAAAACTAATAATTCCTCATAATCATTTAAAAAAGCAACTTGCGTGTTATTTTCATTTTGTGCAAATTTACCCCACAAGGAATTTAATAATGTTTTCGCAATAGTCCTTAAACCGGGATTTTTTTCTATTTTGTCTTTATCTAAACTAATATGTTCATGATTCAAATAATCTTGACAATACTGTTTGATTTTAATTCTATTTTTACTACCATCACTATTAAAACATTCAGTAGGTAATCCCGAGGCCTCTTGTTTTAGTTTTAAAAAATCGTTTACATAAGCAACAAAGAGTTTTTCTTGCCGATCATAATGATATATTTCATAGATTTGGATTATTATATATCCCTTATCAATAGCTTTATTAATTTCAACACTACACCATGTCCCCTGTAAACAGCGATCGTTTTCATTATGTATACATTTATCACATTTATCGATAGCACATTGATTACATAAAGGAAATAATAATTTTCCAGCTACTCTAACGGGTAAAACACCAAAAAAAAGATTTTTGGGGGGTAATATACGACATTTAATCAAACCGAAAATATCCTTTATATTTATATTCACACACTCTTCATTAACCAAAATTTTAGGATGCCCCACCGGGAAAACAAATTTTTTTTGAACAAAGGGATATAGCGATGTAAAGTCTACATAATAGATTTGTTCATTTTGTTCTATTTCTCTAAATAAACATATAGAAGAAGTTCGCCCCCCATATAATGCATCACGGGGAGTTAATATTGTATATCCAAAAAATTTTTGTTTCAATTCAATAATATCACTACCACTATATTTTTTTTCATTTAAAAAATCACATTCCCATTTTTCAACAACTTTATATCCTGCATTTAACAATTCATTTGTAAAACGTTGAGTTTTCGAGTATAATGTTCCAAATTTTTCATTCACTAAAGTATTCATTTCATATTTTTCAAAACAACGAGAACACCCGTGAAAAAAACATCCATGAAATTGATAAACTGTATTATCATAAAATCCGTCAACAAACCGTCCTAATATTTTTTTTTCTCCTTGAGCAGAACCCTTATATTCTAATCGCCCTGATAAATATTTATTAATTTCATACAACCAACAAATCGCAATTAAACTTTGATTTACATTGCAACGATAACCTCCTGCAGGAATTATCCCCACACATTTTTCTTTTAAAAAGTTTTGTCGAAATATTTTTAATGCCAAACTTGCAATAGTCATACAATTTTTTTCATAAAAAGGTGCTACACAAGCAATCGAATTTATCATAGATGAAAATTTTACACACCCTTTTCTTAAAATATTCACATCCTCACAACAATAATAATATATTTCATCGCGAAAAATATATATATTTTTTTCTTTTGCATTATACCATTTTTCAAATTTATCTTTATCACTCATATTATCTATATCAAAATATTCCCTATCAACCATATCCCCTCTATACGTTAAATCAGTAAATTTATAGGGGTGAAAACCTTTTTCATCTTCGAGAAGACCCATACATTTAGGAATAGCTGATAAGGGCATCGTTAAAAAAAAATAACTATCTAAAAATAGAATATTCTTTTCGCATATTTCTAAACTCATTATTTTAGTACCATTCATAATAGTTTTTGGAATAATTTTTAATTTTTCTAATAAATATTTAAAAATAAAAATTGTATCAAATCTCGCGCCATTATGTGCAATCCAAACAGAATCTTCTTGTTCCAATATAAAACTACATAAATCTTCAACAACAGAGCTATTATTATTATCAAAAAGAAATTGTCTATATCCGCAACAACTAACAGCTTCAATATTTTCATCAATAAAACACGATTGTGTTATTAACGGAATTTGTTGTTTTTTAAAAGGGATATCTTGACACTGCATGCATACTTTTTGTACTATACAATAAAAAGGAACTAACATTTTATTGTCATCTACTTTTGTTTCAAAATCGAAAAAAAAATAATGTCGGTGGTTGTTTTTTATTTTTGGGAATAGATATTGTTTTCATAAAACAATAATGCGGTTGTTTCTGATAACTATTACAATGATAACAAAATATTTTAGAACAATCATGTTTTACACTTTTATCACGTTGAATAAAAGAAAATCTAGAACATATTTTATAACATGGTTCACAAAAAAACATATATTGACAAGGAGTTAAACGTGAATAATTTTGTTGTGCAGGTTTAAAAATGTTATGAGTTAAATGATTTAAATAACATGTTTGATTATAAAACAATATTTTACAATTTGAACATTGAATCTTTGTTGTATCTTTAGGGCATAAATTATTTTTATAACATTTTTGACAGGTTAAATTAGTTCGACACACGTGTGAATCAATAAATTCCCCTTTTGAAAAATAACTCATACATTTAATACAAAATTTACTGGGTTGTATTTTAGAAAATTCCTTCATATTTAAAACAACATCATAATGCTTATTATTTAACCATAAACATACTATATTATTAGTTAATTTAATAAGATTTCCTTCAGAATCTGTACGTGAATCATAAATGATATTATCTAAATCGAGATCTGAATACACCACCAAATCAACACCTTGGGCATTAAGAAATTTTTCGTACACAATCGAAAATTGTTTAACTTTAACTTCCTCACCCTCGGGTATACCCGATTTTTTATACACATCACGTATTTCTTCAATACTAAATAATTCATCAATACTTTTACTAGGGTGTTTAGTCATTACCCCATACCTATGATCTTTATACAAAAACGATAGACCTACTAAAATAGATAATGCAAAACAACAATTTTTAATTGCTTGCGTTAACTTAGTACTGATAATATAAAAAACTCCAGTGCGAAATTTACGATCATATTTTGTTATAGATTTATTTACTTTACCCCCACCACTATCATTTTCATTTGCTTTATTTAATCTATTGTAAATTTTTTTTCTTCTAATTAAAGGATTTTTTTTTTTGTTACTTGATAAATTATTAGCTGATAATCCCGATGGAAAAGTTTGTATAACTACAGTACTTTTCCACCCGTTCGCTATCATTTCTTGATTACTTTGCATATGTTTTTCAAAAATATTAAAAAAATATTTTACATTAACATCACTTAATTTCATTACAGCTGTAGAGAAAAACCTCTTAGGAGCATGACTAAAGATAAATCGCACATAGTCATCATTATTGGTTACACTTGTACGTGCATAATTAATCAAATAAGTAAAAAGTAACGTCAACGATTGTATAAAAGCTATAAAATTAACACCCGATTTACGAGCAATAGAAATTGAAAAAGTTTGTTCGGTCACTTTAAATTTTTCATTTTCTTTTTCATTAATTTTCTCAACACTAATAATATTATCCTCATTTGTTTGAGGGATTTTTTTTTTTTTTTCACTTTCAAACAAACTTACTAAACGTTCAATTTCTTTGTTATTATATTTAAATTTCTTCTGTTGGTTCTCCATGATTTTGTTCTTTTCTTCTTCTAAAACAAGTAAAACAGGAGGTTTTTTTATTTTTTGGGTTTTCCTCTCCATCAACAAGATCCCCTATATTAATATGATCTGCCTCTTTTACACTAATACAGGTAAACGTCACCAAGGGCTTATCTCCAGCACCCATCCAATTACCCATTTTTTCTAAAAAAAATGTGTGAAACTATACATATAGAAATTTATTTACAAAATAAAAATAACGAACCTTATATAGCCTATGAAGTTTTAGATAATGATGCTTGTGTTTTATTTTCACCTGAAATATTTCGTGAATGTCTATTAAATTTTACAGAAGATAATGAGGAAATCATTTATATTAATTATTTAGTAATACAAGAAAGATTAGAAGATTTAAAAAAAAATATATATCAATTATCATCATCTATTATATATAAAATTGAGTGTATTATAAATTTTATTAAAAAAAATAATACGACCTATCTTGGAATTAAAACAATATTTAATTATGGTTAGAACGAAATTAGCGATAAGAAAACGAAATAATACCTCACGGCGTGTTAATAAATCACAAAGTATACGGGATGTTCTTCAATGTAAAAGTAATACTGTAAAAAGAATAAGATGTCGTAAACGTACCGCTCATACCCCAAAATGTTGGATCCATTTAGCTAAAGAAGATAACTTACGTGTGAAAAAATCAAATATTCCAAATGCTGGAAAGGGATTGTTCGCGTGGAAAAATCGATTTAATCCAAAAAAACCAATAATCCAATACACAGGTCGTAAAACAAATCAAACAGAATTAAATCGAAAATACGGTGTAGATGTAAACGCCAACTATAGTATTTGTGATACACCCGACAATTGTTTGGATTCTGATTTAAGTACTTATTCTGCAGCTCGTTTTGCAAATAATGGAAAAAGAGGATCAAAATATAAAAATAATTCCTATTTTACTTATACAAAAAATAATAATAAATACTTTTTAGAAAGTTCAAAACGTATAAAACCCCATGAAGAAATTTTTGCTGATTATGGAGCGAACTATTGGAAAAGAAAAAAACGATAAATCATGGGGTGTAGGAAATGTAGAAGATATGTAAAATTATTAGGTAAAGGATTTAAAGGCAAAAAGAAACAAAGAGGTGGTGGATTTAGAGGAACTAAAAAACAACGTGGGGTATTAAAATAACTAATGCGTTAGGTAAAAATATCATCAACGAAATTAATAAAGGTGTTGGAATCTTAAAAACACTAAAAAATAAAACTCAAAAAGGAGGAATAGTACAACCACGACATCGTACATATGGTGGATATTTAGAAAAAATAAGAATGTATTAATATTAAAAACTAAATAAAAATAGTCTTTATCTGTTCTTTTTTGACACCACAAATATTTATTATTCCATTTTTTTATTTTACATCAACCAATTCACAACGTTTAAGTGTGAATTTTTCATTATTAAGAATGTTAAAATTTGTCATTGCTGTCAAATAAAAACTACGTATTGTACAAGCAATTTCTACACAATTAATGGGTCTTTGTCTCCAGTATAAATAATCATTAAATATACAAAAAATAAAATAAGAAGTAAGATTATCATAACAATGAAATTGTTCAGGAAAATTGTCATTTAACCAAACGTTAATTGTTTCTTTAGAATAAGGAAAACAGAAGTTTAGTAAATTATGTTCCATATACGTTGAAAATAAACATTGAAAATGTTTCAATATACAGTCAGGAACAATTCTTTTTTCTTTATCTTGAAACAGCTGAATTACAAAAAAACATCTCCCATCGGTTTCTTCTTTCAAATAAAAATATATTTTAATCTTGTAAATAATAGAATCATAGGTATCTGAAATCTTCAATACTACATGGTACGCTTCAAGTCCATCTTCATTCGAACTAAAACTGTCGATAAAATCCCAAATATATCTACATGTAAAATAGCCATCAGTATATCTTGCGGGATCCATTTGACCCACCAATACATCCATTCTTAAAACACTACATTAATGTTCAATGTTTCAAACTTTTATAGAGTGATAAAAAATATTGTTGTTTCTCTACTCTATTTATTTTTTCCATAATTTGAACACTAAACAAAATTATTTCATACAACGAACAATGATGATTCTGTGATTCATGATATTTACAGCACTTTTCTTTAATATTATACTTTTCAATTAATGTAGGATATTTTTCAATATTAAAATGTTCCAAATTGACACATGATAACTTAAGTTTTGCACATAATATAGATTCCAAAGTTCCACCTTTATATCCAAAAACATAAGAGGGCGATCCATAAATCAATTTCAGACGATCAACCATTTCTTTTTGATCCACAAAGTTGCGTTGTTTTTTATTCACATAATACAAACCATGTAAACGTTTCTGACAAATAATAGTTTTTCTTTCCAAATAATTCAAATCTTTAAAATCAGGTAATGATGAATCGTAGCATTGGAAAGATTCAAAATATCCATTTTCTAAACAAATCACCGATACCTCCCGATAAATCCATCGACGATTTAAATAAAAAGCTTCACAGTCAATCACATGTGTAATTTTTTTCAAATACTGGCTCGCTGATTCTTTTAAAAAAGAATTATCTTTAATAGAATTATAGGGACAATCCAAACTCGTTAACTCATCGTATAAACTCATAACTAAATTTTTAAAAATGTTTTTATCCGAATATTTATACTATTTTTCCCTCTAATAAAACTATATCATTTATTCAAAATTTGTCGATTGGTTAATAGTATTAAGTTGTGATTGGTGTTCAACAACCCGTCAATCAAACAATTTCAACAAATATGATTGGTTAGATTTTAAGCTATTGAAAGCTGATTGGTTAAATAATTCAACAACTGTCAATCAAACAATTTCAACAAATATAATTGGGTAGATTTTAAACTCGTGAAAGCTCATTGGTTAAAATAATTATACCCACCCTATAAACAAATATAAAAACCCAACCCAAGGACTACACCCCTCAAAAGCAATCATATCCCATAGAGGAAGGTTATACCCGTAACACCAAGAAAGAAATACCAAGATGGATCGGGAAATACAGCTAAAAGATGTGCGGGGATATTACGATGGAGGCAACTTTTGTGTGTTCCTCATGAAAGACCGACCAAGAGCCGACACCGAACCGCAAGCACCACCGCTAACAAGGGCCGACAAACGAAAGAGAGCCAAAGAAATAGATGCATGGGGTGCGTTGATGCATCAATGTCTGGACGATGTCGTTGAAGAAAAAAAAAGAAAAACACTTGGCCAATAAAAAACATTTTTTAATAAAAAAACCTTTGTACAAAAAATATCCTATCATTTTAAATACTATTTGTCTTTTTATTCTATCAATTGTTGTTTGAGTCTTTTTTTCGGGAATAATAACGCTGCTTATACTCTGCTAATTTACAGCATCTATCCTCATCCCAACATTTCCCTGTTAAAGCACGTCGCCGTCCATATTGAATTAGCGTTGAAGGATCATAAGTGCGACCCTCGTAGTGATATATATCGCCGATAAATGATCTACAAATTTCTGTGGGTGTTAAAAGCCATTTCCACACATTATCTTCATATCACGGATCTTTAAAAATAACCTTCCCTTGAAGATATCCACGACTATTTTCAGTGGGGCAACTATATTCAAAGGTCGATATTTCTTCCAGGTTGAAGACACACAACGATGTACCAATAGTTCGCGCTGCAATAAGCATTTGAACACCCCGTTGTTTAGTACGACAACCAAAAGTCCAAGTCTTTCGCTTTGGCGAATACATCTTTTCAAAAATACTGATGTTTAACGTTTAGTATCTCTCTTTTATACCCTAAAATTTATATAACAACACGAATTCACACAGACAAATAAATATATTTTATGAAATGATATTACACATCTACGTATTTTAGTCTAAAAATAAAAATCCAACATTTAACCTTGACCGTGAATGTTAATAACAAAATACTTCACATTCCATTAATGACCTTGACCGAATCGGGATTTTCTAAAAATAAAATATGATCAAAAACCTTGAAAGCCCTTAACCCTTTAAACCAATGAAACACGGTGAAAATAAACCAATGAAATCACTTTACTATTTTATAAAATATATATAAGAACCACGGTTTTTCAAACATTTTTAAAATCAAATGGCTAGGATCAGACATGGTAGACCCAAACACATCCCGTACAAAGACGACGCAAAGAATATGTGTGAAACAACATCGAGATATGGTAAAGGGAAAAGTTTTTCCCAAATGGCGCAACTACGCACCGACATTTTACAAAAACAGTGGGGACTTTACATCTCAGATATATCGTCGGAGTCAGAGTCTGACGATGAAGAAGAAGAGGTAAAATTAATCGCCGATGTTTGTAAAATCATTGAGACTACAACGCCCTCCCCACAACCATTATCACCCTATCCGTTTACACCACTAGAGGAAATACCAATACCCGATCTGCCCCCTCCTCCTCCTCCTCCTCCTCCACCTCATGTCGTCGATGTCTTACAAGTACCGGCGATAAATATTCCCGAAACGTTCCTCGACGAAGACTTACCAGCAATAAATATCATCGAAGAAAACGTGCTCCCATTACAAGCACCAAGCGAAAACTTCACAATACAAGAAGAAGTGTCAACATTATTTGATTTATCAAACACCATTGACTTTGATAATTTAATTCCAGGCAATCTATTGATGGAACAGTTAATCTCATCTTTTCCTCCCTCATTACCAACAAATGCTATGTCTGAGGAAATGGGTATTGAAGATGAAGAAGAACCAGATAGGATCAAACAATTTAAAAAACAATTAATATATAAAAAAAAACACAAGTTAACAGGTGTAGAAACAGTATTGTATATAAATATTAATAGTGATGAGGATAATGATATCATTGTTAGAGATTTAGATTTGTATAGACAATTAAAATTTATATTTAGAGAAAAAGAAAGAATAATAAGAAAATTTAATGTATATAAAAATAATAGAGTTGGTATTAGATTATTAGAAAGAAACTATCGGAAAACATTTAAGAAAATCGAAAAAACCCGTAATGAAAGTATTTTAAAAAAAAAGAATTTTAAAAAAAATGTATAGAAAATAAACGGTTTGTATATATATATGTGTGTGGGGAAAATTTGTTTGTTACTACCGATAAAAAATGGATATCATTCTCGAAGAACTTGCAAGAAATAATATTAAATACAAAAAATTGAAAACCTTAATACAAAAATGTATTACAAGTCAAGAGAAATTGTTGAAAAACATTATTTTACAAATCGATAGTCAACAAATGGAATTGGTTTATAAACAAATGGAACGTTATGAAACAGGACATATCATTGCGTTTTATTGTTTAATTCATTTTTTTTTCGATGGAAAATATGTTGGAGAAAAAGAAATTGAACTAATTCAATATTGGACAAGATTAACAATTACAGATTTTAACACTTCAAAAAAAACAATTTTATTAGAACAGCCGTTTATATTTACATTTCCTTTTTATTTTTACACTTTTATTACAATATTATTTACTATAATGTCACAACATCATGTAATTTTATTTTAAAATGTCTAAAATCAAAAATATAATTATGTGATTGTAAATAGGTCAACAGATAATCTACTAGATAATCTTGTATATTAGTTTGATCAAAATATATTGTAAAATATGGTGTTAATAAATTATAATCTAATAATACTAACCCATAGTTGTCATAATATATTCCCGCGTTATCGGCTGCATTATCTATAGTTACAGGGAATGAATGAATTATTTGCGTTTTAGAAGATAGTATCTCGAAAAAATTTTCGTATCTCAATATTTGGGTATCAAAAATATAATCATTTACAGGGTTAGACTTAAAAAAAGTGGATTTGTGCTTACAATTTTTATACTTACAACGCTGATTAAATAAATAACCCGTAGCTGTAACATCAAAATTATATACAATGCGATTAAGATCAATATCTGTTAAATTATTATTTTCAATTCTACCCTGGGGATTATGTTTTGGACAAAAAAAAATAAAACATGCTGCTATGCAAAATAAATTATATCTATACGAATGGGGACTATTAGCAAGACACGCTAATAAAAAATAAGGTGCAACAGTTAATAAATAAAGCGAAAGATCAATTAAAAGAGGGTACTCATGGTCTCTACCTATTTTATAAAGCATGTGAAATATAAATTTTCGACCCACCCCAAAGGGAATCGGTAAACGGTTCACTTCCTGTGAAGGTGAAACAATAGGGGACATAAAATGATAATTATCATCATAAAAATATTGCGGTCTTGTAACAGTAATATATAATCTATCTAAGTAGGTGTTATCTAAACTAAATAATGATGATAGTAAACATGGGTTCTTTGATAATATGAACCCGTGAGAAGTACATCTATGTAACACATATTTGTCACTACTGTCAATATATGGAACAATGTATTTTGATTTTCCTCCTTGTTCAAGGGTCCAACATTTATAAAGTTTCATGTCTTTTACAGCTGGATCGTTTAATCGTAACAAACAAAATCCCGTGTAAAATTTTGCAAAAACATCTGTTTCAATCTGTAAACAACCGATTATTTCACCACAATAGTAATTCAAAAGGCCAAACATCCAATAGATAAAACCCATCTGTGGATTTCTAAAGCGTTGAAAATACAGTACAACTTTTAAAATATATATAAAAGAAATGTTGTTTTCCACCACTTTTCTTTTTTTCACACGTCTTTCCAAAATGGGGCGTGTGGTAAAATTAAAATTGCTTTTTCTCTTAGCTTGATTATTCATCTAAAAAATCAAATAAAAAATACGATCATTACAACTATTCATAATACTTCACAAAAACTTGAAAAAATAACCCTATAAAAGTATAAATAAAATACTAAAAATCATACAAATTCATGCTCTTACCCTTAAATCTTTACAGATGTTCTTTCACAAGTTTGATATTCACAATCCATGATACTCTTTAAAACCTTTAAAACCCTCTCTTATATACGTATCTCACACCGCTAATTGGTTTCCGGTTTTTATTTTATTTATAAAATAAAAAACAAAAAATCTATATAACGCATTGAATTCTGAGTTGAATAAGTGCTGTCGCAGATGCTAGATGGGGTTAGAGAGCAGTGATGGAACAGGAACAGAAAATTTAGTCGCAGAATTTTCGTGTTTCAAATAATTGATGATCAGACATAATCTGGCTGATTATTTATTTGAAACACTAAAAATCTGTTACTAAATATTCTGTTCCTGTTCTATCACAGCTCTTTAAACTCCATCTAGCAAAAGACGTCAGTACTTGCTTTGCATTAGTCACCTTGAATGACCTTCACCTTTGTCTGATAGTGAAACGTTTTTTTGGGGGGGAAAAGATACGCTTAAGATGTGAAACGTTTTTTTGGGGGGGGAAAAGATACGCTTAAGATTTTTTGGGGTGGTTGTTTTTTTTTAAAATGATATATTTTTTTATAGGTATGGGGAGGAATTGTCTTAGTGTGTGGAAATGGGAAGAATAACCATTCTTCCCAAATTTATTACTAGAGGGTGATACAAAATATACACTTTAATATAGAGGTAGATATATTGTGTATGCTTTTGTATATATTTTTGTTTTAAAAAAGTAAAAAAAAAAAAAAATACAAATACTCCTGTGAAACTAGGTGTTATACTTTAGCTAGCTCTTTCACCACATGCTAACATCCAAAAACCCATAACGTACAACAAGCAATCGATCGATCTGGCGGTGAGCTAAATGTCGCTATGGACTAGTCCCACCTGACATCAACCTCTTTTTTAGAGAGGAAGACCAGACAATAAAGTCTAAACCAGTCGCGAATTACAAGAGTACTGCGGGTTGAATGCGCACCAATGCTGGTTAGTAATAAATACTACAGCACATTGGAGGGTTCAAGCGCTTCGCACTTTTTGAGAGTACGACTTTCAAGCGAGCATACACACAACAGTAGTAGGAGCAAAACAAAAAAGTAATTATTTTTTTTATTTGTAAAAGTATTTTATAAACAAAAAATACAAACACAGAGAGAGCAAGAGAGAGATGTGTCCTCGATGAACACCAGAAGTGAAGTGAAGTGGGTGTGGTTATTTCACCTTTTATACTAGCCCTTTTCCCAAAACCTTTTACAAAAAAATAATACCCTATTTACTTCCGGTATATCAGCTTACACCTCATTCGAGCTCTGGTCGTCGTTGAGGTAACATCTCCGCCGCGCGCTCACTCATTTTTTTCTTATTTTTTTTTTTAAAAATACTTTTTTACAATTCCTTTATTTTTATAAAATACAATTCAATGTTCTATTTATAAAAATATTTCAACCATTTTTATATATTTTTATTTTTTTATATTTTAACTTTTTTTTACTTTTTTACAATTCCTTTTTTTTTTATAAAATACAATTCAATGTTCTATTTATAAAAATATTTCAACCATTTTTATATATTTTTATTTTTTTATATTTTAACTTTTTTTTTTTCAAAATTCATGTTTTTTCCTATTTTTTTTTTAAAATACTATTACGACTAATTCACATATATCTTATTATATATTTTTCAAATATATATTTTTCCACCATTCACACTTTTTTTTCCAAAATACATTTTTTTACCTTCACTGCGTGTGGCGGCCATGTTTCCTTCCCGATGAACAAAGAACAACTATTTCAAACAACCACATTCATGTGTAAGGGATTGGCACTGGCTTCTTTACCAATGATGTGCAACTAAGTATTGATTTGAATTGACCATTCCCTCCTGAACTATTAGTTATTAACAGCCTCACAGCTTGACTCATTCTGGGGCACCACCCTGGAAATAATGCGATACCCTTTTCTGTGATTGGTCAATTCAAATCAATACTCAATTCTCATTGGTTAAGAGCTAGTGCCAATCCCTTACACATGTATATATATATATATATATACATGACTACTGTATATACTTTCCCTCGGGTAGGCTAGCCGGGTATAAATTATATTTAGAAGTGGTAGATGGAGGAATTCTTTGTCCGTATAAATATCTAACAACAACAATGATAACTGATGATTCCATACTTAGTTCCATTAATAAAGAAATGTATTTAGATTAAATAAAAACAATAAAAAGATTTGTTTTTTCAAAAAAAGTTGTGTGTTAACGTACATTTTTTTAAAAAATATATCTATTTGAAAAACACCAAATAATTTTTGGAACCCTCTACAAATGTTATCATTTTTTTTAAAAATACCGTAACTAAAGAATATCAGTCATTCGGCCATAAGATGGCGTCGAGGTAAGAGCTCCATGGCGGAAATTTCTATGATTAATTCTATAAACCCAAATTTGATTATTTTTATTTCAACATCGTACAACTCTTCCCAATAAAAATAATATGGATGTTTTTTTGGAGGGTAAGTATAAATCACATCGGGTGAGGTATGATGGTCGTTTATAAAGTTGTTTTTTTTGAATTTTAAAATATCTATCTCATGAAATTGACAGCACCTTGATTGACCTTCCTCTCTCTGGTCGTCAAACTCAAGGATAATCAAAAAACTGGTCGTACAACAACACCAGGTTTCATGAGATAAATATATACAAAATTCACAAAAAACCTCTTATATACGACCAGGTGCATATCCCCCCTGATTTGATCACTGGTCGTTCTTTACAGGGTGACCACACCTTAAAATGTTTCAACCCCCCTGGAAATTTTTGACTGGCTCTGCTCTGATTGGTTCATTCAAATCAATACTTGATTCTGATTGGCTTAGAGCTAGTGCCAGTCTCAAACACATTGATATATATATATATATATATATATATTACTACTGTCGTGTGTGTAAATGTAGGTGACGGGAATGCAGTTCTGCGGTTAAGGATGTTCAGAAACGGGTGGGTGAGAACATTTCTTTCCTTTTCTATTTTCTTTGACTACACGGTTACTTATATTCTAGGGAAGTAAAGGGTGTTGTAGCACCTCAAAGAATATCTAATATGATTGGTTGTTCTAAACCACAGCCAATCAGGAAGCTCAAAGCCAATCCTAAAATATCTAAAAAGCACCCTAAACTAACCCTAACCTACCCCTAATACCCTAACCTAGAAGTCATCTCTTTGCACAACAAAAAGCTTACGACGAGGTTCAACACCCGGATAACTTAAAGTACCTATGAAATGAAAATTAAGTTTGTCTTATTCTTTAAATGAACTCATAAAATGATGTGGAGTGATATTATTTAGAGCTCTTTCATATCTCACGTCGTTCTCGAGATATTTAGTTGTGTGATATGCAAATGAAGGAGCCTATGACATCAGATGTTTTTACATTTTTAGCAAAATTAAGAAATTAGAAATAGTAAATTAATTTGGGATCACTATTCCATTGTAATGATGTTGGGTGTTACAAAGTGTCGTACTGTGTAAAGTTTCAAGTGATTTAGTTGAATAATCTCAAAGATATACTTGATTTTCTAAAAATGTAGCAATAGGTTATTTATTTGCATATCACAAAAGTATAAATATTTCAAGAACGATACGTCAACATAATATAAACTACTACTTTTGAAAAACATATCTCTGTTATATAAATTTTAATTGTTCTTTCTATTCTTGAAGATCTTCCAACTTTAGGAGAGTATTTTCATCCTGCCGCAGATTGTTTTGAAATCACAGAAACGAACAAAGATGCAAAAGATGGATTTTACTGGATCAAGACATCTGGATCACAGCACGTGACCAACGTAATATAATCTGACAAACGTTTATAATATGATCTGTATGAGTATGATTTATTTAGAGTCAATCACGCACGATAAGGATGCTCTCTTTAGGTAGGCAGGGGGCAACTATTGGCCTGCAAATTCAGGCAATTAGTTTGAGCATTATCGCCTTGAAATATTTAAGCAAAATTCATATGTTGAACTATTTTTACCATAAATTGTTTTGCCATTCCTGCGACACCTTAAATATTTTGGCGAGTAATGCCATTATTTATTCAACATTATTTTAAAAGATAGTCACTACATTAATGTTTTACATCTTTCAATTAACCTCAACAGGTGTGGTGTGATGTTACAACTGATGGTGGTGGATTTATGTTGATTGGTCACCAAGATAGCCCAGTTTCATGGAATGTATCATCACATGCAAGTGTGGTGGCTCCTCATGGTAAACCTCATTGGTCAAGTGTGTTGGGGAATGCGTCGATGTTGGAATTTCGAATTCAGATTTCTGTCACAAAAAGTCCGAAACAATCTAGGATTGACTGGTAAGATTTGAGGTGCTTTCATTTATATGGCAGGTTGAAAAGAACAAATTTATTATGCATAGTACACTAACATTTTAGAGTTTTATTTATATTTCTACACTACCTACGTAGCACAATACCTTTATATAGTAATTAGTTACTTTTTACATTTCACTCTGTGACGAAGTATACCTTTACTCAACATGTCAGACCTCCTACACACTATATTTGCATAGTACACTAACATTTTAGAGTTTTATTTATATTTCTACACTACCTACGTAGCACAATACCTTTATATAGTAATTAGTTACTTTTCACGTTTCACTCTGTGATGAAGGACCTTTACTCAACATGTCAGACCTCGTACACACTATATTTGCATAGTACACTAACATTTTAGAGTTTTATTTATATTTCTACACTACCTACGTAGCACAATACCTTTATATAGTAATTAGTTACTTTTTACATTTCACTCTGTGATGAAGGACCTTTACTCAACATGTCAGACCTCCTAAAAGGTTAGTGTACTGTGCAAGTTTTATTTATATTTCTACACTGCCTACGTAGCACAATACCTTTATATAGCAATTACTACGTGCCAGAGACCAATATATGGCAAGAATATAGATAGATAGATAGAAACTTTATTTATACACGCTGACCCCGTCATCCGAAGCTGATTTCCACGGGGGGCGTGTGCAAAATATAAAACGTTACATGTATAAAAATGGTATTAAACTGAACTATTTACAAAATATATAAGTTTTAAAAGATAGAATACTAAATTATTAACATAACGATAACGTTGTTAGTTTTTAGAATATTTACAGGTGTATCAATGTATACTTATTTATCAATGTATATTTATTTCTCGCATGCACCACTGACCCATATATAACATTTGTATAACCGACTTACCGACTACTCACGTATAATTAACGGTTATACAATGGTTATATATACGTCAGTGGAGTGCACACTAAGTAAAGAATAGATAATTTATATGCTATAGTAAAAAGTAAGTAACCACTGACCTACACATAACCGTTTTAAAATTCACAGTTAGATATAGGTCAGTGGACTGCACTAAGTAGAGAACAAATTTATATGTTATAGTAAAGAAAATAAGTAACGGGCATGCACCATTGATCTACATATAACAGAGTGGAGTGCACACTGAGTAAAGAGCAGATAATGTATATGCTATAGACTATTTTAAGAAGGGTCATTTTTTACACATTCTATCTACATAAAACTCATTCTGAGGTATGAGTAGCGATTTTGTGTTCAAAGTATGACAGGGTCTTGCTCTCCCTAATTTCTGTGGGCAAAGAGTTCCATATAGATGCCCCATCATACATGAAACTCTTTTTCATGTTATTGGTACGCGGTTTTGGCAAACAGAGAGCCTTTGAAATATTTCTAAGATTGTAATTTGATTTTTCTTTCTTATAAGTAAAGTATTTTGTGAGACTCTTTGGTCCCATGTTATTTAAAACTTTGAACATGATCTTAGCTTTTGATTTTTTTCTTTGCATTCCCTAGTGCATTTAATGCAATTTTGTGGTCTACATCATTGCTCATATTTCCTATAATTCTAGCCGCTCTGTTGTGGAGCTTCTGTAAACGCGTTGATTGAGTCGCACCAAATACATCCCATACTTCACAACAATAGTTAAAATATGGTTGAACAAGGGCATTGTAGATGGCGAGAAGAGTGTCTTTGTCAACAAATTCTCGTACATGTCGGAGAGCACCTAATCCTGATGTGATTTTCTTGCAGATATGCCCAGTATTACTTTTCCACGACAAATGTTGGTCAACAGTCACTCCTAGAGCTTTGTTTAATCGGTATATTTTCTATACTGACATTTGGTTGTGAGTTAGAGACATTGTTAATCATTGGTTTAGAGCCGATTAACATAAACTCCGTTTTTGCTACATTCAGACTAAGTTTGTTAGCTATTAACCATTTCCTTAGATTCTCTAAGTCAGAATTCATTGCAATCTCGACATCATTTATTGTCTCACCAGAGGCTGTTAAGTTTGAGTCATCAGCAAACAATCGTGGTTTAGTTTCATTTAGGCATTCAGTTAAATCGTTTATGTATATTAAAAAGAATAGTGGCCCCAAGATCGAGCCCCGAGGAACACCACATTTAATTTTGCGCCCTGATGAAACAATGCCATTTATTTGACATTTTTGGTTACGCTCCTCTAAATATGATTTCAATAGGGATAATGCTTTCCCTTTGATTCCATATAGCTCTAATTTTTTTAGCAAAATTTGGTGATCAACTGTATCGAAAGCCTTTTTTAGGTCTATGAATACTACTAAATTAAACAATTTTTTGTCCATATTTATATACCAGCTGTTTGTACAGTCTAGTAATGCAGTTGAAGTATAATGAAATTTACGAAAACCAAACTGATATTCTGAGAGAAGCTCATTTTCTGTCAAGTAGTCATATGATTGATTATAGAGGATCCGTTCCATAATTTTACTTATAGCTGGCAATACTGAAATTGGCCTGTAGTTCCCAGGCAAGTTCCGCTGGCCATTTTTATAAAGTGGTGTTACTCTAGCTATTTTCCATATATGTACTTCCGCGGCCAATTTATTTAAAGATCTGTCACATAGGCTGTTCCGAATTTAGCTCGAAAGTGTCCTGATGACTTATAGCAATAAGTCCTCAGTAGAGTGTCGGATTGGTCGAAAATCCACAAGTGAGTAGTTTAGACCTGGTTTCCTATTTGACTTTAAGACAAACTTATAGCTAAAAATGTATGGTTTCCGAGATATAGGGCTCCAAACTTTTTTAACCAATGAGAATTTTAAGAACTTTGGAGCCCTATATCTCAGAAACTATACATTTTTGACTATAAGTTTGTCTTAAAGTCAAATAGGAAACGAGGTCTAAACTACTCACTAGTGGATTTTTAAACCAATCCGACACTCCCCTGAGGACTTATAGTATATTGGACAATTTGGCTGATTTTTCTCATAGGGATAACTATAGTAAATTTCAGGGTCCTTGAGCTACCCCTAAATATCAATAGTTTTTAATACAATTTTACACACAGCATTTTTAATCCAATTGAAACCATTTAAGAGGGTGAGACTATACAAAATAAAAAAAAATTAAAATAAGGACCACACACACACACATATATATAGTATACATATATAGAGAGAGAGAGGGAGAGAGAAAAGCGCTACAAGTGCATGTTCAATTTTTGATTTCAGACATGAAAGTCTGTGCCATCCTTCCCATCTCAGGTGGTAACGATAACCGCAAATGGCAAGTCAGAAGCGTCTCATTTTTAAACTTGGCACAACACATCCGTTTTTCTTTTATTTAATTTCCTACAAGTTTTTTGTTATTTTACTTTGCTTGGAACTTTTTTATTATTAGCTTATGCACTTTCATTCCTTTTTAAGTTTTTGTTTCTTACCGCTTTACTATCGCCTAATCCCCTTGAATATTGGACCTGTCATTTCTCCCTCCCCCTCTGATCGACTGTAAAAATAGCAAATGATTTAACTTTTCCCATCTCATTAATTATTAGTTTGTTTATCTCCCGTGTATTTTATTGGCTACTTTCTGCTTGCATGTGACACCCTTTTGGCATATATATATATATAAGCCCTATTTATTTTATTTCATCTCGTCTTGCTCTGATGAAGGGCTCCGCTCGAAACGTCAGTATTTCGTCACTAAATTCTTGGCAGTTTACCACCTTTTCACTTTGCTATATATATATATATATATAATATATATATAAATATCTTACTTTTTCTTAGGGTATATCGATTCAAAAGTGCTCGTCAGCTTAAAGAACTTTTCATTGACAAACAAGGTTGTACAAATAACTATCCTGGCATTGGAAATATTGAGCATGTTAAAGATTTGCTTGCCGAAAAAGTTGTCACCAAAACATTTGAATGTTCGCGATTTGGACCTTCATATCCTTCACAACTAGGCTGGGTAAGTCAGACAATGACGATGAATGAAATTATTTAACTTACCTTTTATGACTTTGTTCACTTCCCATCTCTTAATTCATAGAAACGAATGAATAAATGCTTTAGCCAGGCATGTAAAGAAGGATACGCCATGATTCCAGGAGTTCTTGGTTTTCAATATGATCACTTTGGATCATTTAGGTATTGGTATAACATAGATCTAAACAATATACAAAACCAGTTCTTGTTAATGTCAAGTGTATAAGCGTTCATAAAAACTCAATTTTTAATTACTACTCAGTATATACACGGTCAACTTTGTTGTAATTTATGTGTCTTCCATAGAGACTGTATGCTGTTCCTGTGTCCTAATTTGAATACCTATTCAAATGTCCTAATTTTTGTGCGCAATTCGTGTTCAATTATCTTTATTATATGGCCAACTATAAAAGCACTTGATACGTTCTTTGTATAAATATAGATACCTGCAGATTGATACGTTCTTCGCACCTATACGCTATATATATGCCACAAACAGACCCCGTTTTTACTTTTGGTGGTTCAAATAAGTGAAGATAAAGCCAAGGAAGATTAATAGAGGTTATTCTGCAGTCCATCTTAAAATGGAGCATTCAGATTGGTTACCTAGCGATCGGAAACAAACATTATGGACCGATCACAAAGTGAAATCAGCCCCAAGCAATCTTTATTTAGTGATTTAAATGAAGACCTAACGTTCTTTATAGTTGGAGTCATTTATTGGCTTTATTGTTCAAATTATATAAACAAGTGTATTATGTAATTTATATGATCCCGGTACAACGGGACGTCCCGGTATACCGGGATCTCGGCTTGTATATCATTTACTGTTATTTTCGCAGTTACGTTTGTATGGAGAGCGGGACATCCCGCTTGACCGGGATCCCGGTTGAAGCAACCGAGATCCCGGTGCACCGGGACAGATTTTTTCCATATAAACGCAACATCCCGGTACACCGGGATGAAGTGAATTGAAATTTAAAACGTCGTCTGAACCTGGTAAAATATCCAAAAAGTGACAAAATGAAAAAAACATTCGTTGGGATGCTTTTTATGCGAATAAAATTATTTTTTGTTTCATTGAGAAATTATTATCAACATTTTCACGCATCCCGGTCACCCGGGACATCCTCGGTGTACCGAGATCATATAAACCAGGGATCTGAAAACGTCTCGGGCAAACGGGACATCCCGGTATACCGGTATCATATAAACAGGATAACTTATTAACTGAGCTTGTTCGGTCCAAATTGAAGGATATTGGTCGAATTATGTTTTCGCTTCTATGGACCTCTCCTTCTGCTCGGTCCTTATTTCGATTTTTTAAAGTCGATTTTTCATTTTCTAACAGCTACAGTGCAAATTCACAAAAATCAGGCATCAGCCATAACTCTACAGCCTTCATTGGTTGTGATCATGGAAAGGTAATAAATATATATTTTACTAGTTTACCAGGAACTATAACATCCGTAGTATCCAGAATACAGTACATCCGGGACCGAGTGACCTATTTCATACAACCCCCGTATATATATACAATATAATGTACAACCTACACATCCTGACGAAACTTTTACATGTATGTGATAATTATTTTTCGTATATCAAATTGAAACATGTCGAACGAACCTGCAACCTTCTGATGAGAACCAGCAATCGTGCACATATATACACAGCTATTTGCCGAGCAATAATATTCCTACCTAGACCACGACTCACACCTGATTCCTCCATTGCGACGATTTTGACATATAACATGTCCACTAGACACACACAGGTGGACAAATAGATCAACAGCCTGCCGCAACACATGTAGATAGAACAATTAAGAAGATAGAAAAGGCTTTAAACTTCAATGTTGAAAATACTTTGACTTTTAACTTATCCAAATGCAAATAAAATTGCACAGTGAGCTGCAGATATAACTTTCTTTTACAACTACGACATATTTTCCACCTAGTGCTGTGTCTGTTTTGGACCAAAAGGAGCAACTGGTGATTTTTGTTCACCAAGATGCCGCAGTATTAATGGTGGTACTGTCACAAAGAATGCGCATGCGTGGTTTTGGATTCGTTCATCTGTTCCTGAACGACCTTTCTTGAAAAAATGCATGGAGTATATTGTGCAAACAGATCAAGGAAATGAGGAGACATATTTCATTGATGGCAAGACAGGAGTTTTGAAAAAGGTTTGCGTGTAATTTGATATTATGTGTTGGTATTGTTAACAATAAGATGTTTACAGGTGTTCGGACGTATTTCGATTTGCAGACCTTATATTCGTTGCTAAGGAAGCTTAGAATTAACGAATTTGCCATAGAATTTCACAGTTTTAAGAATCCATCAAAATATTCTGTATGTACTATATGTGGGAAAAACTCTTTCGTTTGGTAAAATGCTATATGATGACGTCATGATGACGTCATCGAAAAATGAAAATTTCTTCGACGGTTTTTAAGTAAAATTAATTTTTCACACGCGATTAGTATCTGGACTGTTGTCTTCCAAAAAGTACGTATGGATTAACTTCATTTTTACTTAATTTATCAATAAATCCATATGTACTTTTTTCGTCAATGTGACGCCATCAAATTACATCACCAGACGAAAGAAGTTTTCCTACAAGTTGCACACATAAAATATCTTGGTTATACCTTGAGTTTATTGTCGACTCACGAAGTATATTGGTCTCTAAATCACTGGTCCTAAGTAACTTGTTTTCTAGCAACAAAATACGTCTGAACACTCTTAAACGGAACATTGGTAACAAAAAACTACTTTTTATATGGAAGTATATGAGTTAGCTAGTTGGAATATAGTAGTTTGGAGCTATGAAAATAGGAACACATGTAAAAGATGATTAAACCATCTAAAAACTGACTGTTGGGCCGCCATTTTGATGACCGTGACGTCATGTGCTGGGAAGTGTTGTATTTCGTCCTTTTGTGCTACCTATCGTGAGGCTATGTATTGAGCTCAGTTTTGATTGTAATATCAATTACGAAAATAACGTTGAGAAGAAGTTTAATATCTTTTTATTTCCACCATCACTGTCCGCTTTACCCAGTACATGACGTCACAAGTCATGTGGCAGAAGAACCTAGCCTATTTTCTAGGCCTTTCGCTTCCGCCATGAAATTGACCGCCGAGTCAGTTGGGCGTGTCCCCTCGGATGATAGGGGTATCTAGTACGTATTCCTTATAAGGAGATACAAATAGAAGGCATTGACGAGCAAGTGAATTAACGATCAAATAGCACGTTACCAGCCTCCTAGATAATTGGATTGTAACCGACCCCAAAACAACGAAGGTCCTAACCCTAATGCTGTGTTTTCAAAATATCCCTAGCCCTCTCTCCTCCGCAGAGCCTTGTATATTTTTATTAGAAAAGCGCGGGCGAGGAAGGCGTAAAAGCGCGGGAGCGCGGTGGACGACGGGAAGATGCGCGCTTCCGATTTTCCTCCCGCACGCCTTCCTCGCCCGCGCTTTTCTAATAAAAATATATAAGCCTCTGCGGAGGAGAAATATACGTACTGGAAATACATATGCCTCGGTATCCTTCGAAACGTACGGCGCGGAAAGGCTTAGGAACTAGGCTAAGAAGCAATGCTTCCACTTGTGGACAAAGCTAAAAGTGATGACTCAAAAGGACATCCCATTTTCTAATCCCAACCCTAATTCTAATCCTAACCTTGATCCTAACCTTCATTTCGACACTCCAATCTAGTGTCTTCATCAGGGGTGATCGTTGTAAAGTTAGGATCCCTATTTATACCCTCATAGAACCGATGATGATGTTATCTACTAACACGATGCAAATAAGCTATACAATGGGCGTGGGCACTATTGATATACCAAGCCTCTAGACAACGTCTTTGACGGTACCGCGGATTAGTGGTAATAATTTTGGAATTTGTCCACGCAATCTCATGGTTGGTTACGCACGCGTGCTCCGACAAAGCAGAATTTTCCGTTTTCGAAAAAGTTTAGTTTTCTTTTAAACGCGTACGAAACTGACGTTTAGTCTGACCGATGTACTCCTGATCACAGTCATTGCACGGAATGGAATAAATAACGTATTTCCTCTGTTCCTTTGCAATACGATCCTTAGGTTTTGCAAAAATATGACCCAACGTCAAGAAAGGTTGTTACACAGTATTATTTCTTTATTTTCTCTGCAGGGTTCTTGCAGCCAGAAAGGAGTGGCAAATCTTATTGATGGGGTAAGAAATTTAATATCTCTAGGGTTGTCTGACCAACTGATCTGGAAAAAAGACTGGATCGAGCAACTATTGTTCAGAAATTGAAGCCGGAAGTCCGCCATTACTAAGGGACCAACTGAGGATCCTATGAGGTTTTTGTTTGATTATGTGCTCTTACCATCGACAAAATAAAATAATTTTACTATAAAGAGGACCAGAAGACATTTTTGAAATTACTGGGTAAAACGATTCATGGCTATATCTACAGATTTACTGCGACTTTGATCCCTTAGTAATGGCCGCCGTTGGCTCTAATTATCCAGTGAGAGAAGCCTAATATGAGACGTCAAATTAGGTTCAAGATTTTATGCATTTAATATTAACAAAGAAACTATATTGGCCAGACACTAAACCTATTTCGTGAGCGTCACAGTTTGATTTGCTTGCTATCCCGGAACTTCTAATGATCTCTCGTTAATTTACATTATGCAAATATGCAAGCTTCAAAATCAGCTCATCAGATACAATAGAAAGCAAGCTCAATCCAGTCCTATTTTTGAGATCAGTGGTCTGACCGCATTTTGCAGAAAGCCTTGGGGAGCCATCTTAAACGAGTTTTGCCTCATTGCATATATATATAGGCCGCTTGCTGTCGATGGACTGGTAACTAATCGTGGGCCTCGTAGATTAATTACTGGTCAATGATTTGATTGTTGTATATTCACAATAACATTGCTTGTATATACCTTATAATAACATTGCTTGTATTTACCTTATATTAATAACATTACTTGTATATACCTTACATATTCATTCATAAACCTTTATTTCAATATGGTAATCTCAATCAGCCAACCAAATAGTCAGCTGTTATCAATAGAGGCCATATATAAGAAATAATTATAGAAATCATAATACAAATTAAATATATGAAAATATAAGAACATGCTATACAAATTTAGTAGCTAATGGACTAAAATAAGAAAAACTAAATACAATAGCAAGTTTATGTTTTTGTTTGGAAATAGCTTATTACCACAAATAATTATAATACTCGACATTCTATAGACTAGTTGATGTTCCTTTCTGTAGAACCAAAATCAGACAACTTTCTGTGATCTATCAGGGTCCTGTATTTTTTAATTTTCTAAATGTATACATCCAAGAAGTTTTGACCGTTAATTCGTTTCAATCTAAGCTTTAAAAATAATGTTAATGAGTAATAAATATATTATGTATTTGTTTATTTATTTATTAGTGTGATATTCCTATTGTAAGTTAAGTTATCTGTTATACTATTGATATATATATATATATATTGGTATATTATATATTATATTATTGCTATATTATTTACTCTAAGCTACTCCTACTATCACTTTGTACTATAAGCAGTCTTCTAAGGTAGCCTAATGCCATATAAGCCTCCTGGTTTCTTTTGGGCTTCCTCGCCATTTGTATAATCATGTTTTTTTTGTACTTTACATGTATTGACAAAATTAAATACTGAATAGTGAATAATAAAAAGAGTTTTTTGTTGATTATAATTTAATTTATGGAAAATGAAGATGTCTAATTTGCCTGTAATCTGTCAATGTCAGGTTAGATGGTAAATGTTAGTGTTTAGATAGTAAATAAGAAAGCTCTCCATTTACTCATTTTCATTTTCATCTCATATTTAATATCTGTTTCATATTTGTTCACATACACATCCTCCTCATTCACCTCTTTAATATACTTTCTTTCAACGCACTTACCTAATCTTTGCTTACTCCTAATTATATAATAAATATTTTAGGTAGTTCAAGTAGCTAACAAGGCAGGTCTCGACAACGTTCCTTTAGTGAAAGGTCTGTTGTCTTATCGGAAAGACAACGAAAAAATTTACCTGACCAATGGACAAAGCTGGAGGGCACTTGGAGAAGAAAAGCAGGTTATATTTCTTCCTTTCCTATTAAAAAAGTATGAGAATAGTTAAAGTAATTACGAAAAATATTATTACATGTATATTCAATTGAGAAATCATGTTAGAATATCAGAAAACGCTTTCCTGAAATTTGGAAAACCATCTTAAACCACTCTTTTTTTTACTTCAAACAGATAGAAATCTTAAAGAAGAATTTTTCTGAAGTTGTAGCAGGTCAGTGAAAAACACAGTTTAAGTTTTAAAAATGTTGAAGTAGAAAAAATATTGAGATAGAAATAATGTTGAAGTAGAAATAATGTATATGTGTGTTGATAGACAACATGTGATCTCAGTAACCTGGGAGTCCGGTCACTCATTCATTACTGGTCAAAAATGCCATAAATTGAGTGCACCTCTCCCTCGGCTTGTTTCTCAACAAGTGTCCACAAGTACAAAACAAGCTATACCTCGTTTTTAAAGTGTTTATGCAGTGAAAAATTCAGTTGGAAATAAACTATCTTACTTGAAAAAACTATATAAATTATAAAGATTGGCGTTTACAACTCTTCCATATCTCACTTTGTTCTTGAGATATTAAGATTTGTTTGATATGTAAATGATCCTCACTGTGACATCACACTGCATAATAACTTAATGTAAAAACATGTATATATTTGGGATTATTAAATCAAATCACTCGAAACGTAACTCCGTACATCTAGTATCATGGGACACACACATACAGATACATACTTTCATAATTTCGTGACATAATTCCAAAGATATACAGGCTTCTTAAATAAGTCATTATGTAGTGTGACGTCACAGTGAGGGCATTTACATATCAAACAAATCTTAATATCTGAAGAACAAAGTGAGATATGGAAGAGTTGTAAATGCCAATCTTGACAATCTCTCTAGTTCTTTCAAATAAGAGAGTTTATTTCAAACTGAATTTTTCACTGCATAAACACTTTAAGCTTATTGAATAAGCTTTCAAAATTGTAATTTATTTTAAAAAAAAACCAGTACATTTTGACATAAATTTGCATAATTTAGCATAAATTATAAAAATGTGGCTTCAAAATTTAGGCATGAACTTATCTGTGTTCCACATATTGCAGTGTATAGTAAATATTCAACGCCACAAAGTTACATTTATCTATTAGCAACATGTCCAGCAAGTATGGCTGAAAAGGAATAAAAGGAACAGAAGTTACGGCTGTTTATATAACCCTTCTCGAAACCGTCAAAATGTAGCAAAAACGATAGTACACATAAATGTGTCTTTTTTTGAAATGTATGCAGGAAAATAATAGTATACATAGAATATTGTGTCCATGATACTTTATATATGTTCCTGCACTTTGATTTTTGTGCTTCTGGATCTCCACACACCACCCACTTATATATAACCCATTTTTTTTAAAAAAAAAAATTTTTAATATTTTTTTAAATTTAAAAAAAAAATTTTTTATTGTATGTTATCATTATTTATATTATATCATGTATATGGTAATTATTCATGATATGCGCATAACTATAATATATAAGTTTCATAACTACATCATACCCCAGGCCCTTATCACTAACAGTTTCCGCAGCATGCCTACCAATATACACGTCGAAGTCAACGGTATATCCATTACTGCTATCGGCCAAAACCCAAAGTTTTATCCCCCACTTAGTGGGCTTATCCCTGATGTACTGCCTAATGCCAGACCTATGTCTAGAGTAGTAATATATATATATATATATATATACATGTGTTAGAGACTGGCACTAGCTCTAAGCCAATCAGAATCAAGTATTGATTTGAATGGACCAATCAGAGCAGAGCCAGTCCAAAAATTCCAGGGGGGTGTCGTATTTTTAAGGTGTGGTCACCCTGTATAGAACGACCAGTGATCAAATCAGGGGGGATATGCAGCTGGTCGTATACAAGAGGTTTTTTGTATTAAAATTATTCAAAATAAGGTGGTCGCGGTCAAGAGTATATATATCACTTAGGTCGTGTTGTTGTACGACCAGTTTTTTGATAATCCTGAGTTGAACGACCAGAGAGATTGAAGGTCATTCAAGGTGAATAGTGTTAAGCAAGTACTGACATCATTTGCTATACGGGGTTGAAAGCAGTGGTGTACAAGGAACAGGAGGTTTAAGTCGTAGAATTTAGTGTTCTGACCAATTGAAGATCAGTGTGGAATAGTTCACCGAGAAACCAAATACTCGAGATGATTTAAAAAAAACATCTAGAGTATTTGGTTTCTCGATGAACTTTTCGACACTGATCATCAATTAATCGGAACACGAAATTCTACGACTAAACATCCTATTCCTTGTACATCATTGCTTTCAACCCCATATAGCATCCGTGCCAGCACTTAGACAAATCATCATTCACACTGTGATATATATACCCACGCACACCTTGATTTTGAAAAAAAAATACAAAAAATTCTATTATACATAACCATCATACCTCACCCGATGTGATTTATACTTACGTGTACCATCCAAATTCCATATTATTTATTGAAGACTTGTAATGTTTTTTGGGAATAAAAATAAACAGTTTTTGGAAAAACTGTTTTATTTTTATTTGAATATTTTTAAACACACATTTTGAATTAACCATAGAAATTTCCGTCGTGGAGCTCTTACCTCGACGCCATCTTATGGCCGAATGACTGATATTCCTTAGTAACGGTATTTTTAAAAAGGATCTCAAAATATTATAAGAGGATATATCTCATAAAAATTATTTCGGATTCCCAAAAAAGTTTTAGAGAGAGATAGAGTTTGGAGAAACCTCAAAATAATTTTAGATGAATTATCCAATAAAAAATATTAGAGGTGTAAAAGTGTTTTAAGATAAAAATTATTTCGGAGTGTTGCTGCCCAAAAAAGTTTTAGAGAGATAGAGTTTTGAAAAAACCTCAAAATAATTTTAGATGAAATATCCCCAATAAAAATATTAGAGATGTAAAAGTGTTTTATTAATTTGGAGAAAAAACCTCAAATAATTTTTAAGAGATTTGTTTAGTATATAAGCAGATGTTATTTCATATTTTATCAGTTGTGTGTGTTTTGCTCGCTTGTAAGTTGTGCTTCGGTACAAGACTCTGAATTCTTCCAATGTTCTGTTTATTATTAAACTGCATCGGTGCGCGATCAACCCGTAGTCGAATTTGCGATTCGAATGAGATTGGCTCAGGTCCATAGCGACAATCTGGTCATCCCTTGTTCAATGAATTGCTTATTTTACGCAAGGGTTGTTCGTTAGCATATGATGAAAGAGTTAGCTATAGTAAAAACACACACACGATGGAGAAGTTTGGATGAATATATTTACACACACGAAAACAATAAAATTTTTACATGAATAAATTTGTGATGTCTTTGAACGGTTTTCTGGTAGGGTATAATACCCCTCTGTATACTACCCCTACAAATTAAAATTAAATATTTATTGTTTTATTTTTTCCAAATGTTGTACACCTACAAATTAAAATATAAATATTTATTTCATTTTAATCATAGTGTCAGTACTCTCGAAGTACATAAATTGCTCACCTCGCGTGTCAACGTATCCCCACACGCGAGGGTCATCGTCTTCTTCTTCGGGTACCCGCGGTTCGTACTCGTCGAAGTCGAATTCCGTATCCGGTTGGACACGGAATGCCCACTCGCTCTCACCATCCTGCAACAACAATACCCCGGGTATGGAGGCAGGATCCTCGTCCTCGATCGGTGGTGGGGGGATGGTTTCTTTCTAAGAGAAAATATAAAAACATAATAAATACATATCGTCTGTATAGTAAAAACATTTTAGCACTATCTTACATTTTCTTCTTTAGGGTGCGCGTAAAGCGGGATAGCTTCCACACTCGGGTCTTCGTCTTCAAGCGGGGGTGGCGGGATGGCTTCGTTCTAAGAGAAAATATAAAAAACATAATTACATAACGCTTGTATACAGACAGTAAAAAACATTTTAGCGCTAACTTACATTGACTTCGGTTGTTTTCTGGATGGGTTTCGTGTTGGTTTGGTTCGACATCTTCGTGTTTTTTATTTTTGCTTGGTTCTAGCTTGAAATCGTTGTGGTGTGAGACACGCATACGTGATTTATTTTATAATGACGCTCTCGGTCTATTACAATGGTTTGCGGTTTTAACCAATCAGAGTTTCTATAATCAAACCCTCCCCCGTATCTATCCAATCAGAGCTCGTTCATTAAACCCTTCATGTCAAAACAAGTGAAGTATTATAGGTGGGGAACAATATGTGTTGTTAAACGCTTAAGGATGCGTATATATAATTAGCGTCGTGTTCTATGACCGCCCTTTCTGTCAAAACAGTATGATTAATAATAGGGTCGGAACAATGAAGCTTAAGGACGCGAAGCGTTTTGTTCTGATTCCTCCCCTTATGTCAAAACAGTTTGATATATAATATGGTTAAGGACAATGAATTTACTTGTGGGGATTAGCGGCCATTTTGTTTGTGTACTTGGGTAGCGCGATTTTTTAATGTGTTCTAACCTTATTTACTTGTAGGGATTAGCGGCCATTTTGTTTGTGTACTTTGGTAGCGCGATTTTTTAATGTGTTCTAACCTTATTTACTTGTAGGGATTAGCGGCCATTTTGAGGGGATTAGACCCTGTGAAATATATATTTCCCGTGTTTAAATACGTCTATTTCTAGATATTTAAGCATTTTTATACTTATTTAAGCATATTTTTATGCTTTTTGATACTTTATTTTACACTTTTCACACATTTTAGTATATATTTTAAGATACCCGTGAGCGCGATAAGGATAAGGAGAGCGTGTTAATTAATTCACACATGTCAAAATAGATGATAATGGTTTTTTATTGTTTAACGTAATACTTCGAGGTTACAATTCATCGTGTAAGAGTTTACAAAGAAGATATGTCTGCCCAAGAGATCTTCTTGATTTTCCTGGCGATGAATCATTGCAACAATAATTCCAGCTTCGACTCCCATTCGGGTATTAAGAACAGAGGTAAGGTTAAAATCCTTTAGTATTATCCCGCGCCGGTTGTCTAACCAAATTTTATCTTCTTTCATGAAGTCAACCACATAAAAATCAGAGTCTTTGCATATTGTATATAGAAATTCAGAACTGTATAACTTCACGTTAACAAGTTTAATTTCGTTTATATCTATGCTTGTTGTCATCGTATCTAATACTAAAATGTTTTTGGAGATGTCTATATATACAAAGGGATTAGTCTTTTACGATAAAAATATATTGATTGGTAAGATACACGTTTTTACCAATCTTATCGTGTTCGGATGAATCGAATTCGATTTTAAAATAATTGTTATCTTCATCTTTAAAGAAAAGTTCATACATCTGTTTCGGTGCTGCAGGTTTGGGTCTTGACCCCATTAACTGTAGATTTCGTTCACGAGATAGATCTCTCAAGCTCCTCATAGATATAATTTTTGCTTGATTCATGGCTGATAGGGTGGAGGATCATCGCATGTTACACGCACAAATAGTCCGATCAATGCTGTAAAATCCTCTGATGAGTAGGTATATATATATTCATCACCTAACAATAGCAACTTATATATTATTCTATCACGTGCATTGTTAGGTAACGGTAACATTTCCAGTTTATGACATTCAACCACTTTATATTCATTGTGTGAAAAATACTTTGCTAAATCGGTAATTATTACCAACAGTGGATTTTCTTTTGTACCTGCAACCATGTTGAAAGTGTTTTAATAAAATATGACTTCTAACGTATGTTTTATATCTTTCCTAGCAACGTTTTTACTGATAAATATTTTGGGGGAATATGTACTGCATTAAGTCAACAAAAAGATTAACATGTATTAGTAATATTATAATATTGATTTTATCATTCGACCAATGAGAATACCCCGATATTTTATTGGGGGATTAAGTTCAACCAATCAGGTTACGCTATTTTTTTTTACGTGTTTTTTTATAAACGTTTGTTTCCAAAATTTTTAGACACAATCTCAGCATGGCCCGTGTGAAACAGACACATAGAAATTTGGAAAGTGGAAAAACCATTGCACGGATTGAAAGTAGGGGAAAAGATATTCCTAAAATGTTAAAGCAACGCCGTCATCAGCAACAAGAATATCGTCAAATGGGACGGAATATTTCAGATGATGAACAAGCATACAGCCAAGAAATCACAAGAAAAAAGAACATCAAAATAACTAAAGACATTGCACAGTTGCCATTAAATTTTGCTCTACCGATAACACCGTCCAGTCACGTGCCCCCTCGGCAAGCGAAGTCGTCACCACAGCAAGCAAAGCTACCCCCCCCTGCAAGTAAATTCATCGTCTCAAGAACAGGGGGGTTACATAAACCCTCTACTCCTGCAAGCGAAGTATAACACGTCACCACGGCAAGTACCGTCTCTAGTCCAGCAAGTAAATTCTCCTCTACTACAGCAAGCAAAGGTACCGGCTCTACTATCGCAAGTAAACCCCCTACCTCCGCTACTATCGCAAGAACAGTATAATATACCGCTTCAAACACCGCAAGCAAAGTATAATGCATCTCCTATTCCACCGCAAACGATCTCACCGCCACAACCCGAAGATGAATTAGATAATTATATATACGATATGCCCATTGATTTCTTCGGTCAAATCCCTATTCCTTCTCCTGCGAATTTAATACGAATGTGTGATGAAATGGTACCCGTTCAACAAGGAAAACAATTATTACAAATTGTGGATGAATTAGCAAATGCTCTTTCCCCCACATTATCTCCTATTCCTCTTTCACCACCACCACCACAACTACCACCCCCACTTAATTCACCCCAGCCATTATTTCCAGTATGTGAAGAAGAGGAAGAAGAAGAAGAGGAAGACGACCGAGAAGTATTGAACGATCCGCCATTGAAGAAAAGATGTTATAAACGTTCGTTAATATATATGAAACGTGATAAAAAAGGTGATGAACATCATGAAGAAAAACGAATGACAATCTATTCGAATTATGATCAAGATATTATTTGTACACAACGCGATAAATATCGTGAGTTAGAGGGTCTCTATATTGAGAAACTATATATAAATAAACAATATTTGCAATGGCGTTCTAGAAAATTTACGAGTGACCTTATGGAAAAACGATATATAATGGATAATAATAAGGAATTGAAACGAAAGACTGATTTGAAAAAAAGGAAACCGAAATGTATAAAATGATATTGTTCTAAATAAAAATATCAGTAATGTGAAAACATGGAGGTGTGGAATGTCATGGTAAAAGAACTGGCACGTTTTGAAATAAAAATCAATAAAAATATGGAACAAAGTGTGTGGAAATGTCTTGACGAACATGAGAATTTATTTAAAAATATTATTGCACATTTAAAATGTCCACGTGAACTTTTAGATGCCTATAATCGCATGGAGCGTCATGAAATTGGACAAATAATAGCATTTTTTGCTTTAATCCTGTGTTTTTTTAGATATAATCACATTGATAATGAGGAAAATATAAAATTGTGTATACGTCAAACAATTTTAGATTTTAGAAATTCACATCTTAAATTCATTTTATTCCCTCATGATAAAAACATAAAAAACACACGTCGTGGTTTGGGTTGTGGAATATATTCTTTGAATTTTTTAAATTAGTCTAAATACAATTTTTCAATACTCTGTATTATAATGTCAGGATCTTCAAAATTAATATTATATGATTCTATAATACTCTTAATAATAAAAGTAGTTGATGTACAGGTATTAGATGTAATCCTTACCCTTATAGAAAAATTATATATTATATCCATATGCGGGGGGTAATATTGTAAACTAAGCGGACTATTATTTTGTATAATACTATTATTTTTAACTTGATCTGAAAATAAACTGACTTTAAACTTATAGGGGGTACTTGTCTTATAGAATAATTTAAACCAATAAGAGTATTTCTGACAATTTTTATAACAACAGGTACAGGGAGGGGTTTTCATATGTATCAGCTTAACAAGCTTATCGAGATTAAAAGTATAAACCTTATCGTTACTAGTTTTAAGTTTTGATATAGGGTTATGATTTTCGCAAAAAAAAATAAAGCAACATACAAGTTGATACACTATTTTCTCAAAATAATCTAAATTATGTAGATAATTAAAAGTAGCCTTTAAATAAAACGGATCTATAAAATATAAATAAATACAGCAATATGTAAATTCATGACTAAAACAACGATTAAGTCTATGTAATGTATTACAAAGATAAGACCCTCCATACCCTATGGATTTAGGAATTGTAGTTTGTTCATCATTAATAGTAATAGAAATAAAGTGGTAAATATCATTTCTTGGGTAATAACTGTTTTGAATTTCAATAAAAAAATTATCAGAATGATTATCATTCAAATGAAAAATAGATTTCATTAATGTTTGAGTGGGTATTAATAGTAATTTGTGATAACGCTCACAGAGTTTTTCACCATAAATATAATATTTTCGTTGTGTATGAACAACAGGTATTATATAGTGTTGTTTATCGGTTAAGATTCGCCAATCCATGCATTCATCTTGATGCATTTCAGGTTTCATTTTTTCAATATAGGCGTAGTCTTTATATCCACAACCAAGTTGTCTCGATTCAAATTCCATACATTCGATAATTTCCCCATAGTAATAGTCACATAAGTCACAGACGGCAAATAATAATCCAATGTATCGGTTACGAAAATGTTGTATATAATACACAATTTTCAATATCGTCTTAATATTGATTTCTTGAGCTTGCACATAGGTTCTTTTACCCCCAATGTTTAATGACATTCTCAAAAGGGATAACGTTTTTTAACAAATCGCCTTGTATATATACTATTTTCTCAATCTTTAAATATATATATTTCTACACACAGATTTTAACACGATAAAAATTTTGAAAAAAGTATTATTGTAACTACAATGTATAATATATCAACTGATTAGACGTGTGTGTGTTTTAGAACAACATTAGGGATTCGTATTAATCTACAACACAGCATTTGGTGCAACTAATCCCCGTGTATTTGTTTAGAAGAAAATCGCTAATTATGGATTCGCGTCTCTAATTCCCCAAACACACATTCATTGTATACGAGTATCACAAATCATCGGGATGACATGAAAGCTTTAATCAACGAACTCTGATTGGTCAAACTAATCTACTCCCAGTTACACATAGTAACGCGGGATACAATTATAAAAACCGATGTAGCGTTGAAAATAATTAATATCAGTCTGAGTGTTGGAGAGTGAGAGATGGCAAAAATATTTGAGAACGTGAACAGCGAAATTAAAGAAGATTTCATCCCGTTAGAGACAACTGAGACGAATGAAGAGACTATCGAAGAGTTGTATGCGGGTAAATATAATTGTGCATTAAACAAATGTAAAGAAGAAATATCCCCAGAACGACAGAAATTATTTTTATCGCGTATCACACATATAATGGATTGTGAATGTTACCAGTTTAAGGGAGAGAGAGAGCCAGTTATCGTGAAGTAACTCTTCTCGAACTTCAAACGAACAAGTATTTTATTTATCATTGTTATGATAGCAAGTTAAAACCCTACAAAGAACTAACTCGAGGGGAACGGTCTACTGTCTACTATCAATATCGATGTCATGGACTAGACTATTTATCTGAAAAAAAATCAAGAGATTATTTTAGTCAAAGTGAACTTATAAATAGATTAAGTTATTTATTTCGTAATGTTTTTCCCCCGAATGCTATTATCGGGTATAAAGGTGGTGATAAAGAATCGTCGTTAGTTAAAACACTTCAAGAAAAAATTATTGTACATTGTGTGAATCTTGAATATTTTGGAATTGAGAAGTACGATTATTTACTTTCGTTTTATAATCTTAAACCAAGAAATTGTTGGTATCATACTAGTGAACCCACATGTTTATTGTATCATTGTAGTTTGTTTGAATGTCTTTTATTTGCCGCATGTTTGTTTCGTAAATTAGAAGATGTGGATAATGAACGAGCGGTACTCTCTATGTATGATAAGGAATTTAATTTTTAAAATTTATTCTCTCCTGAACATTTTACCTAAATAAAAAAAATACACTTTTTGATTTTAAAAAAAAATATTGAATGTATTTTCCTTTTATTTTTAGAAACACAAAGATTGTTTAAAAAATTTTCAAAAGCACATTTAAGAAATGTTTATATTTTAAAAATAAAACGTACATTAGAACGGTATTATTTTGTTAAAGATGTACATGTTATCAAAAATACTATTTTTGTTAAAATAGAAGGAGAGAGAAGTTTTAAAAAAAATAAGATGATCTTAGCAACTCTTTGTACATTTAAATATATAAAAAATGATATCATTGTACGTATAGTATAAATAAAACGTTTCATAATTTTTGTTCTCTTATTGGAATTAAAATGAGTCAGAAAAAAATCATCCATTATAATGAACGTTTTTATCTTTCGAATCCAAGAAAATTCGGGACAATTGCGTTAAAATCAGCAAATAATATATATGAGTTTCAAGAAGTGTCTTGGAAACACGGTGTAATACCCGCGAGTTTTCTTAACGGTTTATTTAAATTTAAAACAAATATTCGTGCTCCAGGTCCAAATACTGATTTTTCATTGACATTTAGTAACAATAGAATATTTCAAACAGATAAACAGGCTTATCTTACAGGAGAATTAGAAGCAAGAAAAAAAGATTGGTATAAACGAAAAATAATTCATAGTATTGATGTAAAACTTAAAAATAATATTCGTGAATCATATAGCGGGGCGTTAGGATGGAGTATTGTTCAAGTTAAAAAAGAGATATTCGAACAGGGTGATTTTGGCTCATATATTGCAAAACCTAATAAACCCTATTTTAGCTCTAATCAATTGTTTATTGATCCCGAGCAAAATTTCTTTAACGGTGATAAACGTTTTGTAGATTTAGCTTATAATTTACCTGCTGACGAAGATTTTATATTGATTCAAAACATTCAATTTATAGATGAAAATTTTGTTTGGAAATATGGTCTTAAAATTGGTGAAGCTGATAAACCCTATAACGAATACGAAATTTCTATTGTTTATTCCGATGGATATACGTAGATATACCCCTATATAAAGATCGTTTTTTCAAGATGATCGTGTGTAAGTGTCATGGCTATTTTTCAGCGAGTACAAAATCAAGAGGGATATAAGATTTATCATGAATTAACACAATATAGTTATGTGGAATCCGTTTTTTTTTGGCAATTAGTAGGAAGTGTGGAAATTGAAAAATCAAGATATCATCTACTAATATCTATTGCTGATTATGAAACATATGTACGGTATAAATTTATACTGGAAGTAGAATGTTCAAAAAATCCCAATATGTATGTTATGCATCATGAGGAACACGATATTCCAGAAGAATGTTATGAATTTCTTCGTAAAATATGTGAAGCATGGAATGATGACCTATCCCCACGTATCAACGACAAAAGAATTGGAGAATATTTAAAGATACTAGATTATGATAGAAAACATTGTTTTAGTTATGAGTGTTTTAGGAGTATTATAGCATTATATTATGATTTTAGGGTTTATAATAAAACTATAAAATACACTTGTAAAAAATGTAAAGGGGAATGCGAATGTAATGTGGATTACCCTAATTTCATCAGTGTAAATTTTAATGAAATAAGAGGTTGTAATGTAGAAAAATATTCAATGGACAATAACATCTTATGTAACGAAATAATACACTGAATGTATTTTTTTTATTTGAAAATTAATACATTAAAAACTTTTCAACATGGTTTCTGGGTTTATGATATACAATTCCTCCTTTTTGAAAATGTCTTTTGATTTTTTTCGTTCCTAGTTTTGCAATAATTTTTACTACTTTAGCTTTTTTTTTAAGCTCTTTTTTAAAATCGTTTATAAAAAGTTTGCCGTATTTATTGACTGTTTTATTTCCTCCACGTTGCCTTTTTTTCCCTTTAAAAATACCCCCACGTTGCCTTTTTTTCCCCTTAAAATCACCACCCCGTAATTCTCTTATTCTTCCTACCATTGTTATGAAGGTTGTTTTCTCTCCCAATAGTTATCACCATAGTCTGCAAAAATTTCTTCATTAGCTTTTATATGTTTTATACTTTCTAAATACATTTTTTTATTATTGGGATTGTAAACAAAATCGGAATTATTTTTATATATAGAACCTGTTTTCCCATTATTCGCATACCGTGCTGCAGCGTGAGTTGTCAAATAAGCATCGATACACGTGTTTGCATCGTTACAAATACTATATACAGCATTTGTGTTTTTACCATATTTACGATCCAATTTGGATTGTGTTGTTTTTTGACCCGTGTAATAAGAAATATTACGATCGGGTTTAAAAGGTTTTTTCCAAGCAAATAATCCTTCACCCGCATTGGGGATCGTTGATTTCTTGATACGTAAGTTATTTTGTTTTGCTAAATGAATCCAACATTTTTTTGTTTTTGCTGTTCGTTTACGACATCTTATTTTTTTTAAGGTTTTACTTCTACATTGAAGAACGTGACGTATACTTTGAGATTTATCATTGCGTCTTTTTTTTCGGGGTAACTTAACTCTTACCATTTTTTTTTAAAATATAGTTTTTATTCCTAAATAATCATTATTTTTTTCATGGGTCTGAATAAATTTTACCATACATTCAACTTTATAGATAATATCTTCGGGGCAGTTGTATATTTCTTTTTTTAATTTTGTTATTCTTTGTTTTAAAATCTTTGATGAAATAGGTATTATCTTTTCTTTATCTTCTGTAAAATTTAGTAAACATTCCCTTAAAAGATACGGCGTAAATAATATTGAGGGATCATTATCTTGAATTTCATACCCGATATAAGGTAAATTAGACGTTTGTAAATAAATTTCAATATGCACAATTTCACTCATATTTTTTTTTACTCTTTTTTTTTGTTTTAGTTTTTTTTAAATGGGTTCTTTATTCTCAAAAAAAATCCCTCCTATACTTACGTTGACATGTATTAATATACAGGATTCATACGATGTTACTATTGATCGTGTTGATGGTGAAGACGAAAACATAAATAAAAATAAAACGGCATGTTTTTCTTGTTTTAGAAAAAAAAAAGAAGATGAATGATGATCAGAAAAAATTAAAATATAGTCAAAAAGATATAGATAAAATTGTAAGTTTATTTAATAAGAAAAAAGAAAGTAAGAAAAATGAAAAAATAGACGATTATTTTTCTGTTAATCATATAGAAACTATTAGTAGAGAAAAATTTAAAGTCACTGAACAACATTTTTCTTTGGATGTTTCACGGGAAAAAACGGTTAATTTTATTAGTTTTATTCAATCGTTATCGTTGGTTTTTTCTTATTTAATTAACATTGCACGGGCAAATGTAAAAAGTGATGATGATTATGTTAGATTTATCTTTAGTAATGCGCCAAAAAGTTTTTTCTCTACTGCCGTTTTACCCGTGAAAGACTTTGACGTTAAATATTTCTTAAATATTATGGAAAAATTTATGCAGAGTAATAAAGAAATAATAGCTAATGGTTGGAATAGTAAAGTAATTGTTCAAACTTTTCCCGCAGGAATAAGTACAAATAAAAAAAAAAATAGTGTACTAAGGAAAAAAAGTATTTACAATAGTTTGAATAAGGGAAATGCTACAGATAAAGGTGGTGTGAAAAGTAATGTAAAAAAATATGGCCGTAAATTTCGCACGGGGGTATTTTATATTCTTAGCCATGTATTATTTCGTACAGTGAAAGATTGCTGTTTTGCTTTAGCAATATTAGTGGGTTTATCATTTTTAAAACAAGACTATAAATATTTTATAATGAAAAGAAAACCCAATAAACCCGTGGATGATTTATTTACGTGTGAAGAAATTCGAAATGTATATCGGGAATGTGGGATACCCGAGGGTAATGTTGATGCTACACAGTTTCATTTTGTATATAATAATTATTTAAAAAAACAGGGTGTTGATTTGTTAGTGTATGCTGACACTCATTCCGATAATATAATTTATGATTCACGAACTGATAGTGCAGGTAATCTTATTAAATTGACTAATGAAATTGTATGTTTATGGTTAAATAATAATCATTACGATGTAGTCTTAAGCATAAAGGAATTTTCTAAACTCAGTACCAGTTCTTTTTGTGTTAAATGTATGAGTTATTTTACACGTCATGAATATGTCGATAATCACCTATGTACTACAAATAATTTAACTTGTTTACGATGTTATAAATATCCGAATAAGTGTAAAGATAAAAATAATAAACTTATTTGTAGCAGTTGTGATATAATTTTTTATGATGAAAATTGTTTTACAAATCATTTAACAAATAAAATTTTTAAGCCTTCTCAAAGTAATTATGATCGTTTAACACCGTGTCAATATTTTTTTTATTGTAAAACCTGTAACAAAATTTGTCCTCGATTCTTTTTCACTTTTTCTAATAAAACAGTTAAACATGATTGTAGCAAACGATTTTGTTTTCATTGTGATAAATACATGAAACAACCTCATTTTTGTTACGTGAAACCCCTTTCACTTGAATATAACAAGAGGAAAGAAAGTGAACCCACTTTATTTTTTTTTGATTTTGAAACAAAAGTAACCGAAACTAAATTGCTCGTGCCGTTTTATTGTATCGTCCAAAAGGTATGTAAAAAATGTCAACATATTGAATTTAAAAAAACAAAAATATTTGAAAAAAAGGATCAAGAAATTATCGATAATACTATTGAAAAAGTTAGTTGTTGTGGGAATAGACAATTTATTTTTGATAACAATGTTATTGAAACTTTATGTGAATTTATGTTTGAACAAACAAATTCCGTTTGGATAGCTCATAACGGGGGTAGATTTGATACAATTTTTATTTTAAAATATCTTTTAGAAATAAAACAGATAATGCCGAATACTATAATGAACGGTACTAAAATAATGAGTTTAATAATTAAAGAACAAAATATTAGAATCCTCGATAGTTATTTGTTTTTTAGTATGAAATTAGCCGATATTCCAAAAGCAATGGATCTTCAAGGGGAATGTAAGGGATTTCATCCTTATGAATTTTACGATTTAACTTATGAGGGTGACATTGTAGATCGGAAATTTTTTGATACGAAACATATGAATACAGCAACACTTAATGAATTTGAAAAATGGTATTTAGAAAAAAAGAAAGAGAAATATATATTTCGTAAAGAGATTTATTATTATTGTTGTAGTGATGTAGATATTTTAAGAAAGGGATGTGTTAAATTTTCTACAATGATCGGGACCATAGGTCATATCACCCCCTTTTATGCAAAAAATTGTATTACGATTGCTAGTTAACTTTGAAAGTGTATAGACTTAATTTTTTAAAAAAAAATTGTGTAGGAATTATTCCTGCTTCGGGGTATAGGGGTGGTGTAAAACAGAGTTTAATTGCTATTGATTGGTTAGATGAAATTAATCGAGAAATAGGAGGAAATTTAGAATATATCTGTTCACAAAATGGGGAGAAAAAAATTCTAGGCCGTTTTGTCGATGGTTTTTATATTGATACGATATATCAATTTCATGGTTGTTTTTATCACGGATGTCCCAAATGTTTCGACCCCTATGCATTAAACGTTCTTACAAACGAAAAATTTAGTAATTTATATGCAAATACGCAACGTTTTTCTTGGACAATAAAAAATGCCGGTTACAAATTAATCGAGATGTGGGAATGTGATTATTTAGAAGAAAAAAAATATACACAGAAACAATTAATTGAAAAGAAAAGAAAATTTTATCCGTTTACTCCTTTAACACCACGTGACGCATTATATGGGGGACGAACTTCCCCCGTATGTTTATTTAAAGAAACAAAACCAAACGAACGAATAAGTTACGTAGATTTTACATCGCTATACCCTGATGTACAAAAAAATTATGATTTTCCTGTGGGTCATCCTACTATTTTACTGGGGAAAGATTGTAATAAAATAAAAATCAAGGACATATTTGGTTTAGTAAAATGTTGTATTTCACCTCCTCGAAATATTTACTTTCCTGTTTTACCCGTTAGAATAGATGGGAAATTATTATTTCCATTATGTTATAAATGTGCTGTGGATAAATGTAATAAATGTGAACATAATGAAAGCGATCGATACTTGACGGGTACTTGGACTAGTGTTGAGATTCATGTTGCTATAGATAAGGGATATAAAATAATTGCTCTTTACGAAATATATCATTTTGAACGCAAAGAAAAAATCTTTTCACAATACGTAAATCAATTTTTAAAAATCAAACAAGAATCTTCAGGAATTCCTACGGATTGTTTGAATGCAGATGGAAGTAAAAATGATGATAAAATTAAACAGTATTGTAATGATTATTTAAAAAATGAAAATGTTTTTTTAGATAAAGACAAAATAGAGAAAAATCCCGGATTAAGAACTATTGCAAAAACATTTTTAAATTCGTTATGGGGAAAATTTGCTCAAAACGAAAATAATACACAAGTGTGTTTTTTAAACGATTATGAAGAATTATTAAATATTGCCAATGATAAAAGTAAAAAATTAACATCGATGGAATTTATAAACGAAACATTATTACGTTGTACATATGAAAAAATTGATGATGCAACAACCCCTCTAAAAACGGGAAATGTAATCATTGCATGTTTTGTTACTGCATATGCACGTTTGAAATTATACGAGTTACTCGTTAAATTAGACGATCGCGTTTTATATTTTGATACAGATTCTGTTATTTATATATCTGATGAAAATAATTATACTGATGTTAAAACGGGAAAATATTTAGGAGATTTAACGAATGAATTAAATGAAAATGAATGGATAACAAATTTTTGTTCAACGGGTCCAAAATGTTACGCGTATATAACTAATTTAAATCAGGAATGTATTCATGTGAAAGGTTTTACTTTAAAAAATGAAACAATAAAAGAAAAATTGAATTTTTTATCCTTGACACAATGTGTTAAAAATCAAGATCAGATCATCGAAATTAAATATCACAATAAAATATGTAAAGATAAACTGAATCATATTTTTATTGAAGATGAAATAAAAAAATTTTCATTTACATTTAATAAACGTGTTGTTAAAAATAATTTTAATACGATTCCGTTTGGATTTTTAGATAACTGAAATGAACAATGTTTCATTACCATTTCAACACCCTTTTATGTTAACGTTATGTGGTCCTAGTCAAAGTGGGAAAACATATTGGATATTACAATTATTGAAAAATATTAACATTATGATTACACCAGCAATTGTTAAAATTGTTTATTTATATTCAATTTATCAACCTCTGTACGCTGAAATGGAAAAAGTTCTTGCGGAAAAAACAGATATTAGTGTTGAATTTATCGATTGTCAAAAGGGTATTCCCCGCATTACCGATATACAAACGAATACCCGTGAAAATACGTTAATAATATTAGATGATCTCATGTTAGTTGCAACATCATCAAAGGAAAATCTTGAAAGAATAGATAATATTGCAACTCAAGATGTTCATCATCGTAATATTAGTGTTATTTTTACATGTCAAAATTTAACATATGGTAATGGTAAATTACGAAATTTACGTGTCAATAGTCAATATTATGTTATGTTTAAAAATTTAAGCGATTATAATAATATGTATACGATATGTGATAATAAAAAAATTAATAGAAATAGATTTAATAAAGTATTAAGTGAAATTAATGAGAAACCCTATGGTTATTTGGTATTTGATAATTGTAGAAAAGGGTATGAAAATTGTAGAATTAGAACCAATGTATTTCCACATGAATCAACGCTAATCTATGATTTGTAAATAAATGTAAAAAGAAAAAATAAATGTTTTTTAAAAAAATAAAATGAGTTGTTGAAATTTTTTTAAAAAGTATATATAGTATGGGTGTGTATATTGTGTATGCATTTTTTTTTTAAAAAAAACATGGCAAGAAGAAGATATAGAAGAAGCAGGAGAATTATCCTTAGAAAAAAGAAACAAAAAGGGGGTAGTGCTCTAGATATTTTTGGACCCTTGGGATCGTTAGTTGGAAATCAATTGGGAATTGGTATTCGAAAAAGAAAAAGAAAAAGAAAACAAAAAGGGGTTTTTTTTTTTGGTAGTGGTGGTATGATTCAAACGATACGAGATACCATAAAAGGGTATTAAAAGCATATTATGTTATGTTTAAAAATTTAAGCGATTATAATAATATGTATACGATATGTGATAATAAAAAAATTAATAGAAATAGATTTAATAAAGTATTAAGTGAAATTAATGAGAAACCCTATGGTTATTTGGTATTTGATAATTGTAGAAAAGGGTATGAAAATTGTAGAATTAGAACCAATGTATTTCCACATGAATCAACGCTAATCTATGATTTGTAAATAAATGTAAAAAGAAAAAATAAATGTTTTTAAAAAAAATAAAAAGAGTTGTTGAAATTTTTTTAAAAAGTATATATAGTATGGGTGTGTATATTGTGTATGAACTTTTTTTAAAAAAACATGGCAAGGAGAAGATATAGAAGAAGCAGGAGAATTATCCTTAGAAAAAAGAAACAAAAAGGGGGTAGTGCTCTAGATATTTTTGGACCTTTGGGATCGTTAGTTGGAAATCAATTGGGAATTGGTATTCGAAAAAGAAAAAGAAAACAAAAAGGGGGGTTGAGTTTTTTTGATTTTATGACGCCCTTGGCACGATCAGTTGAGGGTCTAAGTGGATCGGGTATTCGAAAAAGAAAAAGAAAACAAAAAGGGGGTTTGGTTGGGGTGCTTGGGGTAGGAGGGAAAAAAAATAAAAACATCTCAACTATATTTTTAACTATATATTTTTAAAAAACATAAGAAAAAGATATGGAAGGAGTGTTACCCTTAGAAAAAATATAAACAGTGTAAATAAGTTAATTTTTTTGTTTAATTAAAAATTGGCATTATTAAAACTACAACATGACTGATTGTTATTACTCTTACAATTTTTTTTACATTTTTTATTATATATTCCTACGAGTACACGACCTAAAATTGTTTCTATTTTTTTTTTTAATTTAATATCGTTTTTTAGTTTAATACGTTCATTTTTAAATATTTTTTGTTTATTATTATTTTCGAATTCATTACGACATTGATTGTATAAATATAATAAACTCCAATTTCCACACACGGCTGTATTTTTGGATTGTAATTGTTTACTTTGAATATATTGAAATGTTAGTCCTTTTTTTACACTATAATCATACCAATATTCACGTTTATAAAACGAGACATCTTTTGCAAAACTATCAAAAAAATTCATATGTTTTTCTTTATCCACCCATATAGCAATCCAATGTTGACCGTTTTGATCTGCTTCATCCGTATTCCAAATCCAACACGAGGGATAATAAATTTTTTTAGGAAAAATATTTGCAGGAAATGTACCCAAATAATATTTATTTAAAAACTTATTTATTTTTGAAATTTTATTAATCTCGTTCGTAAATAAAAATTGGGTTAAAAAACAATGTAAATTCATTGATTTTTTCGTCGCCATTTTCTTTGTGTTGAATAGGGTGGTGTTGAAGGTGTAGGAATGTGTGTGGTGCGTGATGTAGATGGTTCTTCGTGACTCGCAAGACCCGAAGGGGTTTTTCCCAAATTTATATAACGTTGTCGTAATTTTATATTTCGTATATAATAGGCGGGCATATGTAATTTTTTCAATTCTTTTAAAACAACCGTCTGCTTTTGTTGTGTAAGATTGAACATGTTTTGTTTGCTGACATTATGCGTTAAATCGTATAATAAATCATGATGGTTTATTGCAACACCGTTTATTTTTATTATATCTGTACCCCCAGTTTTAATTTTTTTCCTTTCGAGAAATTCTTTTATTTGTTGCCCACTTGTCACAGTCGGTGTTTTCCTTACTCCGGGTGATTCATCATTGGTCACCTCATTTTCAAGTTCATTACTTTTTCTTTTCATATTTTGTTGTCTTTTTAAAAAACTAACCATACTCTCTGCGACACGTTGATCATTATTAACTTTTTTCATTTCTTCTTTCATTTTATTTTTACTTTCAATAAGTTCGAAATTATTTTTGTTGTTAATTCCCTGCAATAATTTTTCGTTTTCATGATCAGTTTTGATTAAATCTAAAATTTCATTTAATTTACTCGGATTAATTAATTGCATTTTATTTACTTCGGTCATTTTTTTTTATTTGTTGGTTAAGTAATTTGTATGCTTTTTGATATATGTTGATTATACGAAAATCCTCAGATAATAATATTTTTAAATCTTTTTCTTTTATTTTGTTCTTTGAAAACTTATTCAAAATATATTTATTATCACTGGAAAGTTGGATCGAAATTTTTTTATTTAAAATATTTTTAGCAATGTATTGTAATTTATTAATTAATTGAGAATCTAACAACGTATTTTTTTTATCAATATCTGCTTTAAGATATTTTTTTAACGAGGGTAAAAAATCCTTTTTTTTTTTTTCAAAAGCTTTTTTCTTTATTTTATTTAATTGAACTAATGTTTCTAAAAATTTTAAATCATCTTCGCAACTTGATGAAGAAGAAGTAACGGAACTTTCACTATCCATTTCATCACTAACATCATCGCTAACAACATCGCTATCATTTTCACTATCATCCTCCTCTTCATCATCATCTCTTGAATTATCATTTTTTTCGTCTTTTTTTTCCTCTTCTTTATTTAATTCATCATTTTTTTCTTCATTCATTTTTTTTTTATGCGTAAACTGAAAACGGTGGAAATACAAGAATATGTTCACGATTTAGGGGTATTTTGTTAATAACTGGTTTTTTTATTTTTGGTTTTTTTATTCTATTCTTTGTTGTAATGGGTTTTGTGTTCTTCATTTTTTTTTGTACATCCCCTTACAAATGTTGATAATTAAATGCTGTGTAATAATCTTGCAGGGGTATTTAATCCCACTCTAATTTCATTTCGAAATTCACCAACAAATATTAACGCCCCTTGAACTGTATTTTGAGAAAAATGAAAATCCACATTAACATTTCCCGACGGTCTTATGGGTAATACTGCAAGATGAGAGTCTCTATTATCTGTTAAATCAAATGCTAATATAGAATACCCGTTTATAAAGTCATTATAAGTTATTGGCATTTCTGAATAGTTGCGATTTAATACCGCGCGTAATTTTGAGTAAGCTTCAGCATGATTTTCAATTCTCCCGACAACAGCGTTATTTACGGAAACTTCAACATTATCATAATTAGGCCAGTTAAATTCAAAAATATTATGAGTATATGATCCGTTCCAATTTGCTAATGGAGAAAATACAATATATAAACGTGTAGGAACGCTACCATTAAACACATCGATTACTTGATGTGAATTTCGTCCTGCAGCTACTGATTCAGTAATACAACGATAATTGGTTGTATAATATAATGTTTCTTTATTATTGGTCACCATCCCTATATTAAGAGCATTTGATAATTGTTTTTTTGGTTTAAATACAGGAATTTTTATTTTAAAATCGTCTAGGGTAATTATAGTATCAGCAACGGGCATATTCGCATGATTGGCCCCCATCATTACAATTGTATTTAATGCACGCGTTAAACGTAATTCAACTTTATACGCTGTAGGAATATATATTTCAGTACCCCCTTCGCTAAATAATGAACAATCAATCTCATCTATCAAATTCTGCGATTGATTTTGAAATGCCTGTGTTTTTTGTCTTCCCCCTGTATTTACGACAGCAGTTCCATTCGTGAAACCCGCGATACTGCTCATATGGCCGGATGTATCTAAATATGCTAAATTAAGCTCTTTAGAATCTTTATATCCCGATGGTATTTGACGCGTTATAAATTGTATCCATGATGCAAAATGTGCAAAATTATCTGATGGTGTAATTAAATTTTCATTTATTTTTAATTCTTTTGTTTTCCACATTGTGCGAAGGGGTAATGTAATCATCGCAAACCCCGATGCTGCAGGTGCTATAAGTCCAGCAGCATTTCTAATCGATACTCTAGCCATTATTTTAGCATCGCTTGTTTTCATTAATCCCACGGCGTTCCCATGTCTTGTAAACGTGTATACTGACGATTGATTATCTACGGGCGTTGCGATAATTTCCGTTTCACGACATTCCGTAAACGTATCATTATAGGGTGATGACGTAAAAAATTGTAAAGGCTCGCTAAATAATATGTCATTTTTTTCCACATCTTCAATTTTTTTACTCATTTTTTTTTTTTTAAACGTTAATTTTAAGAATATTTGAAAGTGTTCCCAACACTTGAGGAAGTAACATACCCATTGCCAATGCTCCACCAAACCCTCCTTTTTGTATTTTTCTTCTACGTTTTTTTATTCCTCTTTTGTTTTTTCTTTTTTTGATGTATTTTTTACGCGTCATTTATTTTATTTTTAAAAAACAACAATAACCACAACAACAATAAAAATAATAATAATATACACAACATTATGATTTTTTTATATAACTTTTTTTTTATTTATACTTTTTTTTACACAATCTATCTATTTTGTAAAAAACGTATTACATTTGGATCTATTTTTTTTCTCTTTTTTTTATTATCACTTGTATAATAAGTATCTAAATTTAAATTTGAGGGTAATCCCACACCCTCATTTAATAAAATTTCTTTCTTAGTTGGATTTTCTTTATTTTTTCTTTTCACAACAAAATATGATGAGGAATAATTTTTTCCACGATTTCTACCGTTTAACAATTCAGTGTAATCTTCTACGGATAGTTCATTTATTTTTTCAGTCATTATTTTTTTCTTCAAATAAATTTATATATATCTTAATTTCTTCACCTTTTAACGGTACGTTATTCTCATAGTTAATAAAGAACTGTAGTGATTGTTTAGCCTCTTTATCACTCATAAATAAAAAATAGGGGAATTTTTTTTTTTCATCATTTAATGATGTATAAGGATTTTTTTCGTCAATATAAAATAATTCTTTTATAGTATATATAAAACGTTGTGTTGCATTGGAAATAATAGTAGATGAAGAAACTGAAATCGTACCATTATTTATTTTTTTTGATTGTGTTATTGCACTGAAATCCATTTTGTTTGCACACGTAATTCGAAATGAATTTTTGATATTTTTATATTCAATCGAATTTAAATTCCATAAAAAAATTTTTCCCACTATTTACTAACACGTAAAGAGAAAAAGGATAAAATATTTTATATTCTTTAATTATCATTTCCCCATTTTTTTCTTCAAGAACAATCAAAAGCATTATGTTGAATGTATTAAACAATCAATACTAAGCGTTCCCGAATCAAAAGGAACTAATTTTCCTGTAGTATCTTTAACTTTAATATGAATTTCTCTTATAATGTCTTTTTTTAATTTTCTCAATGATTTTGGGGGACTATAATAAACTAATTGTCCATCCCCCCCACCACCTTGTCGATGCCATTGAATGGGTACTGTTGTTAACAATTCGGAACAACTATCACCAACTAATCCCAGTTCTATTTCATCACAATATATAAACATTTTATTTAATCCGTCGGATACGTCGGGTAAGTAATCAAAATGTTTAGAAAAAAGGGTTCGAGGTGTAGGATTATCTTTTTTTATTTCAAACAAGAGAGGTACGATTTCAAGACCTTTTTCATTTTTTAAACCTAGCATAAAAGCTAATTTTTTTGAAAATAATATATTAATCTTTTGATTAAAAGAAGCATATTGAATACCCTTTTTTTCTACCGTAGTCTTGTTAGATAATCGAAATTCATTTACCTGTAACCCATCGACTGCTTTACTCGCATTTTCATATACCCAATACTCAATCTCAACATTAACATTAATAATTACTTTCCCATTTGATCCGATGGTACAAAAAATTTCAAATCCCTCTAAGATATTATTTAAAAATATAATTAATGAAGATAAATCATAAATTCCGTCGGGTATAATAAATTTATCCGATGTAAAAACGAACTCACTGTTTGCGTATACCGAATTATTATTTTCTTCGGGTATAAAATTCTTATAGGTTATGATAAATGAAAAAAAACATTCATCACCTACAATATTTTTAGTTGTTTGAGGATAACAAACTTGTAAAACTTCTAAAAAACATTCATTGTTCAAAGCATCAATGGGTTGTGCAATTTTCATTTCAAAATCATTAATCAAATTCTTTTGAAGTCCTCTTGATATTGAATTACTAGCAATGTGTAAATTCATTTTTTTTTAAAAACTTGTAATTCAGCACGATAAAAAATTCCTTTAATTTCTTCACGTTGTTCGTCTTCTAATTGATATGTAACGGGGTCGGTGATAAATACTTTTTTAATAAAAAATATCTCATTTGTCCATCGTCGAAGACTGCTTTTTTCAAAAATATTATTTTTTACTCTCGCAATACGTACACGCGTACCTTCTCGTATCAGATCTTGAGTGGGAATAGGATAATTTAAATGATCACGTACAATTTTATTTTTTACTTTACGTATTTTTCCTTTTTTTTCTTCGCGATAAATTTCAAAAGGTGTTGCACCAGCTAATGCTTTATGTGGGGAATTATTATAACGCTTAACAATAAGGGGTAAATACTGAATATAGTCAAATTCTCCAGTCATTGTTAAAACACGACGAACCATTGTTTTTAAAGTTCCAATCACACGTTCCACATGGGATGCTTTTATTTCTCTATTATACGTATGAAATACTTCAAAATTATATTTTTTACTTAATTTCGTACGTATATCTTGAAATTCTGTTCCTTCATCACTTTGAATTTTAAGAGGGGCTATTCCTTCTTCAATAAGAATACTTTCAAATTTATTTTGAACATTATTAGACGTTTTTCTTTTTTATTAATTTCACCCAACAAAATCTTGAAAAAATATCAATACACACCAACCAATAACGATATTGATTATTATATCGGGCTAAATCTTTATTTTCAGCTAAATCAATTTCCCATTGTTCATTATTTTTATTAACAGCATATTTCAAACGTCTATATTTTTTTTTACTACTACTATGTAATCTATAATTAGAATAATCCTCATCAGTTAATGTCTCTCCTTTTAATAATCTTGAAGCTTTTTCAATAAAGTCAGCAGAAAATTTAGTTTTTTTCTTTTTACTCATTTCTATAATAAAGAAATAAAATTAATATAATATTCTTCAAGTTCATCAACGAGTTCTTTGTCGCGTAATATTCCCATAAAATCAACTTCTATATTTTTACAGGCTAACTCTTTATTTATAGTATCACCGTACAAACATAATGTATCTTGTATATTTTTACAACATCTAAAACGATAATAAAAAATTTCTGACATTACTGATGGACTTAAACGGTGACAAACCTCATCATCATCATCACTTTCTACTTTTATTTTCTTAATCTTTTCGTTGTCGTCGTCATCGTCGACATCGTCGTCAAAATTGAGTGTGGGTTTCTTTTTCTTCAATACTCGTTTTTTGACGGGTGTAGGCTGGGATTTATGACCTGTTGCATGATTATACTTTCTTAGGGCAATAATATATTCATCCAAGGAATCTTTCTTTTTTATATGAAAACTACCCCAATCATCAGACCATACGATTTCACTTGACGTTGCGTTGTTGTTGTTGTTGCTGGTTGTCGGTGTTGGATCATCGTCAAATTCCATTGCATCGGCTAATTCGTTATCTTGATGTTGATAACAAATTTCCAAACCACCCCACGCATCTGTACGAACAACCAAACGGCATGTTTGCTTTTTCCAATTTTCAAATCTTACCACTTCAAAAAATATCTGCGTCGATTTCTCTTGAATGCTAATCTTATTAAGAACATTCAACAATGGGGGAATATGCTCATTTTTCACTTCAAACAGCGCTATTGTATGTGTACTTGTCACATCTTTTATTTGTCGGATATACTTTGGCGAGAATAGCATTACCGTTGATTTTTTTTTGTGCAATTATTTTTGCAGACAAATCGGTATACGATTGCATTTTATAAAAATGATCATATTGTTGTCGTGCGTAAAGTTCCACCATCTTTGAATCCGAGTGAAGGGTAAATGATGAATCACTGTAGGGAAGTGTTTATTTTATACCCTCCGCACAATTAAAAAAAATTTCCATCACAAAAATTTTATTACACTAATAACGTGTTTAATTGATTACAACATATTATATCAAATAAACTATTGTGTTTGCGTTGCATAACTCCTAAAATTTTACATAACTTTCTATGTTGTTTTTTTGTTTTTATTTTACATTCTATTTTATTTTCTAGAAATGCAACAAGTGCTTTCCCTATTCTTCCATTTCCATCGGAAAAAGGATGAATGGTTTCAAAAATATAATAAATCAAAACTGATATATTTTTTCTTTGATAGTTTTTTACGTAAAATTCATCTAAATGTTCCATATATTGTTGAATATCTAGGGGATCAATCCCCTCATGAAATCCAACAAATCTTTTGTTTTGACTGTAATGTCCAGCATTCGTTAAATGGGACATAGATATTTCATGAATAGTTTTAACAACATTCACTTATTTTCCATTTTTCATTTTTTTCCATATAAAATTTTCGAAGGGCAAAACAAAATCTCCCACATCTCATCCAAAATTCTTTTTCATTTTCTTCGTCTTCTTCCATTCGTATAACATCATACGCAAACACTTTAAATTTTATACAGTCTTTTTAATTCCATTTTTTTTACATACACGTTTGTTCCCTAATACTTTTATAAAAAATATCCCAATTCACATTCGGTTCAGTCAGTTCGTCTTCATATATAGGATTTTTTGAAATTAAATTATAATTCAATGTTGTTTGTATATATTTTCTTATCATAGTAAATAAATCTTGTACTTCATCTTCAATCATTATTACATGTGCAAATATTTTCTCATTATACTTAAAATCTCCCATTCCCCCATAATTTTTTAATTGTACATCGACAGGATGTAATAGTGGTTTTTCATTTAAATCATAATTACGTTTGTTTAAAATACTTAATTTCAAAGGATCAAACTCAAAAAAATAACTTTGACGCGTACAATTTTTATACCGACATTTATCAAGGGATACTTTACCCATTTTTATAGAATATATAAAATTCCAAAAATCATATCTAATATTTTTTTCAGAAAGACCTTTTTTTTGTCTATTGAGAAATCTTCCCATAGGGTTATGTTCACGACAATAAAATATAAAACATGAAGTGACCATGATAATATTTTTAGTTGAACTACAATAAACATAAGAATTGAAAATACTAGGTGCTACCATTAACAAATAAATATTTAAAAAAAGATTAAAATCACCTTTCTCGCGCTGTATGTGTTTAAATTTGTTTACTAAACTTTCTTTTCCATAACCCAGGGTATAAGATATGTATTTTCTTTCAAACGTTAGATTTTGTAGAAAATATGTATAATGGTACTTATCTTTGGATCTTAAACATTGAAATAAATCTGAGTGGTCTTCAAGGGGTAATACAATAAATAATTCTTTAAAACAATCGGGAAATGAAAAAAAACTACAGCATAACGTGTCTGATGATTCAACTAGTAAAGTACGTTGAAAGAGTGTTCTCTTCAAGGAATATTTTCTTTGACTTGCTTGTAAATTCGGGATCATATAAGAGAAACGATCTTCTAGGATAAAATAGGATTCCATTCCACGGGTTCCTTTGATTTTTTTTCATATTGACTATATAACTTACTTCGTTGTGGGGTCGAATGTTGTTTTTACATTTCATCATGGGACATGTGACATATTTTCCACGATAATAATCAAATAATCCACATAACCAAAATAAATATCCAATTTCTCCTTGGTTAACATATTGAAAATAAAGAACAACTCTTAAAATTGTTTCAATCATAATGCTGTGATTTTGAAAGATTTTTTACTCTTTATATAGCTTTTTTCAAATTCAATAAGCTAAATAAAATAAAAAACATTGTGTTTTCTGGTTCATTCTTCAGTTGAATCTCATGCAAGCAATATGTCAAAACCCAAACAGTATGATCTTCACTATCTTAAAGAAAATTGTCGAAATCAAATATTTATTGTACGTAAATGTGAACAAATCCTAAATCCATGCTTTCCTATGCATCTATTAAATATAAATTTGGAAGTTATGGAGTATGTAAAAAATAAAAAGCTTAATTATAAACAATATATAACAACACATGTGGCAGGAGATTGTGGTATACATAATTTCATAGATCAAGAAGTGTATATAAATTCTTTTTTTTAAAATAAAAAACGCTTTCTCGATTTATTTTGAACTGTTTTATTTCAAATATTTAATTCATTAAAATTATTACATAATTCCCCACAACAATCTAAATATACATGTTGTTGCAACATAGATTTATCAAAATGTATTTTAGTTATTAATGTTACAATATAATTTCCATTACTGCTACCATAAATCACATTAAGTATAGATAATATATTTTCATCTTTAATAAGCACTAAATAAAGCTCTTCCCCATCAAAATTTTCACGTAACTGATATTTTACTAATCTAAATCTTGAATCCTTACATTCACCATATAAAAACGTTTTTGAATAACATGGGATATTATTTATCTCAAACCAATCAATGGTTGAAATTAACGTAGGTAATCTCGGTTCTCTATCAATAAATACTACATGTTTTCCCACTAACTGATCATAAAATGACATAGTCCCGCTAAAACCGGTTATTAAAAATCTATAATATCTTTTTCCACCATATCGTTTCCGAAATATAGATTGTTCATTTTTATCTTCCACATAAATGTTAAAATATTTATAATCATAATCAGCACATCTAAACTGATAGGGATGCTCTCTCCATTCCAAAAAATAAAACGTTGAATCGCGTGTTTTTTCTATCTCAAACAAATCAGCATGTAATAAATATTGAATGTTGGGGTAAAGAATTTCATCAAAATCACGCTCAACCATTTTAAATCTTTTTAAAAAAAACGTCTTTTCTTCTATTCGTCTATTTCCACTGAAACAGTCACTGTATATTTCCACCGTATATTTAACTTGTTTAACACCCAACGTTTAAAACTGTTTAGTCTTGAAAGTTTTAATTCATCTGGATGAATCGGACACGGGTGTTTGTTAATACATCTTCCACAAGGATGTTTGTTATAATATAATCGGTTGAATCGTTCATCTGCTGTTTCTTTACGTCCCATGACAAATATATAAACAATTATTTTTTTTACTCTTATTTATACTGTTTCTTTTTTTTATGGGGCTTTCTTTAAATCTTTTAACAACGTATCTTCTTTAACAACCATCTCTTTAATCTACAACGTTTTTTTTTTGGATCTTTCCGCGGTATATAATTCGCACACACTTCCCCACACATATTTCCGTTAAGACATTGTCCACAGGGATATTTTGAATAGAATAATCTATTATATCGTGCATCCACGGTTTCCATGATATTTTTGTAAATACCATTGTATTACATTTTTATTTATATCCTACTAAAATTTCTTTTTTATTTTAGAATATCTGTCTTTTTTAATTTTTCTTTTTATATTTTTTTTATATAAAAAATTATATATAAACGCGTTACCCACCATGTGGTACGTTATTTGTGAATGATGCCGAATTCACATGTACAGTATCGTGATTGTGATGAACATACCGGTAGACGTTATCAAAGAATAATTGCTGATGCCTTTAACCCGTACAAAATTGAAGATGAAAGTAACTATTATCCAAGTCGTTTTCTAGCCAAAGAATTACACCACTTTACCTATGTTGTAAAGAAATGTCAACCTACGGTATTATGCGAATGTATTGAAGATATACCCTATGAAGATATACCCTCAACGCCTCAAACATATTACCTAGCTCTGGCAGTTAAAAAGAAACATGAATATGAAAATGATGAATGGAATTGTTCATGTCTGGGTGAAAACATAACAACAATTGTTGACTATGATGCTTCTGATCTTTTACAAAAAGAAATTACACTAATAATAGATTCTAATAATTTCATGAAAGCTGTAGCATATACTCAATAAAAAACTTTTTTTAAAAAAAAATTCGTGTTTTTTATTTATATATAAGATTACATATTTGATTTAATCATAGTGATAACAAGATGAATCAAGTACAAGATCTCGTGACCTGTATAAATTATAGGGGTGTAGCATATTATGACGATACTCCTCGTTATTATTCATGTCATTTTCTTCAAAAACATTTTCCTAACTATACATATTTGGTAGAGGATTGTAAACCCGCTATACTATGTAAAGAATGTAATCCCCCATTTTGTTCTCCACCTCAAGTCTACGAACTAACTCTGAAAATTATTATACAAGGAGAAGAGAAGGGAATAACCCTAAAAACAATTCTTGAAACTAAAAGTGATCATCTCGTGTATAAAACAATTAAACTAATAAATGGTAACTCAATAATTCCACAACAAATTAATTTGTAAACATATTTATTTTTCTTGTAATAAAATTTTACACAAAAATAAAAACTCGATATTCTGTTTCTAAAAGGTTTTTTATTTAAAAAACATTACAAAGATAAATATATTTGTTTCCCTCTACCCCTATGGTTAATGAAATTGTAGGGTTTAATATTTAATATAGGTGTTTGAGTTTTTGCTAATTTTACATTACCATTATTAATATTTATATATTTTCCCTTCAATGATAATAAGAGGGTCTGTAAATTCTCCTCCGGCGCTCCAAACGCGTCTACTATCATCAATTTGAAATATCGAGGTCCTTGCCAATCTTTCAGATATATATAATATCCATATCTTAACAACGAGGGAATCACAGGTTCATAATTTACTAATTGTATGGGTTGAGCACGATAATAAAATGTAAGATAAGCATGAGATTCACATTCTCCAAAATCAATCATTGAACGCAGCCACATGTTTGAAAAAATATATTTGATACCCTGTTTATATATTTTTGCAAAAAATCTATAAAAGTAGGTTGTCAAACTATAAAATTTTCACAAAACGTTCAAAAAATATTGTCAAGATGGTCTATTGCAGTTTCTGTTGTTGTGAAGTGAATTCTTTCTATCATTTTTTCATGCATTACAGATGTAAAGAATGTTTTGTAAACCATCATTATTGTTATCCCTGTAAACAGAATTACTCACGACTTATCTATAGTAGAATAGTTGAACTATGTGAATGTGATGATAGAATACAAAGATGGAAAAAAACTTATTTGGATTAATAAATTTTTTTTTTAAATTCATAAAACTTATGATTATAATTCGGATGATCTTTTTTCCATCCTCCTTTTTGAATTTTTTTAGAACGTCGTCGTTTTCGTTTTCGTATTCGTTTTTTTATTTTCGCTTTTCTTATACATCTCCTACTCCTACACTTCATTTTTTTATGTTAACTGAAGTACGACAAGCAATGCAATATAAAAAAAAGAAAAAACGTCTATTTATACTGTTCTGTTTTTTGATTTTTTTTTAATATCTTTTTCTGAGACACATATATATATGTTTAAACTAAAAAACATTTTATCATTACTGAAACAATGTCCGTATTACAGTTTGTTAGTATATGTAGGAAAAGTATAACTTTTTTTGACACATCCAAAAATACTTGTCAGTGCTATTTATCAACTGAATCTCTTCTTAAAGAAAATCCTGACTATATATATTTTGTAGAGGATTGCAAACCTGTTACCATAATTGAAACAAAACAATGTTCTGTAATAAAAAAAAATGGTGTGGAACAACATCCGTATGAAGTAACCCTGAAAGTTATCAATCATGGAGAATCTGGAAAAACACTAAAAATATTATCAGAGGATGATGTTCCTCATCTTTTGCATAAAAATGTTAAGTTTATAAAAAATGACAAAGACTTAATAATTCCTTCTCTTGTATAAATTTATTTAATAAAAACAATGTTATTTTTTATTACATGAATTTCTTTCCTCTAAAAGTTTTTTTCTTTTTTGTCGATGTTTGTTCTTATAATCAGCTAATTTACGGATTCTTTCACTATTCCATAATTTTCCCATTTTACCCTGACGTTTTCCATATTGATATAACGTGGACGGATCATATAGTCTACCTTTACAATGGTAGAAATCATCAGCATAAGAACGAATGATTTCTCCCCCATAGGGAAGCCAATCAAAAATACAATCTCTTGCTTCTTTGAGATAAACAACCCCTTGAAGAAATCCCAATTCTTTATCTTTTACAATTTCACGACTACATTCAAAAAACGATATTTCATTTAATTTAAGACAATTCTGTGCAGTAGTTGAGTAATTGATTAATTTCGCTGCCTCTATCATTTTTTCAGCATTTTCTGGACAACGTATTTGAAATGACCAAATCTTTCGATTGGGTATATACCCTGCCATCTTCAACAAAAAAAATAACTGATCCATTTTTTTTATGATATCGTTTTTTATACCCCAGGTTTTGTAGAAATGAAAAAAAAAAAAATTTCTCAAAAAAACTTTCATATAAATAAGCTGAAACTTTTCTTTTTCATTTATACGTAATTGTCCCTCTACAAACTTAGTTTAAGAAAAAAATGGCTACGAAAGAAGAAATAACGAATGAAACTGGAAAACCCATACCCCTGCCTGGTTCCCCTCTCATATGGGATTACAACGATAAAGGAGAAGGATACGCGTACGGTGTACGTGTACGGGATACGGATACGTATACGTCGAAAGTGTTTAATTTCGAGGACTTTAAACCCGTCAAACCTATTCAGGATAATAGTGATTCTGATAGTGATGATAGTTTGAAAACATTTTTGGGGAGTGATGATGACGAAGTAAAGGAATAAAAAGTATTTAATAGAAACAACATTAAAAAAAAAGTATATACCCGCTGTGATATTAATTCTCTTCGACAGAATTTTCCAAATCAAAAATATATTTTACGACAATGTATATACTCTCCCTTGGGTAGGCTAGCCGGGTATAAATTATATTTAGAAGTGGTAGATGGGGGAATTCTTTGTCAGCATAAATATCTAACAACAATTATGATAACTGATGATTCCATACTTAGTTCCATTAATAAAGAAATGTATTTAGATTAAATAAAAACAATAAAAAGATTTGTTTTTTCAAAAAAAAGTTGTGTGTTAAAGTACATTTTTAAAAATATATCTATTTGAAAAACACCAAATAATTTTTGGAGATATTTCCCTCTACAAATTTTATCTTTTTTTTTAAAAATACCGTAACAAAAGAATATCAGTCATTCGGCCATAAGATGGCGTCGAGGTAAGAGCTCCATGGCGGAAATTTCTATGATTAATTCTATAAACCCAAATTTGATTATTTTTATTTCAACGTACAACTCTTCCAAAAATAATATGGACGTTTTTCTGATGGTAAGTATAAATCACATTGGGTGAGGTATGATGGTCGTTTATAAAGGTTTTTTTTAAATTTTAAAATATCTATCTCATGAAATACGATCACCTTGATTGACCTTCTCTCTCTGGTCGTCAAACTCAAGGATAAACCAAAAACTGGTCGTACAACAACACCAGGTTTCATGAGATAAATAATATCAAAATTCACAAAAAACCTCTTGTATACGACCAGCTGCATATCCCCCCTGATTTGATCACTGGTCGTTCTATACAGGGTGACCACACCTTAAAAATACGACACCCCCCTGGAATTTTTGGACTGGCTCTGCTCTGATTGGTCCATTCAAATCAATACTTGATTCTGATTGGCTTAGAGCTAGTGCCAGTCTCTAACACATGTATATATATATATATATATATATTACTACTTCTAGATTTAACCATACGTTCATCAATGGCAACACTCTGTTTGGGCTGATACAAACTGACGCACCGGGATTTGAAATAGGTGATGAACGCATTTACTTTCCGCAACTTATCCCCGGGGGCTTCGGCATTTGGGTCTACAACATGCAAAAAGGCCATGAGAGCACTAAACCTATCCCTTGACATTATGGCCCGGGCCCACAATCCATGGTATAGTGACTTAGTACTCCAATAATTAAACTGTGCATTTACCCGCACTAAACCAAAATAAAGAAGAAGAGCAATTAGTCTATCTATCTCTTCAGGGGTAGTTTCTTGCCAACTACCATCAGACTTTGTGTAGGTGCTGTGTGTACCTGATGCAATGTGTGTGTAAGCATATGTGTTTGTATGAGCTACTATACTAGCTAACATTTATACACTAAAAGAAAGATGAAAAACTCACTAGCAGTGGTCATGGTACCTCTAACTGTGGGCTGATCAAAGTGTACTCCGGGTGGGCGGGTTGGCTGAAATGCTGGAATGTCATTTCCAACATCAGGGTCCTCATAGCTCATCCAAGCTGGGGCCGTAACCTGGCCCCTTCCCCTTCCCCTAGCCCGACCCCTACCACTTGCCGTACCACTGGGAACTCCAGCCTCCCCACAAAGCGAAGACCCTTTGGAATTACAGACACCCTTGTACAGGAACCGCAGCTTGGGCCCTACCCCGGCCCCTACCACGGCCCCTACCACTTGCCCTACCACGGGGAACCCTGGCCTGCCTACCATTACCACAGACCCGACTGCTGGTTCCAACCTCACCACCAGCATCAGGAATGATATAAGTATCTCATGCAGTAAACAATGGTATCAAATAATTAGCTAACAAGTAGTTTCTTCACAACATCTTATTCAGCATAATAGCTCCATCTCTCAGTCGTGAAATAGTACTTTTAGTACTCCAAATATGTTCTCAGTTATATATAGAAGACATTTCCTGGGAATACACAACTACACAAGGCTTCAAATGTAAAAATACCATTGGGGTATTTAAAATTTTGTCGCTAACAATAGGCCATGCGTCACAGAATTAGCACGCTTGATAATCCGTCTCTGCAGCGCTCGCACGATTTTGTGTTTCTTGCTCATAACACAACCGTTTTTTACCAAAGAAAAGTTCTCGATACATCTCCGAACAATTTCTTGATATGATAAGCAATGTTTCAAACACAATATATGAAGATATCGACTAAAATTACATCGCTTCCCAAACATGCCAAAAATATTTCCGACATGGCCGCGTGGCATATTTTAGACTCACCTCGTTAGTTCGTCGAAATCCATCAGTTGGTGGTCGATGTCCGATTCTTCTCCGCTTGACATTCCTCCACGATCACTATCATATTCATTCATATCTACTAAAACCTCCAAAACCTCTTCAGCAGTGAAACGAACCCTCTTAGGACGACTCGCCATTGTGAAGAAGTGAAGGTCAGGTTGCGCGACAACGGTTAGCTGGAAAATACGGAGTCGGAGTGCCGGAGTACGGAGTGCCGGAGTGTGGAATGGAAAACACGGAGTGTGGAAAACACGGAGTGTGGAAAACACGGAGTGTGGAAAACGCGGAGTATGGAAGTAAGCTGGAAAATACGGAGTGCCGGAGTACGGAGTGCCGGAGTGTGGAAAAGACGGAGTGTGGAATGGAAAACACGGAGTGTGGAAAACACGGAGTGTGGAAAACGCGGAGTATGGAAAACACGGAGTCGATGTGACGTAGTTGTCAGCGTGGAGTATGGAAAATAAGGAGTCTGTGACCGCGTGTAAATATACTAAATACTGTTCGTATGCCGTTCGGTAAGAGTTCGTTCGGTAAGAGTTCGAACGGTTTGATAAACCGCTATTAAACTGGAACCTGTCGAACTGATTCCGCAAAGCGTTTAAATGCGAAATAATCGAACACTACTCACTGATCTGGACGCAGACCGTTTGAACGCTTGCAGTTAAACGGTATGAACGCTTAGCTGAAAATTCATCCATTCAAATCGTTAGATTTCGAGAACTTTCCTCATTTCAAAACAGAGAGCTTGCTTGACACGGCGGGGTTAAAAAGCGAGTCGCAGGTGGCGGGTAGATACTAGCAGATAGCGGGTACGAACAGGAAAAATATGTCCTTTTTAATAATAAATCTACCTAGGAAAAAACATTCGAATCTGATATTACAGACCTTAAACAATAAATATTATTCAAAACTTTTGCGTTATGCTGTAAATAACAGCAAAAACTTTTAATTTTTTGGGTTAATATTAACCCCTGAATAAAACGACTTTGTGTTATCTGGGTAATCAAACGCCCGACTAAAACGGACGCTAGTCAGCCTCACTCTCCTCCGCATGCAGAGGCTTCTTGCGCTTTTATTTGTAGCAATAATGTAATTTGTATTAGGCTCACAGGATGTTTTGTGGACGCGTCAGCCTAATCTTGTATCCGAGACTCCCTAAATAATAGACATTTAGTAATTTAGGCATGCAGCAAGTCAAAAAGGAAGTACTCTAGTCATTCTACTTTGATGAGTCAGCAAATACTCTCAATTTTATATTTAGAATTATTTCGAAATTTATTATTTCAAAACAAATTATGAGGATATATCATGAGAAAAAGTTATTATTCGAAATGATGACCAACTCTCCCTGTTCTAAGAATGACTAAAGAATATTGACTTTCCCACCCACGATCTCGTTTAATGTTTACAATGGAAGATTACTATTAAAATATGGGGCGCCAAATGTGTTTTTATTATTTAAACGTTTTATGTCAGTTTTTTTAATATATATTATAGGTTGCAGTTTGTCGGTCTACCAATTGTTAGAATTGAGCTGTAAAGTCTATAATATCAGATTCGAATGTTTTTTTTTATTTTTCCTGTTCGTAACCAATCTTGGTTCAAGCCGGAGACTGGTTTCCAGTACTTTTAATAAATGAGTTTCAAACGCTATTGCATAATAATATGCGTTGTTCTCTATTTTGGTGAATTCTTTTGGTCAGACATACATTGTTATTGAATGAATTGAGAGACCCCGTGTATGATCGATAATGTTTTTGTCGAAACGCTTGCACTAAAGGCTTAAAAACGGCTCTAAAACTAAAACGCGCAATACGAACTCCCTTTGTTTTTGACCGTGCTAAATGTAAACATATCAATCAAATTCGCATGTTTCACATTGAAAAGGAACCATTTTTCTCTCGATTCATTCAATAACAATGTATGTATGACCAATACTATTTACCAAAATGAAGAGCTCATTTATTAAAAGTACCGGAAACCAGTACAGGAAAGCAAACTGCAAGCGTTCGGAACGGTCTGCGTCCAGACTGTCAGTGAGTAGTGTTCGATTATTTCGAACGTTAAAAACAAAGCGTTTAAACTCTTTGGACCAGGCATTTAAACACTTTGAATCAGTTCGACAGGTTCCAGTTTAACAGCCATTCGAAAGGTTTGTTATATAATTTGAAACGGTTTATCAAACCGTTCGAACGCTTACCGAACGGCATACGAACGGTATTTACACGCGTTGAATGCTGCGGAAGAAGCTCTTGGCATCCCCCCAAAGACCAGACCTACATGTAGTACACAGCTGACTCCTTATTTTCCATACTCCACGCTGACAACAAACGTCAGACTCCGTGTTTTCCATACTCCGTGTTTTCCATACTCCGTGTTTTCCATACTCCGTGTTTTCCACACTCCGTGTTTTCCACACTCCGTGTTTTCCACACTCCGTGTTTTCCACACTCCGTGTTTTCCACACTCCGTGTTTTCCACACTCCGTGTTTTCCATTCCACACTCCGTCTTTTCCACACTCCGGCACTCCGTACTCCGGCACTCCGACTCCGTATTTTCCAGCTAACCTTTGGCAACCGCCACCTAACAAGGCAGCCAATCAGTGCGTTTGTTATTTCCAACTGACCAATCACAGTTCTTTAGATAGCCCAGACTCTCAGCTTCAAATCAAGCCTATTTTTATATTTTTCCGATGAATTCCGACGGTAAAACGACCGATTTAATCTATGGGTCAGTGGTGACCCCATGATTACCCAGCCAGTAATGAAATTAAACGGAAAGAAAATTGACAACCGTAAGCTCGGTTTAAAGATGACACGCAGTGCCGGATTAACCATATGGCAGAAGTGGCATGCCACGGGCCTCGCGCTTTTGGGGGCCTCGCGCTTTTAGGGGCCCCGCCCTTTTAAGGGCCCCGCCCCTAAAAGAGCGGGCTCATAAAAGCACGAGGCCCCTAAATGCGCGGGGCCTCTAAATGCGCGAGGCCCTTAAAAACGCTGGGCCTCTAAAAGAGCGGGGGCCCTAAAAGACCGATCTTTTAGGGGGCCGCTCTTTAAAGGCCCCGCGTATTTAGGGGCCCCGCGCATTTAGGAGCCCCGCTCTTTTAGGAGCCCCGCTCTTTTAGGGCCCCCCGGCGCTTTCTGATAGCCTTTTTTCTATTGGCTTCCAGCGCGGGGCCCAAACGAAAGTACAGGAGGTCCGATGATAAATTTTAAGGAGATCCGATGGCGGCAGAAATTTACCGATCCCAATGTTCAAATTTTATAATAATTTATAAAATATATTATTATATATATTATTTTATATATTATTATTATATATTTATATGTTTATTTATTATTTGTCTTTGGGGGGAGAAAACTGAAAACGATTTTTTTAATCTTTTGTGTCTTTGAATTTATTTAGTTAGGTGTTCATAACGTTGGGGGGGGGGGGGGGGGGGTCCGGGGGCCTCGCGCAACGTTAATCCGGCCCTGATGACACGAAGGTCGATTTATGGGAAACAAGAAATTTGATAAGTTTGGTGCGAATTTCCAGTGAATGAGTACCAGTAATATTACTAACAGATGGAGCAAAAACCTTATCAAGAAAAACCCTAAGACAACGGTCAAAGAAAACAGCAGGGTAACCATTGTTAACAAGAAAACATTTAAGCTTAATGACTTCCGAATGAACTTCTTTCTTCGTGTAATTCAATGTTTGAATTACTAATCAGAGAAAGTTTACTTATTTCTAAATTTAAACCCTGCCTCAACGGAAACGTCAGTTCCGTTCCGCTTTCTTTGTTTTGACTCTGTTTTGATTGGCTTATTATTAACACTGTAAATATATTTAAATATTAGTTTTCACATCTTGTATTAATTCACTTTGAGAATGTTGCGCGTTGGAAACGAAGCGTCAGTAAAATTTATTTAAAATGTGTTTCTTGTTTGTTCCATGTTTGTTACGAGATAGCTCTCCACATTCGAATTTTGAGCTGGGCTCTAATATTCATTTTACGTTGATATATATATATATATATATATTAAAATTATGTTTCTTTTGACTAATTTATTTTTCAGCTAATCAACGAGTTTCAGAATTACAGAAGAAAGTAACACTTTTGGAGTTAACAAATAGTAAGTGAGAAGCGTATTTTATTGTATTTTAATTTAACGGGGAACACCTCGCATGTGTTTTACTGTCCTGTTGGCGTTTTCCGCGCTTGGGTTTCCTACTTTGTGTTATTCGTCAAAATTGAAAAGAAAACACCCGCTGAACATCGAGTTTGAGCCGTCGAGCAAACTCTAAAATGGCGGCGTCCAGAAGCATAAAATACGAGAATGAAAACGTTATTTCTCAAGTACAAGAGCAAATATCGTAAAATTATTAACATTTATAAATATTATACCAAAAGGCCTTTTATTTAAAAGTAATTTATTTTTTGACTATAGTCCCCTTTAAATGATTTTCTATTTTGACAGTCGATCAGCAAACAGACTGAGGGAGAGGGAGAAATGAGATAATAATTGCACCTGTCATTTCTCCCCCCCCCCCCCCCCCCTCAGTATGTTTGCTGTCGACTTTAAAAATAGCAAATGACTTAACTTTTCGCATCTCATTTATTATTAGTTTGTTTATCTGCCGTGCATTTGATTGGCTACTTTCTATTTGTGACACCCTTTTGGCATATATATATAAGCTCTATTTATTTTATTTCGTCTCGTCTTACTCTGATGAAGGGCTCCGCTCGAAACGTCAGTATTTCATCACTAAAAATCTTGGCAGTTTACCACCTTTTCACTTTGCTATATGTATTTTTCAGTTACTCAACAAATTACAGAATTACAGAAGAAAGTAACACTTTTGGAATTAACAAATAGTGAGAAGTGTATTTTATTGTATTTTAATGTAACGGGGAACACCTCAGATGTGTTTTACTGTCCTGTTGGTGTTTTCCCTGCTTGGGTTTCCTACTTGTGTGTGTTATTTAATTGTTTTAATTTATATTGCACTTTTTGTGAGTAGCTTGGCAAATAAAGTTAAAAATCTGTCTTGTGAAAACACAAGATATAAGAAATATGAAATTTATTAGCCAATTTATTAGTCAAACTTAACCTATACTCTATTCTAGTTCGTAGTTGCGCTGTTTTGTACAAAAAAGGAAAAAGAAAAGATGGTGTCTACAAAATTAACCCTGATGGTCTTGGAGCTTTCAATGTTAGATGTGATATGACGACAAGTGGAGGAGGTTGGACTGTCTTTCAAAGACGAGTGGATGGAAGTATTGACTTTTATCTTGGATGGGACGACTATAAGAAAGGATTTGGAGACTTAAATGGCGAGTTCTGGCTTGGTCTGGATAATATCCATCGATTAACAGAGAGTGGTCAAAATTATTTGAGAGTTGATCTTGAAGATTTTCAAAACAACACACGTTATGCTCAGTACTCAACATTTGCAGTGGCAAGTGAAACAGAAAAATACAAGTTAACTGTTGGAGGTTATTCAGGTTAGTTACTTTTATTTCAACTTAACTTAATAAGGGACCCAGTCACCCACTATTAGCATGACTTCATTTTAATGAAATCAAATAGTAAAGTTATTTCATCAAAACTGGAGTTCAAGCAGAAATTCTGTGCCATCTTTGGATAAACTAAGGAGCTTGCCTCAATTTTATTCCACAAGCATGTGGTTCTACCTGCGTTATAAAATAAGAACTAGTTACATTTTTACGAGACGAAGGGCTTCTTGCTTGGAATGGAATCCGCGATCTCTATAGGTTTCTAGACCAGCGGTGCAATCCATTAATTGAGCTACGGTACACGTATATCTAGTAGATTACAAGGCGATCAGAAATAGTACTTAAAGTACGAATGCATTTATGTTAACTAATTTGACGATATGAGTTATTATAGCTAAGAAAATCGAAGAAAAAACGTGTCGCGTGTGATTATCGAGTTATAATGGCACGAGAAATAAGTGTAAAACACGAGACGATAGCCGAGTGTTTTACTAGCTTCTCGAGTGCCATTATAACTCGATAATCGCACAAGACAAAGTTTTTTATTTCTTTTATAAAAGAACACCGTTAAATTAACAATAAAGCCATGAAAAATGTAGATTTACCTGTTATAAGAAGCGTTACTATGTGCGTTGCTAGGAAGTAATGCTTGAAAACACGTTGGCGATTTTAGCGATGAGAATGCACTCAACGTTGCAGTTAAAACATTCTCTTGTGTTAGTACCTTGATTAGCCTTGTATCCAGGTATTCTTTGACTTGTTTTTCTGATTTAAACTACTTAAAATCCTTGAAAAACGACAAAATATACGCGAGGAATCACGTCAGCTTATGCTTTATTGAGTTATAATGCACGGTTTTTGAGCTCAGTAACCAATTAGATAGCGTGTTCTCGATCATTTACTTTCGGATATTTTATAAATTAAATTAAATTATTTTTAAGTTAAATACTTTTACCTTTTGTTTTAATTGATTTGTGTATTTTTGAATTATCTATTTTATGTTAATGAGAAAAATTTGAGATTTTTATTGAACCCTTTTAGTCCTAATTTGATATTTTATTACAGGAAATGCTGGTGACTCACTTTCTTATCACAATGGGATGAAGTTTACTACTAAAGACGTGGATAATGACGTGAATAGTTTAAACTGTGCTGTGAGTTACAAAGGTGCCTGGTGGTACAAGAGCTGTCATTCCTCCAACTTGAATGCTAAGTACTTACGTGGTCATCACAACTCTGGTGCTGATGGAGTAAACTGGTATCACTGGAAAGGATACTATTATTCTTTAAAGAAGACCGAGATGAAAATCCGTCCTCGTTCATTTTAGTTGGGATATTTTTGTTGACATCCGAATGTCATTATTAGAGAAAAGATAGAAAACAAAGATCCTACATTTGTCTTATCATTGTCAATGTTGTGAACATAAAGTTAAAGAAACTTTTCATTTCTCTTTGTTATGAATCTAGTGTCTAAACTTAATAATTGGAGGGCCGACCCAAACGGACCAATCACAGCGTGCGTAGAGTAAATTATGTTATAATTATACATAGGCTCACTGTTAACATCTAATTTATTTTTCTAAGTCATTTTATTTTAATATTCTCCGTTGGTCTAATTTCGTTGAAATTTTTCTAGTCAGCTAAACTTTTCTTAATTTTTATAATATCTGTAAAAGAAAAATTGAGCGATAGCCTTCTTTGCATAACTTACTGCAAAAAATGTAATTGCAAACCAAGCACAACATCTGTTCAACTAGCACTGGGACAACGTTTTTTATTTAAGAAATAGAAAACATTTTCCGTGTTTCCATAGCCGTTATAGAACACGAATGGAAGTTTGGGAGAATGAGAAATGGCAGTTGGAACACGATCCCGCAGGGCGAGTGTTTCCACGCTATTTCGAGTTCTCCGAAACTTCCACGAGTGTTTCTATAACGTATGGGAAGACGGAAAGATGTTTTCTATTTCTTTTATAAAATAACACTGAGGAAACAAGTAATAAAGACTCTTATTAAAATGATGAAAATGTACATTCTCCTTACTCACGCTAGACATCATCGTCGGTTGTTCAAATGAACATAAACGCTCTTAACTGTCGCACGAAAAGTATCCGGACGAAAAGGTTTTTCTTACAGTCCATTTTATAAAAATGGCGGGAAAATCCATGTTTTCCATCGAGTTTTAGTAGAAACTGTCCATTGCAAATGCTGCATCCTGATTGGCTAGATAGACAACAACAAGAGACCAAAAGGGAAAACTCGAACGAGACTAAAAGTCCCATGCGAGGCGCCGCCGCAGTTTTCCCTTTCGTAAACGGTCTTTGCCATCTCGAACGGTCTTTGCCATCCTAAACAATGACCCCGATACCCCTGAATCCTAACCCCCCGGAATTTTTTACTAATATATACGGAAAAACTGTGTAAAGCTGTCGCATTTAAATTTAAATTCCGGAGGGTTAGGATTCAGGGGGGGTTGGAGTCATTGTTTAGGATGGCAAAATTAAATATATATAATCAAAGATATAAATAATAAAATTAATATATATATATGTAAAATTTGTTCTATGTCGAGAAGCTCTATCACAGGGACAGTCGTGTATACACCAGGTCTTTCTATACTACAGTCATTCAGTTAAACATCACTTTCATTGACCACTAGAAGATAATATACCGATAGTTCCATCTTTCCTGTGAGTTTTTGGTAGTTTGGTCGTTTTAAAATAAGGCAATTTCCCCCGTCGCAGGTTACTAATGATATGTCAACCTCGTACCCAGGCTCTTCTCCCCCGAGGGGTAGCGGGAGAAAAGAGCCTGGGTACGAGGTTGATGATATGTCCAAGAACATTCTGGGTTTATTATTTTTGAAAGATATCCTCGTGCCTTCTTTTAGTGTTAAGAAATAGAAAACATATTACATGTTTCCATACAGTTATAGAAACACGAGTGGAAGTTTGGGAGAACGAGAAATTGCCGTGGGTGACTGTTTGATTTCCACTGTCATTTTGAGTTCTCTCAAAGACCCAAATTGTTACAAGTATTTCTATTGGGCGTACGGACGGGAATGGCTGAATAAAATATGACGTCATAGATGTCATAAATATGACGTCATTTCGTGATATTATTTATATATACCCCTTTAGAACACAAATAGCCATTAGGCGAAATCACTTATCTCAACAATAGGACTGGATTGAGCTTTCTATTGTATCTGATGAACTGATTTTGAAGCTTGCATATTTGCATAATGTAAATTGATGAGAGATCATCACTGATTTCGAAAGAAGACGGATCGAGCAACTATTGTTCAGAAAATGAAGCCGGAAGTTGCAAAAAACACTTGCAAACTCGGAGCTTCTAATGATCTCTCGTCAATTTACATTATGCAAATATGCAAGCATCAGATACAATAGAAAGCTCGATCCAGCCCTATGTACTGGTTCGATTGATATATGTACTGTCTATGCGGCAGTTACTATATATCGGTAATGTTTGGATGTGTTAATATATACACTGCTGAAGCTCTCTCACATTCACTCTCTCACATCTCAAGCTCTCTCACATTCACTACAGCAGTGTATATATTAACACATGCTGTTAACACTTAACATAACAAGGCAAAGCTCTACAACAACAATTTCAAATTATTTAAATGCACGCAGTACCCAACTGATAATAACATTTTAATTTTTACTTTTTACTTTTTCACTTCTATAATCTCAAAACTAAACACGCTTTTACGCGAAGATATATATGTTTACCAGTTTGTTGTAGTGTTACGTTTTAGTTTGGCATTTTAACTACATTTGAAATGCATACAACTGCTAGACAACCATTGTACTGTGTTTAATTAACTACGCGACAAGTCCATGCAGCGTTTCTGAATAATTTGCATCGAAAAAGTCTTTCAACTTCTTTGTATACTTTGTTCAACAATGACACCCCATTGTGGTTACTAAATACTAACTTTAATTAAACTGAGCGATTCAAACAAAACACGAATTGTTTCGAATTGTTTATTGTCGTTGATACTTGGGGAGGAAAATTCGCGATACATGGCATCTCGAACGAGCGGATAGAAGATTTCCAAAATAATGATGACCATCAAGGACGTGAAACAAGCGATCGAAGAGAAAATTTGGACAGCTAGACAATTGTTTTGATGAAAGTGTATGCGGCAACGGCGACAGAGACAGCAGCTAGAAAGGAAAATATATCAGATACAGCAAAGAAGTACAATTCTGCCGAGCAACCAAAACACGTGCAGATCGCACGGCTCAATGGATCGTATCATATTGACTCCGAGTTTCAAGATTCCTTGAAGTTTTCTTATCTTAAGGAGCCCGTTGTATCCCAAATACGAACATACATTGACTGATTACTCTTGAGGACTACATGCAAGAGCATTATCGAACTAAGATTACCTTCAACAAGTTATCTGGCATACGGGGAGATCTGGTGGGAACTAGCTGGACATGAATGGAAGAAGTGGACGGTTACCTAACTGGTTCCAAGCCCTATTCGAGTGGACAACTGAAAGAATCTCGGTCGAAACGAAATCGCGAGAGAAGCAACCTAAACTTCCGTCCAACTACAATACGTGGGTGGATCCACAAAAGACTTTCAAATCCGACACATCGAACACAAGAATCATGAACACGTGGGCGAAGAGATCGAATGTAAAGTGTCGGAAGATCGCGAGTCAACTAAACCAACAAATCCGTCAGCGTTTGACATCCAACAAGGGTTTTGAAGAAAGTGTACGCGGCAACGACGACAGAAACAACAGCTTGAAAGAAGAATCAGTTCCAGTAATAAAGAACAATTCTGCCAAGCTAGCAAAACTCATGATCGCACGGTTCAATGGATCGTATCGATTTCAACAATAATAATATATCACCAATTACGTAGCAATAATCGAAATTTTTACTTATTTCAGCACAAACTTCCTTAAAAATTGATTTTCTAATCGAGGAGCTTTGTCCTGGAATGGTTAAACTGCAAATGTTATTAGTTATAAATGCATTAGTTATAAATATGTTAGTTTTAGATTTGTGAACACGGCCCTTTGAAAATCAGGAAACTAGTACACTACCGTGTGTGTGTGTAAATAAGTTTTAATAATAATAATAATAATAATAATAATCCTGTCACTATGGTGTATCAGAAATTCCGTGTTTGTTAATAAAGTCGTCGTGAACTCAAAGCAGAAGCGCTACTACAATGTATACCATATTAGTCGTATTTCTTGGGCTGTGATGAGAATTCATAAAAACTATGTATAAAAAATCAGATATACTACACAAGTATGACACTCTTAAATTGACTCAATTCAGTCGCTAGTATTACCCAGAAGCATATTGCGCACTTTTACAGAACAAAGCGAGATTTGTTCTAGCTGCATAATTGATACCTATATCAAAGTAGTGAAAGTACAAAATCTAAAATATAATGAAAAACATTGGTGTTCTCCTCCTCTTCGTTTCACCCAGCACCATTCTGCGGTATCGTATGGTCTTTGAGAGAGGAATAAATAATGCTGATTCAAGGCTTGGCCCATATTTTAAGAATATCGCTGCAGATGATTATTATAAGTACTATGTCATTAGTTTTCAGTAAAAAACGTTTCACGAATAAATGAATAAAAAAGGTTTCAAAATGTTTCACATGAGAATGGCAAGATGAACCTTTCTCGTTCCCATGCCCCCAAAGAAAATCTGAGAATGACACGTCAAAATCACGTGAAGACTGCTATTAAATATGCGGGATATGCCGAGTAAACCATTGTTTGTTTCATGTCTGTGAAAATATTAAGACGAAGACTATTACTCTTCATGAAGATAACCTTATGTGAATAGCAAGAAGAAGACAAGAGGTAAGGCGAGCTTTGTATTATTACCAATCAAAAATACTAAAAGGTTGACGTTATGGCAAACACTGGGGTAAGGAAGGCTGTACTGTCAAAATACTAAATAGGAAGTCTAACGTCGAGTGAACGCCTTAATTCTGCCTTCGTTGGAGAGTGAAAGGCATTATGTCACTTTATATTTCACTCTCTGACGAAGGACTCTCTCCTTCGCAGAGACTTCCAAGTCCACGAAAGAGAGCTTTGCAAGACGGAGAGCTGTTATATTACATTCTCAGCGCTTCTCCACTTTCTCTTTCGCGGCCTTGAAGAAGAGAGGAGAAAGGACGAAGAGCCTTCGCTCAAAACGTTACACCTCCTATTCAGTATTTGAACAGTACACCAGCGGTGTACCAGCATTTCACTCGCAACCTTCTAACCAAAACAAAGATTGCCAAACCATATCTAACCATAACGTTTAGATCGTTCACGAGTTTTGCTAACCTTGTTGAAACTGGGCGAAACGTAAACTGTTCGGGTAGCGTTCATAATTTATTCACTGAAGCTAAACGGCCGGGTATTGAAACTAATTTCGTAATGATACGTGAACTGGAACGCATGTGTAGGTCGAAGAGTTGAGAGTAATCCGATACCGTTATGTTGGATTAAAGATTGGAATGTTCGACACCAAAGTCAAGAGTGAGAAGTGACTGTGCGATGGTAACTGTGTGATGGTGTCAGTGCTTGTTTGTGAGAAAGACGAGACGTCGTGTGTGATTATAAGGTGAAATAAAAGATTCAAAACTAAATTGTGACTTGTCGTTGATACTTGGGGGGAGGGAAATTCGCAACACGCGGTATCTCCAACGGGATACAAGAACTGCCGTGATTTCGACCAGTTCGACCTAGAGACAGAGAGACCTCGCGAGAATGAGGTAACGGATGACCAACCTGGAGCGGAAACTGCGATCACCATAAGTAAGTGTTATTCTTAACATATATCCTTAAACTTACGCTGAACTTGTAAACAAAAATGAAGAAGTCGACAGAAGATTTCGAGTTCGAAAATAATGATGACGATTAAGGACGTGAAACAAGCGATCGAAGAGAAAATTTTGACAGCAAGACGTCTCAGCATGGGGCGAAGAGATCGAAAATAAAGTCGCGAAAGATGATGTTAATTAGGTGAATCAACTAAAGGAAGAAATTCAGCGCTTGAGATTTAATAACGATTTAAGAAAGTATGCGACAACGGCAATAGAGACAGTAGTTAGAAAAATAAAAATCAGATGCAGCAAAAAATTAGAATTAATCCAAGCTACCAACGGTTCAACGGATCGTATCGATTTCAACAATAACTAGGGAGATGCAAAGCATCATGGGGCGAGCTTTGTGGTTGCTTCTATCGCTCTAGATCTTTCATATACCAGAATCTCAATCTTGCCAAAATGTTGAATAATATTACCAGTTAACAACATTGCATGAACGGTTAAGTGTTCTAAGCGTTCAATATAACAAAACAAAACGTATAACAAAACAAAGTATAACAAAATATAAATAATATTATTATTGTCGGCAATAAGATATGTTATTATCAGTGTCGTAGTTTACGCACATGCATCATTCGGGTTTATAAGATAACATTGTTATTGTCATAGTTTATACGCATCATTCGCATTTATAGGTCGAATGAGGTTTCAAAAGAACGAGGCAATATTACATTGTTATTGCCATAGTTTATACGCATCAAATATATTTTGAAGATCGATATGCGCTGTTGATAACATATAAGCACAGCTGGAGCTCCTCTTATACTGTATGTCTGTTTGCCTTCGTCTCGACAACCTTACTTCCATAATCCCTTTCCTCTGCTGTCTCGTCTGCCCTCTGCTGCCGTTCTCTTTCATTTCTTCGCTGCCTTCTTGTGTCTACTGATTCGTCCATGTTTATTGTATCAAAAAAGTACCGGTAAAGTAGATGTAAAAATGTCCGACCCGAGAAGAAGATGCATGGTCAGACCTTGACTGACATGGCTCGCCTCAGGGCTCGCCCCAATAATATAGTCACCAATTAGGTAGCAATAATCGAAATCTTTACTCCTCTCAGCCCAACAATTCCTTAAAATATCTTTTCGTATCAAATCGCTATTTGCCCTGGAGTGGTTAACTACAAATGCGCAATCGATCAGGTCATAAAGGGAAATATAAATATTTCACTGATAACACTTATTATAGTCAATAGTCGTACTAACAATAACTTCCTCAAGTTAAGTGTAAATATTAGTTTTTTGTTTTTTTTGAGGTCCGTAACTCAGGTCCGTAACTAAAATAGAGCTTTTTGATTGGCTGAGTACGAGGTCCGTATCACACCAGTACGGACCTCTCGCAACTTTTCGCGCCAAAAAATTGCAATTTTTTTTACTTTGCTCGAAAAAAATAAACACGTTATTTACCGTTTTGGTCGGTCCGTACTGGAAAAATATGTTCCCTCAGTCTCAGAAGCGGCCCTCGACCTTCGGTCTCGGGCCGCTTCTGATTCGGTCTCGGGCCGCTTCTGAGACTGAGGGAAAATATTTTTCCGGTACGGACCTCCGGTAAATAACATATATAGCCGGTAAATAACATATATATCAGTTATAAATGTATCAGTTATAAATATATTAGTTATAAATATATTAGTTATAAACTGTTCTTAGGAAAAAATGACACCAGTAAAAATGGCACCGGAATAATGACTGACAACGAAAAAATGGCACCGGTAAAAATGTCACCGGAAAAAATGGCATCGGTAAAAATGGCATCGGTAAAAATGGCACCGGAATAATGACTGACAACGAAAAATGGCACCGGTAAAAATGTCACCGGAAAAAATTGTATCGGTAAAAATGTCACCGGAAAAATGGCACCGGTAAAACTGTCACCGGAAAAAATTGTATCGGTAAAAATGTCACCGGAAAAATGGCATCGGTAAAAATGGCAGCGGAATAATGACTGACACGGAAAAAATGGCACCAATTTATAAGAAATTTATAAGAACCTTTGTAAAAAAACAGACATTCAAGTGAAGTTTTTAACGAACCCTTACAATGTAGTGTTGTTCACTTGACACATCTCCAACGGATATGATTTGGTTTAGTAATCTGCTTTGTATATACATGAAGCCCCCAAAGCAAAGCTTCATTCCGCCCTTATTACTTGCAATTACTTCCATTTCGGCACACCGCGTGTTTCAAGAATGAAGCGAGAATAACAATCATATGAAACTTTCATCGTATTTATGTGGTTGGTATGATGATTTCTATAGAAAGCTAGTATTTCATTGGTTGTTTTCAAAGCGTCAGTGCAACGAAACGACAATTAATTGTATGACTCAACTACAGTGTGTATAAAAAACCGCTAGCGGAAGCAACTGTGAATTATCATTTTTTTCAAAGAACCCATTGTAATAGTTTGAAGGCTTAGACACCTCTGAGCAACGAATGCGTAAAAAATAACTTGGATTGCATTCGTATTGAAAACTGCATTCTCTCTTCTTGATTAACGCAGAGCTTGGACCATCTTAATTTCCCAGGTGTATAATTTTTTTTAAAATTACAATAGGTCTATTCATTTTCTATAAGGGTAGCGGTTTTTTCATATACACACTGTATATTGGAATTTGCTAAATGGCGAAAACAAGTTATTGAGATGCTAATTCTATAGAAATTCAGAATTCAAAGGTATGCATAACTCATTTAATGATATGTTTTTCTCCGAAAATATGTAGTGTAACTAGAAATACGTATCCGCAATAATCCCCTCGCTCGCCTTTTCTACCACTTCTCCCACCTCCATCCCACCCCTAGAGTTTATTTTCCCATCCATGGTCACAGACCGCCGCATATTTGTATAATTTGTAGTCTCTGTCGATAAGATTTTGGACGTTATCTCGGCCAATATTTACTCGATTTCAATTCTGAAAACAGATTTGGAATTAACGAGTCCAAATACATAACGCGTGCACGGTTCCATAATATTACGCGAACGTGTATAACCTTCGTAAAAACCCATTTATGTAGTTTTCGTCAGATCGCCACTCGCCAATGGCCTCCTTCGCCCAAAATCCAAATATTGTCCGATTCAAACGGTTTACCCAAAACGACTTTTTACTTCCTTATAAGGAGTTGGTGCTACCATGCTCCGCTCAAATATATATATATATATATTCAGTGAGAAATGGATCCCTGCCGCGGCGAAATTATCACCCTCGGATAATATATCGCACTGTATCTCTAGAATTAATAAAGAAAAATAATCTCTAGGTAAAATTTCAATAAAATAAAATGAGTAGTGGCAGCGGTGGGATTCGACCCGGCACCCCATCGAAATGACTGCTATACCTTAATCCAGCGCCTTAGACCACTCGGCCACGTACGCTACCAATTTGTAATACTTTATCCACTATAATTCTCGTGATATTGCTATGCCTAAGTGTTCTTTCTGCGTTTACCTAAAATTTAAATCCATATTCCCATCATGTAATTGGTACCACTACTCCCCACCCCACCCCACCGCTAGAGTTTCTTTTCCCCCATACATGGTCCCCAGTGCCCAGACCGCGTCTGTCGAAGCCCTTAGTCGTATGTAGATTTTGAACGCTATCTCGGCCAATATTTACTCGATTTCAATTCTGAAAACAGTTTTGGAATTATGCATGGATCAATTCTTCCTGTAACCATCCCCCCCCGGGCAACCCCGGGGACAATGCAGAAAACCAAATCCCGGGGGTGGGGAATTGTTTTATTATTTTTTGGCCCGGGGGTATATAGGGGTGGGGAAAGGACCCCGCCCTTGGAAGTCTGGTAACTAAAGTAAAGTATTCGTATTCAAAATGGCGACGAAAAAAGTTGCTGAAAATCGACGTACTGCAGCTGAAAAAGGGAAACGAACTAGAGCTCAAAGGAAGCAGCAACAGAAATAAGCCACTGGTTAAGTTAAATTTACATTTGATGTTAAAATTTGTCTAATTATACATTTGTTTTAACAACTGTGTTTTTGTATTGTTTTGGCTTGCCCCGGGGTGCGGAATTGTCAAATTTCAAAGTCCCGGGGGTGGGGAATTTGCGATGAGCTTCATAAAAAAATACAAATCCCCGGGGTATTGCCCGGGGGGGGGATGGTTACAGGAAGAATTGATCCATGCATTACGGCGTCTACATACATAACGTACGTGTCTCTTATATTACGAGAACGTGTATACCCTTCGTAAAAACGGTTTATGTACTTAGAAATTATTCGGCAATCAGCCAGCCCGGCCAAACGGCCTCGTCGTATATGTATATCCTGCACGTTAGTGCAGAAGAGCTATTGCTATACCTTCGGCGTCCGCGTCCGTGTCTCCGGGCCAAATGATAAGTTCAGCGTTAAGATAAGGTCAATATTATGAAATGATAAGGTCAATATTATGAAATGATAAGGTCAGCGTTAAGATGATCAATTTTCAATGTGTTTAGTATTAAACCAGACCTATATACCCCACACGATAACAAGCTTTTTCTCGAGCTTTCACTATTTTGTAGTGATAACTGATCATGATATGTAAACTCTAAGATGAATTACATATTATTCGAAATTCAGAAATATATTGTTATATGATTATAAATAAATAAATAAAAAATAAATGATTATAATTAAGCATAGCATGACCAAATGCCATGGCCAGCCGCCAACTGATAGCTCAGAGACCTAGGAGCGATTATAGAATATCCGTCAACTTTTTAACTTAACTTTACTGACATAAATCAAGAATGTGAAATCGTATTTATTAATAACTTTTAGCCAAGTAATTTCAAGCTATGTAATTTTAAAGAACGAAGCAATTCTAGTATGACAATTTTTAACAATTTGACACGGTTTAATGACCATTTAATAGTAAGCGTTACTGGTATTCTGTTCCTACTTTTTGTCCTGGAGTTCTCCAATTTATGAATTAAACCTATTATAGATAAAATAAACGGGATTTTTAAAGAACGAGCCAGTTCTATACAGTGCTAAAATGTTACTCATGCAAATTTCTGTGTCCGGTACACGAAGTAGATCATCCCTTACTTGATTCAAGAAGACTTAATATTACCGAATACTTCTAGCTCACTTTTTAATTTCTGGCTATACCTCTCCCTTCTTTCCATACTGGTGTGTCTTAGAATGGTTTCTATTCTTATATAGCTTTCAGGCACAATTGCTCGCTGATTCTCTTTTACTTCAGTGTTTACGTTTCTAAATATAAATCTTCGCTTGACTTGACAACTTTGCGTTTCGATCAACATTTCTAAAATCACCCACTGTTCCTTGCATTTGAGGGACTAACTGTTGTTATCAATGGCTTATAGATTTACAACAATTTCACAAGATTTGAATAGGTTTTATTTGGCATATCACTCATAAATGAATTGCAGTGCGGTGTTTACAATATGGCGCAACTGGCAAGCTCGGGATGTGCGATCAGGAACGTTTCTGTCCCCTTCTGTGCCCGCATACTCATATTCTGTGCTCATACTGTACTCGACTTTTCCTTTTTGTCTTTTTTAAAAATTAGTTCCACGCGATATCTCACATCACAAACGAAAATTTTATTTTCCACCCAGTGGAGATTCGACGCTTATGGCGGTTTTGCACTAGGCGAATATTTTCGCGCGAAGCGAATTGCTATATTCATATTTTTGATTAGTTCCAGCTGAGACCTCATAAGTGACATGTATAGAACGTAATTGGACAACCATACATGTAGTTGGGACAAAGAGTGTTCATTTGACTATTCAATGACAATAAACCAGTGCGTCGGATAAATCTTATTTCAATTCATAATATCAGGCTGGGGAATTCAGTATAACGAATTTGCAAGTGTAAATAGAAATGCAAATGTCTATTGTGGTTTTAGCCTGATGTTATGAATTAAAATAAGTTTTATCCCGACGCAGCTGAACACGTCATTTTGACGCGCAGTGGACATTACGAACTGGCTTATTAGATAAATTTACGCAAGAGTATTGCATAATATGTGGTGATTTCAAGATTGACTGCAGGCTATCAGACGAAGGTCAGAAACAGCAGATAGTTAAAATATTTGGTTCCTCATATCAGCAAAAGTTGCATCTACCTTCCTACAACCGATAATGGATCACTTCTGGATCATATGTACACCAATATTGAAGACGAATACGCGTTACAATTGGAATATATGAATCGTATTTTTCAGACCACAAACCGGTGTGGTGTGCCTTAAAATAGATGAGACATGTATATACATATAATACATACATCATAATGTTCGCTTCATCATATGTCTTACACATGCACAGGTTTAAATTTAAAAAGTTTAAAAACTACCAAACGTAATTTTCGACTTCAGTACAAGTTATAACCATTAGCTATAACCTTCGCGACAGCTGAGTGAATAATCAAACTAAACCTTAACTATTTAAACAACCTGTTAACAAACATATTTTGTATACTATAATAAAATTGTCGTATATTATGTAATAAATGATTGCTGGTAGTATATTGGAATAACGAGACCATTGGTTGCGTTATAAAACAACCCTGCATGGTTATAAGCAAGCTGATAAGCGACCTTTAGGGCTTTGTCACCTATCCCTCGTTTTGAACGTTATCTCGATCAATTATTTAACCGTTTTCAATTGTGAAAACAGATTTGGAATTGGCGAGTGTAAATACATAACACACGTACCTATTATAACATATATATATCGCTAAATCGTAGAATACCCGTCCACTTTATACACAAATATCCAGCATATATCAATAGTGTATTACGCAAATTACACACAATAAACTGTATACGTTATCTCGATCAATATTTAACCAATTTAAATTCTGAAAACAGATTTGGAATTAGCGAGTCTAAATACATAACACACGTACCTGTTATTTTACGCAAACGTCTATACCCTTCGTAAAAACCTCTTTATGTTTTAGTTCTTCTGATCACAAATCAATAATGGCCGCTAGAATTTCTCTGCTCAAATATGCTCCGACTCAAACGGATCACCCAAAACGACATTTTACTACCTTATAAGGAGTTACCCTACCATGTGCGGATATATATATATATATATATATATATATATATATATATATATATATATATATATATATATATATATATATATATATATATATATTGCACACAAAATGTGGGACATCAAAAAACCATGCCAGAGCGCTCAAACTGCAAGCTCAAACTGCAAACAACGAGCTTCACATCGCATATATAGATGTGCAAAGAACCATTACACAATCAATGATAGGTGCAAAGAACCCATTACGCAATCAATAATAGATGTGCAAAGAACCATTACGCAATCAATACTAGATGTGCAAAGAACCCATTACGCAATCAGTAATAGGTGCACAGAACCCATTACGCAATCAATAATATATGTGCAAAGAAGCATTACGCAACGAATGATAGGTGCAAAGAACCTTATTACGCAATCAAAATACTCATGGTTGAACACTTAAATTACGCGACCATCGCATGTAAAACGAGCCCACGTCAAAATGCTCATAGTTAAACTCGCAGATTACGTGTGTAAAACGAGTTCATGTCGCAACGCGCATGGTTTAACACGCAAACTACGCGACCGGCGTATATAAAACGAGCTCACGTCGCAACGCGTATGATTGAACACGCAAATTACGCAACCATCGTGTGTAAAACAAACTCACGTCGCAATGCTCATGGTGGAATGCGCAATTACGCGACCATCGCGCGTAAAACGAGCCCACGTCAAAACGCTCATGGTTTGGTTGAACACGCAAATTACGCGACTATCGTGTGTAAAACGAGCTCAGGCCCATTGTTTATTCACCGGGATGGCAAACCTCTAACTAGCGCGAATCTCTCAAAAAGGCTACAGAACCTTTTAATGCAGGCAGGACTTCAGGGAACTTACTCGGGACACAACCACCAGACCACATAATCAAGTTATTAGGACGTTGGGAAAGCAACGCATACCGACTATACATTCGCACACCAGCACGCATGTTGGACATTCCCACTCACGCAATCGATCAGAGGCCCGAGGAATCAAATTACGCAATCCATAACGGGTCCGATGACTCAATTACGCAATCGATACGGGGTCCGATGACCCAATTACGCAATCGATACCGGGTCCGATGAACCCAATTACGCAATCGATAACGGGTCCGATGAACCCAATTACGCAATCGACAATGGATCCGATGAATGCAATTACGCAATGGATAACGGGTCCGATGAACCCATTTATGCAATGGATATAATGAACCAAATTACGCAATGGATAACGGGTCCGATGACCCAATTACGCAATTGATAACGGGTCCGATGAACCCAATTACGCAATGGATAATGGGTCCGACGAACCCAACTACGCACTCAAACCGGGTCCATACTAGGCCCAATGGCCCGGATCATAGGACAGCCAGCTGGATCCAATCGGCGGCGAACCCAATAGGAGGTGCTTGGAGGCTGAGTTCTCATGTATGAGACCTCAGCTTGGTGATCCGAACGAGCTCAGGTCGCAACGCTCATGATTGAACACGCAAAGATCATCGTTGAACGAGCTCAGGTCGCAACGCTCATGATCGAACACGAAAAGATCATCGTTGAACGAGCTCAGGTCGCAACGCTCATGATTGAACACGCAAAGATCATCGTTGAACGAGCTCAGGTCGCAACGCTCATGATTGAACATGCAAAGATCATCGTTGAACGAGCTCAGGTCGCAACGCTCATGATCGAACACGCAAAGATCATCGTTGAACGAGCTAAGGTAGCAACGCTCATGATCGAACACGCAAAGATCATCGTTGAACGAGCTCAGGTCGCAACGCTCATGATCGAACACGCAAAGATCATCGTTGAACGAGCTCAGGTCGCAACGCTCATGATCGAACACGCAAAGATCATCGTTGAACGAGCTCAGGTCGCAACGCTCATGATCGAACACGCAAAGATCATCGTTGAACGAGCTAAGGTCGCAACGCTCATGATCGAACACGCAAAGATCATCGTTGAACGAGCTCAGGTCGCAACGCTCATGATCGAACACGCAAAGATCATCGTTGAACGAGCTCAGGTCGCAACGATCATGATTGAACACGCAAAGATCATCGCTGAACGAGCTCAGGTCGCAACGATCATGGTTGAATACGCAAATTACGTGACCATCGTTGAACGAGCTCAGGTCGCAACGCTCATGGTTGAACACGAAAAGACCATCGTTGAACGAGCTCAGGTCGCAACGCTCATGGTTGAACACGCAAATTACGCGACCATCGTTGAACGAGCTCAGGCCGGTCGTTGCGCTCATGGTTGAACACGCAAATTACGCGACCTTCGTGGGAACGAGCTCAGGTCGCAACGCTCATGGTTGAATACGCAAATTACGTGACCATCATGTAAACGAGCTCACGTCGCAACATGAAGCCTGAAGCGACGTGAAGCTCGTGAGAAATCGATCCCTGCCACGTCGAGATTATCACCCTCGCAAGCGAGGGGAAAATTACTTTTTTACCAATAAAGTTTTTGTCATTATCCCGGTGCCATTTTTACCGGTCCATTTTTTCCGATCACCAGGTAGCGGTGTTGGAGATCATAAGACTAATTTCGTAATGATACGTGAACTAGAATGCATGACGTGGTAGGGCAAAGAGTTGAGAGTAATCCGATACCGTTATGAGTAGTGATACCCCCCATATAGCGTGAATATTTAATGAGGTCCTGTATAGCGTGAATTTTTGACGAGCTTTCAGATTTTAGGATTACGTCATGAGTTCTCGTCTCCTTAACCCTAATTATTTATTCAGATACGTCATTAAACCTTCAGCATCCTAAACCCTAGCTCGTGTACCTGTAGGACCTATCATTATCCTTTTAAACTCCAACCGATTCCATTCCATTACGTCATTTATTTAGGCAATTCCGATTAGCCGCCGTCCGATGATGGTATCAAAAGGTCGCTCTTTAGATCTCTTAATAATATAAGAAACGCCTTTGCATCTATACACTTCGCCTCTCTGCGGCAATGTGAATGTGGGACAGTAGGCAGCCCGAGAGCAGCGCATGCGCACAATCGATCTTGGCAAAATATTATAATCTGGAATGAAGAAACTTATACTCTCTTACTAACTCGATCAACAGAGAGTGGATATTATTTGGGATAAATTAAGACAAGGCAATGTTGATATCGATAAAGATACGCTGCTTTATCACATTGGAACCTGTTTAAATTAATACCATGGGTTGTTCGATAGTCTAATATACACGGAGTCCAACGAGTCATAACGGCTTTTACGAATGTATCGGACTTTACGAAGTTTACTCTAGTGTATAAAGTAAGCGATTCCTTCGATGAACAATCACTTCGGCAAGCTAATCGAAAAACGAATTCAAACGTATTGATTTTCCTAAGCGAGATAAAACCTTGCTTGGTATATATTATATTAATATTATGGGCGCTGCGTTGGCAGTGTTTATGATATTTAGCAAAGTGAAAAGGTGGTGAACTGCCGAGATTTTTAACGAGATACTGATACTATTAGCTATTAAATTATTCAAGAGATAACTTGTCAAACGAAGCGAAGGTTGAGTGCACACACAGACAGTAGCGCGTGGGTCGTTAAGAGTCATTAGTGTGAAAAACAGTCTAATTAATTATATCTCATTTGTTCTATTTAGTATAAGTTCACGTATTGTTCACGTGTCTTAGTAATAAGGTGTGACGTCATTGACTTATGGTTGTTCACGTGCACAGTAATTTTACTGAGCCTTCGAATTATTACTTGTTATTCAAGAGTCGTTCAAGTCCTCAAGATAGATGATGTTTTTATGTTTCTTTATATTTTGTTTTTATATTAAATAATCTTCAAAGGTAAAAGCTAGTCTGTGTCCATATTCGATTCGAAAGTTTATTACATGGCGCCCAACGTGGGGCGGCCAAAATGTCAAATGGTTATTATTAAATTATGGTTATTATAAATTATTAGACTTCCACAGCACAAGATATGTTTCCATTTTCGGACAGTATGCTCTTCGTTTTAATACTGACTTAGCATATTCTTCGCATAGTGAATCATCATGCTCCAGCGGATACTAGTAAAATATCCGCTGACAATATTAGGCGACCGCAGGCTCAAGGTGATTCACGGTATTCCAAATAAATGACGTAATTGAATCGGTTGGGGTTTAAAAGGATAATGATAGGTCCTACAGGTACACGAGCTAGGGTTTAGGGGCTGAAGGTTTAATGACGTATCTGAATAAATAATTAGGGTTAAGGCCAGGAAGACGAGAACTCATGACATAATCCTAAAATCTGAAAGCTTTTAAGAATTCACGCTATAAAGACCTCATTAAATATTCACACTATATGGGGGGGGGGGGGGGGGGGTATCACTACAGTTATGTTGGATTAAAGATTGGAATGTTGGATACCGAAAGTCGAGAGTGAGAATTAGTGACTGTGCGATGGTAACTGTGCGTGATGGTGCTTGTATGTGAGAAAGACGAGACGTCGTGTGTGGTGTTAAGGCGAAATAAAAGATTCAAAACTAAATTACGACTTGTCGTTGATACTTGGAGAGGGAAATTCGCAATACGCGGCATCTTCAACGGGTTACAAGTACTGCCGTGATTTCGAGCAGTTCGCTGACCTAGAGAAAGTGAGACCTCGCGAGAATGAGGTAACGGATGACCAACCTGGAGCGGAAGCTGTGATCACCATAACTAAGTGTTATTCTTAAAATATATCCTTAAACTTACGCTGAACTTGTAAACGAAGATGAAGAACTCGACAGAAGATTTCGAAAACAATGATGAAGATTAAGGACATGAAACAAGCGATCGAAGAGAAAATTTTGACGGCGACAGAAAATAAAGTCACGAAAGATGATGTTAATTAGGTGAATCAACTAAAGGAAGAAATTCTGCACTTGAGATTTGACAACGATTTAGAAGAAAGTCATGTGTGGCAACAGAGACAGTAGCTAGAAAGAAGATAAGATGCAGCAAAAAGTACAATTCTGCCAAGTTACCAAAACTCGTGATCGCACGGCTCAATGGATCGTATCAAGATTTCCTAATTGAAGGAGTTTGTTGTACCCCAAATACGAACATACATTGAAGGATTATTCTTGCGGACTATAGATAAAAGAGCATTATCGAATGTTTACCAAACTGCTTCAAGTCCTATACTCTACTGGACAGATATAGAAACTCGGTCGAAACGAAATCGCAAGAGAAGCAACCTGAACTTGCGCCCAAACACAATACATGGGTTGATCTACAAAATACTTTCAAATACGACACGTCGAACACAAGGATCGTAAACGCGTGGGCGAAGAGATCGAATGTAAAGTATCGAAGATGGTGAGTCAACTACACCAACAAATCCGTCAGCGTTCGACATCCAACAACGGTTTTGAAGAAAGTGTACGCGGTAACGACGACAGAAACAGCAGCTTGAAAGGAAAATCAGTTCCAGTAATAAAGAACAATTCTGCCAAGCTACCAAAACTCATGATCGCATGGTTCAATGGATTGTATCGATTTCAACAATAATAATAATATATCATCAATAATTACGTAGCAATAATCGAAATCTTTACTTATCTAAGACCAGCACAATGTCCTTAAATATAGCTTTTCGTAACGAGGAGCTTTGTCCTGGAATAGTTTAACTGCAAATGTTATCGATCAGGTCATAAAGGGAAATATTAATATTTCATTGAGTTCTTTTGAAAGTGTTCCTAAAACTTGTTATAGTCAATAATCGTACTAACAATAATTTCCTTAAGTTAAGTGTAAATATTAGTTATACTAGTTATAAATGTCCCGTCGCATGCGAGGCAACGCAGCGAGGGTGACAATCTCGCCGCTTGCGGTTATCGTTGCCACCGGAAATGGGAAGGATGGCACAGACTTTAATGTCTGAAACCAAATGGTTGGAGCTGTTGAAATGGCGGGCTACAGGTTTGTCACCATCATTGATCCTCACGGAACGAAGATGTTCAGCAAACCTGTCTGAAAGGCGTCGCCCAGTTTCACCGATGTAGATTTTAGGGTATTTATCGCAAGAAATGCAATAAATTATGTTGGTGGACGTGCATGAAAAAGCATGACGGATCGTGTGGTCGAATTTGGGGGCAGTAATAACTGTAGTGGGATTGAGAAAAGGGCATGTGTTACAGCGGGAACGGCCGCAAGAAAATGTTCCCGCTGGTGCCGAGGTATTTTGTTTAAGGGCACTATGTACTAAGGATTCACGAATGTTTTTATTACGGCGAAAAGATACCAAAGGGTTGTCGGTGAAAATGGCTGACGTCTCAGGATCATTTTGTAAAATGTGAAAATTCCGATTAATAATATTTTTAACTTTAAAATTGAAAGGATGAAATGTTAGAACTAAAGGAATTTTATTGTTTGAAACTCGTTCCAAAGATGGTTCAAGGGCGTCTAAACGGGGGACGAGAAAAGCTTTCTGAACGGCGAGGTCTAAAAGGTTGGTAGGGTAACCACGTTGGACGAAAAAAGATCTCATTTCCATTGATTTGACTTGAAAATCTTGGTCGTCGCTACATAAGCGGCGAAGACGCAAGAATTGAGAGTAAGGGATGGATTGCTTAGTGTGGTTGGGATGAGAGGATGAAAATAGAAGATAACTATGGGAGTTAGTAGGCTTGTACGAGACCGACGTTTTCAGCGAATCACCATTAATCGAAATTAAAATATCAAGGAACGACACAGAGGTCTCGCTGATTTCCCACGTGAACTTCAGAGCAGGATGAAAATCATCAACAAAGTTGATGAACTGCTCTAAAAGGACACGTGAACACGACGCTGTTCCTAAACAGTCATCGATAAATCTGCCGAAAAAATCAGGCAAGGGACCCGTGTATTGTTCAAAGATCTGTTTTTCAACATAACCAACAAATAAGTTAGCATAGCTTGGACCCATTTTGGTGCCCATCGCAACACCACTTATTTGTTGATAATGTTCACCATCAAACGAAAAATTGTTAAGGGTAAGCACTAGTTCTGCTAAGCGGAGTAACGTGGTTGTGGAGGGTTCTAAATTAGTGCGCTGATCAAAGAAAAACTTCAGAGCTTCAAGGCCATCACAATGGGGAATGACGGTGTATAAGGACTTAACGTCCATCGTGAAAATAAATTTATCGGAACTACTGAAACGTAACTGGTCGAAAATTTGCAGGTTGCGGACAAACCGGCGGACAAAGGTGGCGCTGTTGTTGTCTCGAGAGCGGACTTGTATCGACAAGAGGCTCTTCGTCAACTCAGCGACACCATCTTTTATACTAAATTGAATTCCGATCCCACTCAATCTCACCAAAATCCGTCAAAACTACCATCAAGAATTTCATCCAAGCCGGTGAATTGCCTGCCTCTGCATGCATCTAACCTTATATTAACAACCCCCAGAACGCCTGTCATATATTTCCTACCTAAAATCCATAAACCTAACAATCCTGGCAGGCCGATTGTTTCCGCTTGTAGTTGCCCCACCGAGCTCGTTTCCAGTTTTCTAGACAACGTTATGTATCCTTTGGTTAAGAAGTTGCCTTCTTATATCAAAGATACTAAACATGCCTTGCAAATTTTCGACCAGTTACGCTTCAGTTGTTCCGATAAATTTATTTCACGATGGACGTTAAGTCCTTATACACCGTCATTCCCCATTGTGATGGCCTTGAAGCTCTGAAGTTTTTCTTTGATCAGCGCACTAATTTAGAACCCTCCACAACCACGTTACTCCGCTTAGCAGAACTAGTGCTTACCCTTAACAATTTTTCGTTTGATGGTGAACATTATCAACAAATAAGTGGTGTTGCGATGGGCACCAAAATGGGTCCAAGCTATGCTAACTTATTTGTTGGTTATGTTGAAAAACAGATGTTTGAACAATACACGGGTCCCTTGCCTGATTTTTTCGGCAGATTTATCGATGACTGTTTAGGAACAGCGTCGTGTTCACGTGTCCTTTTAGAGCAGTTCATCAACTTTGTTGATGATTTTCATCCTGCTCTGAAGTTCACGTGGGAAATCAGCGAGACCTCTGTGTCGTTCCTTGATATTTTAATTTCGATTAATGGTGATTCGCTGAAAACGTCGGTCTCGTACAAGCCTACTAACTCCCATAGTTATCTTCTATTTTCATCCTCTCATCCCAACCACACTAAGCAATCCATCCCTTACTCTCAATTCTTGCGTCTTCGCCGCTTATGTAGCGACGACCAAGATTTTCAAGCCAAATCAATAGAAATGAGATATTTTTTCGTCCAACGTGGTTACCCCTACCAACCTTTTAGACCTCGCCGTTCAGAAAGCTTTTCTCGTCCCCCGTTTAGACGCCCTTGAACCATCTTTGGAACGAGTTTCAAACAATAAAATTCCTTTAGTTCTAACATTTCATCCTTTCAATTTTAAAGTTAAAAATACTATTAATCGGAATTTTCACATTTTACAAAATGATCCTGAGACGTCAGCCATTTTCACCGACAACCCTTTGGTATCTTTTCGCCGTAATAAAAACATTCGTGACTCCTTAGTACATAGTGCCCTTAAACAAAATACCTCGGCACCAGCGGGAACATTTTCTTGCGGCTGTTCCCGCTGTAACACATGCCCTTTTCTCAATCCCACTACAGTTATTACTGCCCCAAAATTCGACCACACGATCCGTCATGCTTTTTCATGCACGTCCACCAACATAATTTATTGCATTTCTTGCGATAAATGCCCTAAAATCTACATCGGTGAAACTGGGCGACGCCTTTCAGACAGGTTTGCTGAACATCTTCATTCCGTGAGGATCAATGATGGTGACAAACCTGTAGCCCGCCATTTCAACAGCTCCAACCATTTGGTTTCAGACATTAAAGTCTGTGCCATCCTTCCCATTTCCGGTGGCAACGATAACCGCAAGCGACAAGAGAAGCGTCTCATTTTTGCGTCTACGTTGCTTAGCAACGTAAACGCTATGTTATCGGCGGCGGACTATAGGACTGTGTTTGGACACTGTGACGTACAACCTGGATCACATGACCTAAATAACTTTTAGAAACAGTTGTAGCGTCCATCGACTCCATCCAGATCCTGACATTTTCTCATTTTTCTGTCTACTGTTTGGCCACTGTTTGCTTTGATTTTCCAAATTTTATCAAGGTAAGGCGACAAGTTGAGTGCTAAGGCCACTATTTGTTGCATATTAGTTTCTCATCAGGAACTTTCCCCAAAGTTGACGCGGGCGGGCGGCCCATTACCATTATGCCATTATAAAGGGTGTCACTATTGCCCCCTCCCCAATATTTTTTTGAAGGTATGATAAACGTTTCTATTAAAACGTTGCGCAACAAAATTACGTGAAACACTTCGCGTCTTCGCGTACAGCGTCTAACGCGCTTTTGTTGCGCAACGTTGTTTAGAAACATTGTTTAGAAGTAATTTAGAAGTTTAGAAGTAATTTAGAAGTTGTTTAGAAGTAATAGGCGGAAGCAGCCGCCTATTACCTTGCGCCTGCACGCGTCACCGCTGACACACCCGCAAGGAAATGGTGTGTCAGCGGTGTGTGAGCGGTGTGTCAGCGGTGACGCGTGCAGGCGCAAGGTAATTATGCTCAATCATGCTCCACATGGCGAACAATTCTGTACCAAGCCCCCTCGCATTTAAATTTATAAAAATACGCATGCTCGCACAATTTTCTGTTATGAATTGCCATTGAAGCGATTTGTTGCTACTTGAGGCTTGAAAAAGCGTCAAATGCAGGGAAAGAAATGGTATTTTGGAAAGCAATTCGGTAAAACTTGGTTTGTGAATGTTTCTTATATTAAATATTTTTTTGCAGAAATTATAAATGGTCGAAAATGGCAATAATGGCCATCGAGGCGGCTGCCTGGGAAGGCATGCGGGCGGGGGATGAGAAACTAACATGCAACAAATAGTGGCCTAACGTCATGTTAATCGACATGAAATTTGTTGATCAGTTCTCATGTGAACATTTTCCATTTTTGTGTGGAGTACTAAAAGGCAACACATTCTTATCTTTTATCTGATTCATATTTTGTTTCTGTTTTAGCAGTCTTACAACAAAGATTTGTGAGTTCATCACTTGTGACAGTTTTGTTCTGACAGGAGCGTGTTTGCGCTGATTAAGAGTTCGATCAGATACTCAATTATTTGTGTGGTATCACACAACACACGAAGCCATTGTACTCGTTCGCCCCCATTGAAGCAAAATAACCCGCCCGTTGAAACTATAACTCGTCCGTTGAGCCGGGCTATCTACAACTAGACAGCTACTGTATAAACACAAATCATTTGGAACAGATATACAGAACTCGAATTGGTACCCACAATAGCATTGCAAAAACCAAAGAAGATATTGACTCTCATTTCGAAGGTATCATTTGGAATACAATGCCAATATTGATATTACTATTATACTGTACGTTGTGTATTTTTAATAGGCCAGTACTTACTGTATAATGCTTATCCAAGTGTATATAATTTATCGAGATGGTACAATTTGTGCAGATTTTAGTCAATTAAGGCAATTCAAGACAATTTGGACAAAATACTGACCAGTAAACAATGTGTAGTTTTGTAACTGACAGTAATAATATATACTCAAGTAAAATATATTACAACTTGGGATTCACGATTTTTAAATACCATATTATGTGCTGGAAATAACCTTTATACTTGCATAGGTAATCCATTAAAAATATTTTTTGCTATTAATAACTGACGTGCCAGAATTTATTTCAATTGATGATAAAGTTTATATTATTTACAATATAGTGACTCGTTTGCTTGTGGGGTTTTTCTACATCCCGGGCTTCTTTGTCTGTTCTCACAAGCAATTGTCTTCTGGACGATCCTTTTATTAGTATTAAGGTTAGTATTAGAAAAACATTAGGTGGGGGGGGGGGGGGGGTAGAACCTATTAGGTGGGGTTTAGGGTTAGCAGTTCTATGATGCATTTTATCATACAGGCATGTCCAATCGTATGAAAGCAGTACAATAGCTCATTTCTTCCCACCTAAAAAAAGATCTAATAGAAGACGATTGCTTGCGGGCACTGACAAATAATTTGATGTACACTTAGTAAAACCCTTGCTGGTGAAGTATTTATGATAATAGACAATTAACCATTTTTCATCACTGACAAGTGCTCTAAAATAAAATATTTTCCCACTCTGAATTGAATTATCATTCAACATTGTTTGTTGACTGTAACACAGTAGTAAAATTTAAGATTCTCATTCAAGAGATAAATGGCATGCCAGACCCATGTGGAAAATCTGTATTAATTGATGTTGAAGGTATCCAGAAACATATTTAAACATTTGATGAAGATGGAAAGCTATGCAGTTAATTGTGCAATAATGTATATTACTTTAATACTTTTCTTGCAATAATCTATTAAGGTAATTTTGTAAAAGCTCTGTTGATAATATACTGTGCATTTAAAAGATTTTAACACATTCATTCTGGACACAGGTGTGTAGGAACTGTAGCAGCTTTGGTCGCTACACTTTTTTGCACGACCTTACCATTCTCCGCCTTTATTTACCAAATTTATAATTTATTTTTAAACTTCTGGTTGTTTTTTTACTTTGGGCGTTTCCACAAGCACCACCGGTTTGAATCAATTGGTATTTTTGTAACAACTAATCTAACGCGGGTCCAATATATCATTCCAAGATGAAGTACTGGCCGCTACAGTATATTTTAAATGCCGCTGAACACATAATATTATGGGCTTACATTTTCGTTCCCCACAAATGTTTTAGTTTGGCTGTTTGGCCTGGGTTATTGAATCTGATGGTTATACTGCTTCTCTCAAAATGTAGGAAATAGCGTTTCAGAGCCTTGACCCCCAGACCCCTTAGATGTTTCTCGCATCTTCGTCACTTGCTCCTGGCCTACCCACTTATTAAATGCTTCCTACATGCCTGGGACAATATATGTCCAAAATTGCAATGTAAGATGTATGTAGGATTATTAATACATACTATATGATTGCATGGGTATTCACACTCAAGGAAAAATAACATTGGATGTAGACAATTTTAAACTTTAAAATTAAAATTGAGATAATAACCCAAGAAGTTTTTGTTTAGAAAATTTGAGCTGGTTTGAAAAATCTAATTGCTATATTTGTAATTGATTTATTTTCTAAAATTGCTATATTTTTTGGTTTAAAAAAAAATGGTTTGGAAAATTAAACTGGTTTAAAACAATTGTACCAGATCAAAAATATTGCCCCAGTTTAAATAAATTTGCCCCACAACATATACATGCATGAAGTTGTTATTGTTTTCTAGCATGGCATTGGACACAAATAATTTTGAATTGTATTGTTGATGTTTTTGTTGTAGGTGAAAACTGGGGTATGAATAATTATTTAGTCTATTTAGGCAATCCATAGACCAGCTGGGTCCCATGTTTTCTCAACTGCATTGGAATTCTTCAGTGTAGACACTATACAGTGAGACAATTATACCTGTGCAACAGTAAATACTAAATATCACTATCCAGTACAAAATCCTTTATTTTCTTGATTGTTTTTTTGGTATAATATATAACTGCACTCTACAATACAGCAAAATAATATTAAAGTTTATGATTGACATTGTTCAATGAAACATGTTCCTGTATTTCTTACCCAAAATGCAAGTAATCTAATAACCCATGACCAAGTGCTAAAAAACTACATGTATGCAGTCAATGACTCAATGCATCAGATAAACAATGGGCTATACTAGTAATGGGTGTATAGTTTTACCACAAGAAATATGTTTGTTCAGTTTTTGATGGTTAATATATCTGCACCAGTCCACCAAGTCATGTGTAAAGTAATGATTTTCCTTCATCTGAAATCATTATTGCAATCACTTCCAACGAATGTAAATACCAATAGTAATTGTTTTACTATTGTGTATATCTGTGACACGTTATATACTATCTTACGCCCCATCCCAAATGTAGACGCATGTACGCATTGCGTACCTATTTTTAAACTTGGCACCACACATCCTCTTGGTCTTAACGAACGTTTTTCTTTTATTTAATTTCGTAAAAGCTTTTTGTCATTTTATTTTGCTTGGAACTTTTTATTATTAGCTTATGCACTTTCATTCCTTTTCAAGTCTTTGTTTCTATTATTATCGCCTAATCCCCTTGAATATTGGACCTGTCATTTCTCCCACCCCCTCAGTCTGCTTATTGATCGACTGTAAAAATAGTAAATGACTTAACTTTTCCCATCTCATTAATTATTAGTTAGTTTATTTCCCGTGCATTTGATTGGCTACTTTCTACCTGTGACACCCTTTTGGCATATATATAAGCCCTATTTATTTTATTTCATCTCGTCTTACTCTGATGAAGGGCTCCGCTCGAAACGTCAGTATCTCGTCACTAAATTCTTGGCAGTTTACCACCTTTTCACTTTGCTATATATATATATATATATATATATATATATATATATATATATATATATATATATATATATATATATATATATATATATATATATATATATATAGAAAGGATTTATGGTGAAGGAAAATTTCGAGTGTTGGAATACATACATTTTAAGACCAAACCGGGACCAGTTGCGAAAAATGCAACTTAGCGGCCTTCCGGTAGGAATTGAACCCGCGACCCTGCGACTGCCAGTGCAGCGCTCCGACCACTGAGCCACGGAAGCCGTTGCCGAGAGCCCAGCCACGAGTTCTGTATATATGGTGGTAATGCCGGAGTAGTATAGAGAGTGGGGGTGCGGGCCCAGCGACACCAAACCGTGATATAAACACCAAAACACCACCAAATTTGTACCGAGCCACAACTCGGCAATGTTTTGGTATTTACATTTTACAGTTGACGTTGGTGAGCTCACAGCCTCACTTCCCACACTATTATGGTGATCATTAGTCAATCTAGACACCCCTCCCAGGTTTTCTACTCAATTGATACCAAATACCAAAAAAATAATTTTCGCTAAATTTTCGCTAAATTTAGAGATAGAATGTGTCGCTTCATCATTTTCACACCAAATTTATTCCAAGCCACAATTCAGCGATATTTCAGTGTTTGCGTTTACAGCTGGCATTGGTGGGCTCACAGCCCCACTCTCTATGCTATTATGGTGATCGTTAGTCAATCTAGACGCCCCTCCCACGTTTCCTACTCGATTGATGCCAAATCACAATTTCAGCCACACTCAAAAATAGAATGTGTCGCTTCGTCATTTTCGCATATTTAGAAAAATAGAAAGTGTCGTTTCAACATTTTCACATATTTAAAAAATAGAGTGTGCCGCTTCATCATTTTCGCATATTTAAAAAAATAGAAAGCGTCATTTCAACATTTTCACATTTTTGTTCAACACACTCTGCTGCTGTCTCACAAATTCGCGCGCGAAAAAAAAACCCACTAGATTTTGATTCTAGTGGTGATGTTTATCCAAATGGATAGCGAAATGGTGCTCTTTTGATTGGCTAACAACATTGGCTAACAAATAGCCAACTACTCTACGAATTAGTCCGCTCGCTCACTACCCTCAGTGTCTACCACCTCACTCTTAAAATGGTGATCGTACACATGCTTCGACGTTATAATTCCTCCCGACAGCAAGCCCAAGAAAGGCACGTATGGTGTCACAATCGCGACAATGCTCTCAACGTCTTTCTTTAGTAACGGGTCTTTTTGCAACTCGTCATTTAGTTCCTCAGGGTTCTCAATAGCGTTCAACCCATCTAGTAAGCTAGCGAATTTGCTGATTAGCAAGTCGGTGAGAAAAGCGTTTGCGATTTCCATTCTCTTCAACTCGTGTTGGCGCCATATCTTATCAATAACTTTTGCGGACGCTTTTTTAATGTACGCTTCAGACTGACTTACCACACCGTCACCAGACAGTCTAATAAGTTCGGATCTCCTAACGTCGATGTTGTCCTCCACAGTTGAGGTGTCATCAGTCTCCTCAACTAATTCCTCAATCGTAGGATTTTCCTCACTTTTGCGTTTTACCATCACGCTATTACTTATACCCATATTTTATTGCGGAATAACAACTTCATGACTGTATGGATAGCGCAGTGAGATTTCTAGTCTAGCGTACTTATTATTTTTTAGTGCGGTCACAATCGCCGACGATTTTTCTTTGCTAATGTTTCCAAGGTAGTCATCGATAACGACCTTCATATCACTTTTACTCGGGCAGTAGAAGCAAACGAGCTTACTAATATTTTCTCTGTACGGTTTTGCGATCGACGTCAGTTGTTGTGTGATGACAATAACGCTCAACATAAAATGTCGCGCACTAAAAGCTAAGTTGACCAATTGACTAGTCCTATTCTTAACGTCCTGCCCACTTGCACAGTCGTCCAACACAATCAGAGTGTTAGTGCCTTTAAAAATGCTAGTCACACACTTGAGAACAGCGTCGACACTGTCCTGTGCACAGTCTATCGCTAACACATCAGGGTCGCGCACATATTTCCAATCTTGATACGCTTTGTTCCACTCGAAAGTAGGACAAATCAACACAATGTAGTCAAATTTGTTAAAGTACTCAGACTCTAGTGCTTCCAGCAAGTAATGCGTCTTACCACAAGCTGTCATACCAACAATTAACATGTTAAACGGAGTCTCCATTAACTCACGTTTGATTTAGTACTGGATTGATTGCAGCCCATTGTTCATGAAGTTGACCAACCCATCGCTTATCACAAACACCCTACACATAACATTTGCAGTCGTCGCTTTTTTAGTGATCTCAAGAAGCACACCAGATTGTGTGTTCACAATTTTTTTACCAGTGGCGACGTTGTAATTATCTTGAACGCTCCTCAAGTCAATAACCAACGCAAAACCACCTTTATAGAATTTCTGTATGGTTATGAACTGAGCGTGTTCTTCACCCAACCCAAACAGTCGTTTCGCCTCTGCGTAGAACTTCGACTTTGGGATGCCTTGTGAGTACACACTATTTGGCACGCCTTCGATTGTGACTCTAACACTCTCGATATTCGGGTAGAGAAACTCCTCGCTGTCTGTTCGCACCTTATTCGTGAATAGCAACACAATTGCCTTCATGCTTTTTCTTGGGAGATTAACGTTCTCATTCACAATGGTTGTGTCTTTGTCCCATTCAGCGGTTTTCATCAATGTAACGTGCTCGTATGACAAACTACGACCACTTGCGTAACCCGACGCTATCTCGTCAGCAAGCTCCTGGTTGTCGATCGTTTCGTACTCAAGCTCGAGGTTCTCCAGAGTGTACCCACCTACAGTCTCGTTGGATTGCGCCACCATAATGTCCGTGGCCTTTGGGAGTGTGATCACATACTGCAAATTGTTGTTCATGCTGAAAGGAGCGTACAACCCGTGGTCATTCATAATTTTACCAAGCTTAATCCGCTGTTTCGTTCCAATCACACCAAACATCAACGCGTCACTAACTTTAGCGACGTTCCCACTTGTCGCACCACTGTCGTCCTTAGAAATTAGCTTTCTCAAGTTCTCACCACCAATACCATAATCAATCAGTTGGTCTCGCACAGTGACACTTTCGCAAAGGTCGCGATAAACACCAGTGTAACTTTCCCCACTGTTGTCGTACGCAGTCTCCCCAGCTAGTTTCACAACAAGTTTCTCAACCAACAACTTGCTCACATTATTCAAGAACCAACTTTTGTCATTCGCATTCTTAAAGTCGAACACTAGACCCAACGATCCAGGTACCAAACAGCTACTAACCTTGAGCTTCGGTATGTTAATGTAAAGTTCCTCACCAGGGCTGACTTTATTAGGGTTCAACGTGATCACATGTTGTGTTCTCACCCCCTTTATGCTGCCCATAGTCGATCGTCTAAAACCAGGGCTCAACTCTGCTGATGTGACGTTCATATACTTTACATATGTTTTATCATCTTCGAAGCTGAGACCCTCAAAGCTGAGACTACCGTTTTAGCTTGTAATAATCATAAGCGAACCACGCAAGTACCACAGCGAGTACCCACAGATTTTGAGCCAACCAAGCGAGACCCTTCGCACCCAACGTCAACACATTGTAAACTAAATTAGCCAACCCAACAGCCCATGGACCCATCTTCGTTATCGCGTTCTTAACAGCCTGTGCAAATGACCTTGTAGCCATAGCGCCTTTCACAACAGCAGACCTACCAGCGATAATAATTGTTGTTATAATTCCAGCCATTGAAATTGCTACAGCGCTCAACCCAACCACATTTTCTTTAGCCCACTCCTTGAACTTCTGAAATCTGTCAATGTCGATCTCTTGTTGTTCTCTAACCTCTTCTATTTCTCGCTGCCCTAGGGTTCTGTCTCTGGCCTGCTTGAGTCCTGCCTCTCTTTCAAACAAACCAGCGTGCTCTCGCTCTTCGTCAGGTGTGAGACCACTTTGGTCAGCTTTTCTATTTAGCTCCGCCAATCTTCCACGCGTTTCACCTATCACCTCTTGAAAGTGGTCTGCCTGTGCTTGCAGTGCACCATCGTCACCTATTCTTGACTCGCGCAACACACTCTCGTTTGGATTAAGCACACCACCTAGCTCACGGTTTTCGTTTTGTGATAGCCCAGGTATGTCATCGCTATCCACTCTTGTCTCAATTACTGGGAAGTCATCAGGGGCCACTTCTGTTGTGACAGCTGTTATTTCTGCGCTATTGGGGATTTGTTTAACTAACTCTTTGAACTGCTTAATAGCCCTTTTACTATTGTTATCTTTACTGTAGATCAAATCGTCTCCTTTAGGTTTTAGAATTAGCCTGGGTCCTCCATACTTACCATGTACGCCTATTGGCTTGAAAAGAATAGCCTCTGAGTCCGTAACCTGCGACCTGTTAACTATTTCCCTTGACGCGTCGTCGTGGCCAAGAGTTTTTCCACTCACTTCGTTTATTTTCTTATTTATTAGCCTGATTCTTTTTACTTCATTTCTTATTACCTCTTTGTTGTACGCTTTTAGCTCACCAAGTCTTCTCTCCATTTCGTCCTCCTCTTCAAGAGCTAAATTGTAACTCACATCATTGACGTCACCATATGACTCTTGCTCAACAAACTCTACTGCGCGGGGACTTCTGTGTTGGTCCCCCTTATTGTCACCGTCTTACCATCGTCAGTGTCAATGAACGACGTCTCTTTTTGCCCACCTCGCCTTCTAGCTAGCTCGCCTCTTGTCTCTCTCACATAGTCTCGATGTTCGTCGTAGTCAATGCGAACGTCTTTCGGCATCTCATTCATACCATACTCAATGGTTGTGTCGCTGAGCCATTCTTCGGCGTCAGTGAGCCCTTCCTCTAATTGCTCATCAGTGACGTCTTCATACTTATCGAAGTTCTCCATATCGATCTCGTCAAAACCTCCACCACCTCCTTCAGCCATACTACATTAGCTCACATTTTGAATATCGCTTTCTGGTACCCACGAATTATGTTTGCTCTCATAACCCAACCATTTGACCAGCGCCATCTTCTTCCCTCCGACTTTCTTTCTTTTCAACACCTTTTCAACTCTGTACACATCGTCACCACGTTTCCTATTGACCAGCGATAATTCCTGTTCATAAAATTTACCAATAATCTGTTCACCGGTGTGATCCTCAATCTCGTACACATTCGGATCACCACGAATAACCTTTACCACTTTAAACAGCTCTTCAGTGAAGTTGGCCTCATAGCCCTTTGTGAACACACTCTTGTACTTACTAATTCTCACTGACTCGCCAACTCTAAACTTTGGCAATGGGTTGTCCGCAAATTGGTGACCAAACAAAGTGGTCCACACTTCGCCTTCGTTTGACTTATTGACACCCTTCGGCCTCATCATAATACTACGGTTCACACTGCTATTGTAGTTGTCCACAAACTGGTCCAAAGCGTCAATCCATTTGTACGTCCCGCGGGTGTAAAAGTACTTCCACATAATATTCTTGAGACTTCTGTTAAAACGCTCAACAACAGCAGCCTTTTTATCGCTCTTAGTGCTGAAATATTCAACACCATGTTTTTTCAACAAACTTTTCACACCAACGTTGTAGAACTCAAGTCCATCATCAAATTGCGCTAACTTAGGTGTGGTCCCAAACCGATCTTTAAAATCACTCAACAATTTTCCAACAGCCTTAGTCATGTTCTTAGTGTCTTTTCTGTAAACTGCAATTCCGAAAGCGTATCTACTCAATATTTCAATGCCTGTCAATATCCAATAGTACCCTCCACTCTGTTTTGAGTACTTACTCATGTCCACTAAATCCATTTGGAGCTCTTCACCAAGAAATCCAACAAAAGTCGCACGGAACTTATGTCTTCTCCGCACAATGGGTTTGTACCTAGTGTAAGTGTCCGGCGCTGTCAACCATTCTTTCACTGTTTTTCTAGTTACTTTCAACCCGTCTCCTAACGCACTTTGATACAACCTCTCTTGACCACTGTACCCCGACGTCTTGGGATTGTAGTAAATGTCTCTCAACCCTTGCTCTGTCTCCACACCAAGCTCCATATAACTCACGCTACATACAGTTCCAATAGCACCGCGCCAATGTCAGCGTCAATTATCGAGTTCGTCGGGTTGCGCAGTAAAATGTACAGCTATTTGAAAGAGGGTGGGGGTGGCGGGAAAACCGCTAAAGGTATTAGAAAAAATATAATTAAAAAAGTAATCAGACATGAAGATTACAAAAGTGTGTTACTTGAGCAGAAACAATTGCGACACACAATGAAGACCATTAGAAGTGTCAAACATCAGATTGGTAGCTACGAAATTAATAAAGTGTCGCTATCCTGCTTTGATGATAAACGACACCTTTTAGAAAATGGTATTGACTCCTACGCGTATGGTCACAAAAACATTGTAGTGAGAGACACCACTGAAAGTAGCAGTGAACAAACGGACTAATTCGTAGAGTAGTTGGCTATTTGTTAGCCAATGTTGTTAGCCAATCAAAAGAGCACCATTTCGCTATCCATTTGGATAAACATCACCACTAGAATCAAAATCTAGTGGTTTTTTTTTTCGCGCGCGAATTTGTGAGACAGCAGCAGAGTGTGTTGAACAAAAATGTGAAAATGTTGAAATGACGCTTTCTATTTTTTTAAATATGCGAAAATGATGAAGCGGCACACTCTATTTTTTAAATATGTGAAAATGTTGAAACGACACTTTCTATTTTTCTAAATATGCGAAAATGACGAAGCGACACATTCTATTTTTGAGTGTGGCTGAAATTGTGATTTGGCATCAATCGAGTAGGAAACGTGGGAGGGGCGTCTAGATTGACTAACGATCACCATAATAGCATAGAGAGTGGGGCTGTGAGCCCACCAATGCCAGCTGTAAACGCAAACACTGAAATATCGCTGAATTGTGGCTTGGAATAAATTTGGTGTGAAAATGATGAAGCGACACATTCTATCTCTAAATTTAGCGAAAATTTAGCGAAAATTATTTTTTTGGTATTTGGTATCAATTGAGTAGAAAACCTGGGAGGGGTGTCTAGATTGACTAATGATCACCATAATAGTGTGGGAAGTGAGGCTGTGAGCTCACCAACGTCAACTGTAAAATGTAAATACCAAAACATTGCCGAGTTGTGGCTCGGTACAAATTTGGTGGTGTTTTGGTGTTTATATCACGGTTTGGTGTCGCTGGGCCCGCACCCCCACTCTCTATACTACTTGCCGGGATAAGATTCTGGGTATATTATACGTAATATTTGGCATTTCACTCGATCAACTACATGTTGAAAGGATTTATGGTGAAGGAAAATTTCGAGTGTTGGAATACATACATTTTAAGACCAAACCGGGACCAGTTGCGAAAAATGCAACTTAGCGGCCTTCCGGTAGGAATTGAACCCGCGACCCTGCGACTGCCAGTGCAGCGCTCCAACCACTGAGCCACGGAAGCCGTTGCCGAGAGCCCAGCCACGAGTTCTGTATATATGGTGGTAATGCCGGGATAAGATTCTGGGTATATTATACGTAATATTTGGCATTTCACTCGATCAAACTACATGTTGAAAGGATTTATGGTGAAGGAAAATTTCGAGTGTTGGAATAGATACATTTTAAGACCAAACCGGGACCAGTTGCGAAAAATGCAACTTAGCGGCCTTCCGGTAGGAATTGAACCCGCGACCCTGCGACTGCCAGTGCAGCGCTCCGACCACTGAGCCACGGAAGCCGTTGCCGAGAGCCCAGCCACGAGTTCTGTATATATGGTGGTAATGCCGGGATAAGATTCTGGGTATATTATACGTAATATTTGGCATTTCACTCGATCAAACTACATGTTGAAAGGATTTAATATATATATATATATATATATATATATATATATATATATATATATATATATATATATATATATATATATATATATATATATATATATACCTTTATGGTATTGAGCACTTTCAACGTTCCGTGAACAACATCACATTCGTTTTAGTATATATATATATATATATATATATATATATATATATATATATATATATATATATATATATATATATATATATATATATATATATATATATATATATATATATATTTTTTATATATATATATATATATATATATATAAATATATATAGCAAAGTGAAAAGGTGGTAAACTGCCAAGAATTTAGTGACGAGATACTGACGTTTCGAGCGGAGCCCTTAATCAGAGTAAGACGAGACGAAACGAAACAAATAGGGCTTATATATATATGCCAAAAGGGTGTCACAGTAGCTAGAAAGTAGCCAATCAAATGCACGGGAGATAAACAAACTAATAATTAATGAGATGGGAAACGTTAGATCATTTGCTATTTTTAACGTCGATCAGCAAGCAGACTGAGGGGGTGGGAGAAATGACAGGTCCAATATTCAAGGGGATTGGGCGATAATATTAGCATAAGAAACAAAAACTTGAAAAGGAATGAAAGTGCATACGCGAATAATAAAATAATAATAATAATAAAGGTTCCAAGCAAACTAAAATAACCAAAAACTTGTAGGAAATTAAATAAAAGAAAAACGTTCGTTAAGACCAACAGGATGTGTGGTGTCAAGTTTAAAAATGAGACGCTTCTCTTGCCGCTTGCGGTTATCGTTGCCACCTGAGATGGGAAGGATGGCACAGACTTTCATGTCCGAAACCAAATGGTTGGAGCTGTTGAAATGGCGGGCTACAGGTTTGTCACCATCATTGATCCTCACGGAACGAAGATGTTCAGCAAACCTGTCTGAAAGGCGCCGCCCAGTTTCACCGATGTAGATTTTAGGGCATTTATCGCATGAAATTATGTTGGTGGACGTGCATGAAAAAGCATGACGGATAGTGTGGTCGAATTTGGGGGCAGTAATAACTGTAGTGGGATTGAGAAAAGCGCATGTGTTACAGCGGGAACGGCCGCAAGAAAATGTTCCCGCTGGTGCCGAGGTATTTTGTTTAAGGGCACTATGTACTAAGGAGTCACGAATGTTTTTATTACGGCGAAAAGATACCAAAGGGTTATCGGTGAAAATGGCTGACGTCTCAGGATCATTTTGTAAAATGTGAAAATTCTGATTAATAATATTTTTAACTTTAAAATTGAAAGGATGAAATGTTAGAACTAAAGGAATTTTATTGTTTGAAACTTGTTCCAAAGATGGTTCAAGGGCGTCTAAACGGGGGACGAGAGAAGCTTTCTGAACGGCGAGGTCTAAAAGGTTGGTAGGGTAACATGAAAGTCTGTGCCATCCTTCCCATCTCAGGTGGCAACGATAACCGCAAGCGGCAAGAGAATCGTCTCATTTTTAAACTTGGCACCACACATCCTCTTGGTCTTAACGAACGTTTTTCTTTTATTTAATTTCCTACAAGTTTTTGGTTATTTTAGTTTGCTTGGAACCTTTATTATTATTATTATTTTATTATTCGCATATATGCACTTTCATTCCTTTTCAAGTTTTTGTTTCTTATGCTAATATTATCGCCTAATCCCCTTGAATATTGGACCTGTCATTTCTCCCACCCCCTCAGTCTGCTTGCTGATCGACGTTAAAAATAGCAAATGATCTAACGTTTCCCATCTCATCAATTATTAGTTTGTTTATCTCCCGTGCATTTGATTGGCTACTTTCTACTGTGACACCCTTTTGGCATATATATATATAAGCCCTATTTATTTCATCTCGTCTTACTCTGATGAAGGGCTCCGCTCGAAACGTCAGTATCTCGTCACTAAATTCTTGGCAGTTTACCACCTTTTCACTTTGCTATATATTCAAAACACTGTCTACGCAGCACTCTACTTTTTTATATATATATATATATATTAACGATTTATGGAAGGAAAATTTCGAGTGTTGGAATATATACATATTAAGACCAAACCGGTGTCACAGGAAATTCGCCCCCCCCCCAGGAAATTCGTCCCCCTCCCCTTGGGGGGGGTGGGCGAATTTCCTAGGAATTGCATCCCCCTAGGGGCGAATTTCCTAGGATATTCGCCCCTCTCTCAATTTCGTTTTAAAATCAAAACTTATCAAGAACATTGTTTATTAAATTTAATATTTTACAAAAAAAATACTTAAATATATTCGTTGTTACCAGTTTTTAACAATGAACGATGACTCACACATGCAAAACAACAATATGAACAAAAGTGTTTAGAATTTTAATAAGGTCGGTTGCGGAATATTGGTCTCTTCCACCGATCTCTAAAATAGGACTATATGTGATGTTTTAACACACATATTGTGTGTGATGTTTTAACTTTAATTATCTGGGCTGTGCTTCCTATTCGTGATGTAGCTACCCTCCCCTTTGTTTATATTATTACCAGAGAAAAGAGTTCTCAAAATAACGATTTTGTCGTGGTGACAAAATTAAATATTGCTTTGGAAAATGCATTCATGAAAGTGAATAGCAATGTTGGATAGTTCTTAAAAGAAGTGTTCAAAACTTAGCAGAGTCAGAGTTAAGAAAAAAGTGGAGAAAAACATTTAAACTAAAAAAGAATGATAACTCATTTCGGCGGACAATTTATCAATATTTACCAATCGCTGAGACACAACAGTGACTATTGGCTCGCTTCGACATTGCTATTTTGGCTGCTGACGAGTGGAAATAGATTTATTTCGAATGACAGAAGACACGTGTTGTTACCACATATTGACGGCGAGTGGATTCCAATTTATATCTTGCGACTAAAGAGGAGGGCGAAATTCCTAAAGGGGGGCGATATTCCTATGAAATTTGTCCCCGCAGGGGGGCGATATTACGGCGGGACGAATTTCCTGGGACACCGGGACTAGTTGCATGCGAAAAACGCGACTTCAAGGCCTTCCGGTTGGAATTGAACCCACGACCCTGCCATGCTAGTGCAGTACTGCTCTGACCACTGAGCTACAGAGGCCGTTGCCTAGAGCCTAGTCACGAGTTCTGTATATATAGTGGTAATGCCGGGATAAGATTCTGGGTATATTATAGGTAATATTTGGCATTTCATTCAATTAAACTAGTGTACATGCTCTAAGGATTTATGGTGAAGGAATATATATATATATATATATATATATATATATTGTCAAATACATATATAGAAAAAGTGACATGCCAATATATATATATACACACACACATATATTTATATATATATATATATTAATTAATATTAGAGAGGATTTAATATTGTCAAATACATATATGGAAAATGTGACTGCCCCAACCGGGAATCGAACCCTGGTCTCCGAATCAACGTTTCGGCGCTCTAACCTTTGAGCTAATGAGACACGGTCAGAACAGTGAGTGATTTTTCCATATACATATTAAATTCGCTGCTTTCGCTTGACAACAACAGGCAGACAATCGCAACTAACCATAACGTGGAGCAAGGCCTCTCGAGCGTACTTCCCAAAGTAGCGAAGCGATACACAACTTCTTTTATACAGAGGGCTTTAAGAATAATAATTAATATTAGAGATATTATATAATATTATGTTTACGACTACAGTATATTCTGTGTTCGCTAGTCGACTAAAAGATGGCTTTATTATTTAAAACCAATATAATATTTCTTCATAAAGAAAGAAAACCAGGAAAAAATTTCGGAAAAGAGCACAGTTTGAACAGAGCTCGCTGGGCGATATGCGCGCCGTGAATTTTGTGAAAGAAAACCCAATGCGTACGTACTTCACATTTGATCGCGAAAATATTTTATTTACAGCAATTTGATCTAAGAAACAGACTAAAAGTAAAAGTGTAAGGAGCAACGATATATACTAATTCGTATATGCACAAAGTTATTGGCGATCTTGCTTGTGTTATAAACATAGATTTACTCACCCACTAGGTTTTCGAACATTTCCAAGCGTTCTACTAAGCGTAAAAGTTCGTACGACAAATTAAATCAAAGATCGTTTAATGGTCTACAACATACGTAAATTATGTTAAGCATTATGTTGTATTAGCAAAGTTATTTGCGATCTCGCATTACAAAGTTTAACCCTGAAAAGATGGTAGTAACAAACAAATATTAGTCCGAGCTTTTCGTCAGTTTAGAAACGTTTCCCTCAGCAATGTTATTGGTTTAAACGCTTGGGATTGTCGCTAATACCTAACAGGATATTTATTATGCACTCTCAAAATGCGGTCGCTTATGATGAAAGTAAGCAAAACAATACCAAAAAGCAACAAGTGCGTCTTCTACTCTCACCGTTCCCTGTTCGCACGTGGTCAAAATTCTTGCTTGTTGATTGTAACGTATTTCGCGTTTGGGACGATAAAAAGTGGTTGCTGATGAGATCTGTTTCCTGTATACGTGCGCTGTCACAATTCTTGTATGTTTACTGCAAAACTGAGACGAACGCTTATCTCGAAATAAGTCGCTCATGACAGGTTAAATTTCGTGTTTGGGACACTAAAAGTGGTCAAGTTTGGCAGGTGCTTGCTAATTGCCAGAAAAACTGGTCGTAAACAGCAGGGGGTCGTAAAACACGGGGTCGTAAAACTCAGGTTCTACTGTACATGTTTGTGTAACATAATAGACAAGTATGTTATGTACTTTGACTAGGTAATTCCAAACTGTTTTCAGAATTGAAAGCGGTGAAATATTGACCGAGATATCGTTCAAAATAATACATGACAAAGCGGCCTCCTCATTGCCAATTAATTTCTAAGTACATGACTGTACATAACAGGTTTTTACGAAGCATATGCATGTTCTCATAATATAATAGACCCGTATGTTATGTATTAAAATTCGGTAATTCCAAATCTGTTTGAAGAATTCCAAATCTGTTTCAGAATTGAAATCGGTTAAATATTAGCTGAGATAACTAAAAAATTAAAAATTAAATTTCTACGATGAAACGGCATTTTACAAAGTGTGATCAACACAGCGTCTGAGGTCTGGGGTCCATGGATGGGGAAAATCGTGCAGGGGTGTTAGGATGAAGCTGTTGGGGGGGGGGGGGGGGGGGTTAGAAAAGGTGACCAAGGGGATCATTGCGCATTGTATTTCTAGTTAGATATGTATTAGTTATAAATGTATTAGTTACCTCTGTCAGGAGGTTATGTTTTCAATAAAACAAGAGGTGGTGAACTACTGAGATTTTTAGAAATGAAAAACTGACGTTTCGCGTGGAGCCCTTCATCAGAGTAAAATATGATTGTTTGTTTGTTTGTTTGTCAGTCTCAGTAGGATATCTCAAAAAGTATCAGCAGCTGTAGTCTCCTAGCTGTAGCGGTTTTAATTTATTCCTCAGAACATGCAGATGATAATTACTTACAATTCCTCAAACTACTTGTCCAAGATGTGAGCCTAACGTCATGGTCTCCTTCTTCATTTCTCATCCCAAATGATTCTCACCACAGTCACCAACAGAGAAGGAGAAATTTTGTAGTCTGCCAAAGAAAATCAGAAATGATGAGTCATGCAACAAATCTAGCCAGGCAAAGCTGAATGTTGAGTATCCGAGATTATATATTTATTTATAAAATAATTTATTGATTGAAGTCGTTGTTTTCTCGAGATTTAGATGCTTTAAAAGAACAAAAACTCCAGCCATAACTCAAATAAAAACTCTAAACATAACCGCCTAAGAATAAAGAAATACAACCCTACTAGCTGTGCCAGTACACAAAGAAGCCCATATCAGAGCCACTAAAAAGTATTAGGTTTGGGATTAGGACTATGTTTTGAATTCAGGATATTTATATAAAACATCAGCCTATTTTTCTGTGTGACTGACATGGCATCTAGCCCAGTCACCATCTAAGCTTATTGAAAGACCAAATATGATGTTTAATACAATTAGTGGTGCACTGGGTAGTTGCTAGATAGTAGTTCTTTTCAGGTAGAATAGTTGAATTGCCATATTTTGACTAGTTTTTGGGCTATAACCTGCATTGTGACCGAAATTTGATTCGATGCATGGAAAATTACTAACCGATGCTTCAATTCAGGGTTTGATCAGCCTGCAGTTATACCAAAAACAATGTTATAACTGCAGTCTCAAATAGTACTGTACAGGTAGTTTAAAAGTATAAATAGTATTAAACTATGAAAATGAAATGATTAATTGCACTTGGTCTAATGGTCTCTAAACATGTATGTAAAATATTAAAATATATATATGAAATTATAATTTATTAAGCTTCGTATGAAATAAATTAATAGATCTTATAATCGATACGTGACGATCGTCAAGCTCATATCCTCAGAAAAATGATTCTGATTCCCTTACAGGAATCGAACCTGTAACAGCTTCTTATTGCCAGTGGCTCTAACCATTGAGCTAACGAGACTCAGATGGAGAGCGAAGGTTACAAATGTACTGGTTCAATTGATATATGTATGGCCTATGCGGCAGTCACTATATATAAGTAATGCTTGGATGCGTTCATATACACAAATGTTGTAGTGAATGTGGGAGAGCTCGGAGTGGACAGACGATACATGGACGATCAACAAGCTCATATCCTCAGAAAAATTATTCTGAGATCTTATATATGTAAACAAACTGAAGTGGCATGTTTCAAGTTGTTAAGTATTAACTGTTATGAGCGACTTTGTGTGAGAGCTATATTGTTACTAAATTTCATTACTGAACTTATTTTTTGCAAGTTGATATCTTTTGTCTGTTTAAGAAGATAACCAAGAACACTGCATGGAACAGAAAACAAGCTCAATATTGCTATTTTGTTGTATGTCTATTTTTATTATATTTGAATTAACACAACCTTAGAAAACTGTCAAAAACAAATTACCCGGTATCCGGCCGGATAGTAGAAAATATCCAGCCGGATACCGGATAGTTAGATTATCCACTATCTGGCTGGAGACCGGATAGTGAGATTATCCACTACTATCTGGCCGGATACTAAATCTGGTGCATGCCTAAATACAAAATATTAACTTCTACAGGAGATTCTACAAAGTTTTTGATTTTCACCATAATTAACAGTGTGCTTACTGTATAAATATTTACATCGCCAACCACAAGGCACTTCCATCAGTGAAGCTATCACCCGATTTGTTGACTGATCAATCTCGCTCCGAGAGCCTTCGCCGCCACGCGAAGCAAGTGTGCAATGGCGCTAAATTTACAAATAGTTATAAATTGTAGTATTCTAGTACCCAACCCCAACACAACACCAATCCTAACCCTAACCCCCATCTTAACTGTTTTCCTAACACTAACCCCCAGCATACATGTCTTCCTAACCTAACCAACCCAACCCTAACCCCTGTCTTCTACTTCATTCTAACCCCCGGCTGTATTTACCCCTGGGACAACAATGACAATTACAACTGTAAAGAAATTCTCACCACGTTCACATGCAACTGCAATTTAAAATTCAGCCCTTAAATTTCAAATTTGTAGGTATTTTCAATGCCATCTTTTCAGCAATAATCCACTGTGTTTGGGTATTACTCCATCTCTGGTTATTTTGAATGTGGATGATGAACAACATTCTACACCCCGGGGCACTGCTGGCTGACTTTTCCTCAGTCTGGGTAGATAGTAACAGCCAGAATTGAACCGTGCATAATGGGAATTGAACTCATAACTTTCTGAACACTAGGTTCTATCCTAAATCTTCTGTTTACAACTTTGACAAACAGTACATGGTTTTAATTCACAGGTTAAATCACTCCTTGATGTCCAACTCCAATGTTCTGACAATGACCATTACATGAAAAGGAGAGTTTCTTTTATTGAAGCAACAACGTTGTGACATGAGCAGCAGTACTTTTACTATCAATGGAGTCGAATGTTATGCCAGTGACGATGAGATTGATTTAAGAGCTGCTTGTTTTCTGAAAACATCCATTCCTCCAGAACTTTTAAATCATCCGCAAGTCAAATCAATCCTACTTTGTCGTGAAGATGTTCCCGAATTTCTGGAATCTATCGTCAATAATTTGGGTCCTCAACTATCAATTAACGTTTTCGTTGATATTAATAACAAATCCTGTGAAATCAAAACTGATGAACTTGGTCTCATTGGCCTAGACGTGCGATGCAATGCTGTAAATGTGGTTGGAGTAATTGCTGCATGCAAACGGAAATTGCGGCGTCTAGTTTTGAGAAATTACGAATGTGGTGGTCTAGAGAGACTTGACAGAACCACGATGGCTGATGTGGAAGAATTAGTAATTGCGAGTGATGACACCTTATCTGTAAATGTTGGTTATGATTATTATTACATACACTTATTTCCTTATGAGAAAAAATTTCCAGAAATTTCTTTTCAGAACGTTGTACTAAAAACGTCCAAAAGGCCCTTAACCAAGCTAGACAGAACATCACAACGCAACACAATATCACTCGAAGGTATGACTAATCTTCAAAGATTCTTATTATGTGCTAAGGGAAAGAAAATTGTACCAATCGGAATGGATCAACTAAAGAATCTTCAAGAATTATTTATCTTTGATGATCCGATAGGTAAAGATTTCGAACTGAGCGACAAATTAAACTTGCGAAAAGTAATTTTATTCAATTGCAGACTAACGGTCTTACCTTTGGCCATAACGGCGATGGAAGAGCTGGAGGTACTTGAATTATATTTGAATAATTTCCAGAATCAATTATTATCACTTGCCAAACTTGTGAAACTTAAGCGACTTTTCATTTTCTGTTGTTCCCTCGACGCTTATCCAGTTGGACTAGAAAATCTCACCAATTTAGAAGTTTTAGATCTTGGCAACAACCGTCAACTTGGTCATCAGTCATTTTCAATTGCTTCATTAAAGAACTTAAAAGAGCTGGATATGACTTCCTGTGGCCTGAAAAAAGTTCCAGATGGTCTTGGGAATTGCATTAATTTGGAAGTTCTGATCCTTTGGGGAAATAGTGAACTTGATCAGCAGTCATTTTCAATTCCTTCATTAAAGAACTTAAAAGACCTGGATATGAGTGACTATGACCTGATAAAAGTTCTAGATGTTCTTGAGGATTACATTGGTTTCAGAAATTGTGATGGGAGTTCAAATGACCTAAAGGAATTTCCCGAGTGTTTTGCCAACTTAATAGAAAGGTGCGCGATATTCGACATCGGAGGTAATGTGCTGGAGAAGCCACCTCGAATTATCAGTAACGATGGTAGAAGTCTTTTAAATTATTTTAAAAGCATCGCTAAGTTTGGTGAAGCTCACTACGAACGGCTTAGAGTGCTAGTGATTGGCAACTCTCGTGCAGGAAAAACTAGTCTTGTTAACGGTTTACTGATGGGAGAGTCAAGATTGATGCGCGAAGATGAGAGAACTGAAGGTATTGATATCAGAAAGTGGTATCCAGATCCTGAGAATGAAGCTATCGAATTAGAAATCTGGGATTTTGGCGGTCACATGCACTACCAGAGTGTAAGTCATTACTTTTTTGAAAAACACTCTTTGTTTCTTTTGGCTGTGGATGTGTCAAAATATGAAACAACTGATGAATCGTATGATGAAAATGCTGGCAAGTGGATTGATGAGATAAAGAGTATTGTTGCAAGGCCTGTTGTAATGGTTGCTGCTACAAAATCTGACCTTGTGGAAAATAGCGTCGTAAACGACAGGTGTCAGGATATGTTAAGAAGAATTACCAAACAGGAAAATCTTGATGTGGATTCCATAAAATCAGATTTTGAGAATTTTGATGAAAATGACAACTCCAATACCTATAGAAAGGAAAAGCTTAACTCACTGACAACAGAAAGGCCAGTCCTCCCAAAAGATGTTGTTCGCACATCAGATGAGCAAGAAGATGGAAATGGAGAGACTCAAATTGTTGTTACATCTGCAGGAAAATGGCACAGTCTTGGGTACAATGAACAGTTCCTGAATGTCAACAAGTTAAGCCAGGAACTTGTCCGAACTGGAAACAACATGAATTTGTTTCCGCATCTGAAAACCACGCTTCCACTTTTGTGCGTAGAAATTGAAAAGTTACTACCTACTTTGAAAGAGGAAATAAAATACAAGAACCTCACCAAGTACCTAACATTTGAAGACCTGGAAAAGTGGTTATGTCAACACCTTGAAATATTCAATGAAGTTGTGCAGAAAAAAGAGACTTTGCATGCTGTCATTCTCTACCTGATTAAGCTAGGTAAAGTTTTACATTTTGAACATGTGAAACAGCTCAGAGATTTGATCTTTCCGGATCCCCAGTGGCTTATCATGTTGGTAAAAGAAGTTGTCCACCACAATTTGGAATTGCACCTGCAGTTTAAAAAAGAATTCAAAGCTTGCAACATGGATGCTGTAATGTTTGAAAACGAAAAGCAGCAATTACTTAAGAATGGTCTGCTTTCGCAGTCGCTTTTGCGATGCATCTGGTTTGATGCTATTCCTCAATTAGCAGACTTTAAAAGGATTATACCCTTACTCCATCAGTTTGATGTTGGTTATAAAATGACAGTGAAAGAAGCTGAGTTTGAAGGGAAAGAAATCAGCAACAACTACACATTTATCCCTGCACTTATGCCTGCAGCTCCTCCTTCTGTCATTGAAGATATTTGGCCAACAACTGCTTCACAAGACGAGATTGAAAGAAGTTGCCAATATAGATTCCAGAGTACTATCCCAGTCGGTCTCTTTGAATGCCAAATGGTCCGTTCCCATCATTGTTCAGACTACATAATTCACTGGAAGGAAGGATTCTTTGGAATTAGTTCAGAAGAGCAAGAAGAAGTAAAATTCTGCATCAACAAAAGAAAGGACAAGATTGAATTTACTGCCAGGATAAGGAAAAGTGATGAAATAAACACCTTATGGAAGGTTCTTCTAAGTCTTCACCAGACCTTTGCAGATATGGTGCAAGAATTGTGGCCTGAACTCCGCTATAGAATTTATAATCAATGCCATGAATGTAAGGAGTGTCATTATTGGATGGACTTTGAGCGACTTTTGAGAGATCCCGACAGTTACAGCAAGCTACCTCGTTGCAACAAAACTGGTCGAATTCCTTCTGTTAAAGTTGACAGCACATTAGTTATCCCTCCTCCAGGTAATAGTCTAATATGTTTAAGGTTTTGATGTAGATAACTTCAGCATTACTTCAGTATTACAGCACAATGCAATTTACTATTAAGGCAGGCCTCATTTTGGATTTGATCTAGACTTTTTATTTGAAAATGCCCTGATTGTACCTAAATAAGTGAATGATTGAAGCTTTAAGGTAGCAAGATCTCTCTGAATACATTTTTAATACCATACAATATAACAATTAACCCTTACAACCATTTGATAGAACATGACAAATAATATTTCCACACAAAACGTTTGCATAAATTATGCTAATTAGCTGACGAAATGGCCGCCGATTGGTCAAAATCGGGATATACTTCAAACAAATTTGCCATTTTCCAAACACTATTTCTCCCTCATTTTCCCATATATTTCAATAAGTGGTAGAAATTTTGAATCTGATTCATACTTGTTGGATTATCTGACATAATTAATATAATTTAGGTGGTGGAAATTGAAAAAAAAAGAAAAAAGTATGTCAGAAAATAGCTGAAAGTTTATATTGAAAATGCTACCACCAGAATATGCCTTAGTATATACGCTATAAACTCAGAAACTGTCAGGACCTTATCTCTAAAACTGCCTGAGAAATCTTGTTTGAAGTATATCCCGATTTTGACCAATCGGCGCCCATTTCGTCAGCTAATTAGCATAATTTATGCAAACGTTTTGTCTGGAAATATTATTTGTCATATGTTCTATCAAATGGTTGTAAGGGTTAATTGTTATATTGTATGGTATTAAAAATGTATTCAGAGGGATCTTGCTACCTTAATACATTCAATAATGCAGACACCTTTTCTCGATTATGATGATCTAAAAGAAAATCTATATGATGAGTGTGGCTCTCTCAGAAAATATTATTTTAATTACTGTTGTTTTGAATATATTTAAATATATTTTGTTAACTTTGTTTATCACTGGAGTTTTTATTAGATTGCTCACTAAGTGTTTTAATTTAAAAAAGATTCAAAAAATTGAATAATATTCATTTTGAATATTCTTCATATTTACAGAGGTTGTTAAAGAGTTTCAAAAAAACAAAAGTACAAGTGCAAGTACAGGTATATACATCTATTATTATGTTATATAAGGTTACATCATATGATAGATGCTTGCTGGAAACTTCTGGTTTCATTCAGGAACCCCTATGAAAACATCATATTTCTCATCACAGATGATCAAATAATAAAAATGTGAATTAGCTCTTTGTGAAAGGTATTGTACAGGTATTTGCTTAGATATAGAGCAGGCAAGTTGACTCATTTTGCCAATTGGTGGGAATGATGAAGAAATATATATTAATTGAAAATTATTGCTGCCGTAGGCAGCACACTAATCTTGACATGGTTACTATGTCTCGTGCCCAGACCTCTTTGCGGACCTATGTAAAGTCGACGAAATCGAGATTTGTGAAAATTGGCCTCGAGATGTTTGGAAAGATGTTCAGGTTTATGACGTTTTGTGACGTATTTATCACGCACGTGATTGAAGTCCAACATTGGAACTTGTCAATGCTTTTAATACGCTGTAGTGTTATTGCTGAGCGATCTGTTTGGCGTTTGCAACCCTATTTCAGTGAGCAAATATTCTTTCGTCAAGGTAAGACTACTTAAAGATAGTTATATGTACTCATTTCTTTTCGTTAAACGCTCGCCAAACGGAAATCTGCGAGTTCTTGCCATCATATCAAATTGTTTTGTTTACCTTTACCGTTTTAGGTGTATCTGCATGTGTACACGCAACTCAAATCAAACGAAGTCATTGTGCTCGTTAAAATCAAACCTAGCGAAGCCGGTGACATTTGACAGTTCTCGCCAAAGACAATACTCAATATTTAACAAACAAATATATAACAAACGAAGGTTTGTGCCTGTTGACTCTGTGCAGAGAAAAAACCTTGTCATAATACTTTACCTGAAATGGGAGTGACAATCGATCAATATCGTGCCCGAATTGGTGGACACAACAACGTAAGAATCAAACAGGATTCAACACCACTCGAAGAATAGATATAATCTTTTCTGGAACAATATTGATGTTAATTCAGTTGGTTGTAACAACCAGTATGCAAATTTTTAAACGATTTACATATTCAGTCATAACATGACCAGTTGCTACGGCCAGTTTTGCCACTGGTAACAACTATGGTATTGTTAATATTGATGTCAATATTTTACTTCAGTGTATGTTTATATTTTCCAACAGCAAGTGATAGTGAATATCATGTTACAATGTGTATGTTATTGTTGCTCTGTTGTCGAGAATGGCAAATGATGTCGAAGAATATCCTGGTCTCACAATATATGATGTTGTTCAACCTCGTACCCAGGGCATTTTGCTTCCACGGTGGAAGGTCGGCGAAAATGTCCCTGGGATCGGCCTGTCCATTCTATAATGCGATTGGCTTGTCATAAAACTCAATTAATTCAGCCGAGTATAATTTATTCATCTAAATCTGAATTCTGTCTTTAAATTGTACAGCAAATTAGAAGTGATAACTTTCGCTAAATTGGATATATGCTTCTTCATACCTTTTGTAAGAAATAACCATGGATGTATGGTAAATTATTAGTCTTGTTAGCTGCTTTTATGCCGACAAATGCTGACATGAACAACTCTGATTATTTTTCAATTATTCAGGTCAATAAAGTAGACAAAGGCAATGGAACAAAGACCACAAAAATTATCATATCTAAACACCCAGAAACTGGTCTAGTGGTTACCACACATGTCTATCAGCTGGGAGACACAGGTTCAAATCCTGGGTTGGACCGCCACTCAGGGTCTTAAAAATAATCGAGGAGAAAGTGCTGCCTTTGCAATAATATCAGTAAATGGTAAGACTTTCGGGTCTTCTCGGATAACGACCTTAAATCGTAGGCCCTCTGAACCCCTATCAATTGGGCTTCTAGCCTGTTGTGGTATTCCGTTCACCAAAGAGTGATAAATCTAATAAACTAAACTAAACTAAACTCTGGGTGTCATGTGACCAGCGGATCCCAGGGCCATTTTTGGATGTTGTTGACCCAAGTAAAAGGATTTGTGCTGATTTTAGACAAGGCAATACAAAACAATTTAAACAAAATGTGCAATAATACATTATCAAATAACAAACATTAATGCATGTATGGGATTCATCATTCCTAAATGTCGCATTGTGTGTTGGAAATAACCTTTATACTTTTATAAGCAATTATGTTAATAAAACCTTTTTGCTCTGATAAAATGTATTCTTTGCAATATAGTGACCCATTTGCCGTTTTTTTGCGTCTACGTTGCTTAGCAACGTAAACGCTATGCTATCAGCGGCGGACTAAAGGACTATATGGCTGTGTTTGGGTTTGGACACTGTGACGTAACAACATGGATCACATGACCTAGCGAACTTTTAGTAGTTTTACTTTTTAGAAACAGTTGTAGCGTCCATTTTTCTGTATACTGTTTGGCCACTGTTTGCTTTGATTTTCGAAATTTTATCAAGGTAAGGCGACAAGTTATGAGTGTTAACGTCATGTTAATCGACATGAAATTTGTTGATCAGTTCTCGTGTGAACATTTACGATTTTTGTGAGAGTATAAAAAGGCAGCACTTTCCTTGTGATATTATTTTATCGTGTATATTATATTATTTGATATTATATTATTTTATTATTTGATATTATTATTTTTTATTTTTTAGTAGTTTTAGAAACAGTTGTAGCGTCCATTTTTCTGTATATGCTTTGATTTTCGAAATTTTATCAAGGTAAGGCGACAAGTTATGAGTGTTAACGTCATGTTAAATCGACATGAAATTTGTTGATCAGTTCTCGTGTGAATATTTACGATTTTTGTGAGAGTATAAAAAGGCAGCACTTTCCTTGTGATATTATTTTATCGTGTATATTATATTATTTGATATTATATTATTTTATTATTTGATATTATATTATTTTTTATCTTGTGATATTATATTATTTTATTTTCCTTGTGATATTATTTTATCTTGTCTTTTATCTGATTCATATTTTTTTCTGTTTTAGGAGTCTTACAGGAAATATTTGTCAGTTAATCACTTGTGACAGTTTTGTTCTCAGAGGAGCCATTGTGTTCGCGCTGATTAAGATCTCGTTCGCCATTGAGGCAACAAATATAACTCGCCTGTTGAGGAAACTACAACTCGCCCTTTGTCTTTGAGGCAAACTCGTCCGTTGAGGCAATCTACAACTACACAGCTACTGTATAAACACGAATCGTTTGAAATGGGAGAACGATTGAGCAAATATACAGAGCTCGAATTGGTGCCCACAATATAACAGCATTGCAAAAAGCAAAGGCAGAGTCACTAGCTATATTGTATTTGTAACTCTCATCTCGTAGGTATTATTTGAATTGATATATTATTATACCGCTGCGTACAATTTTTAATAGGCCAGGACCTACTGCATATGATTTATCCAAGTGTATATCATTTATCGAAGTGATACAATTTATCCAAGTGATACAATTTGTGCAGATTTTAGTGATGGCAATTCAAGAAAATTTGGATAATGAAATGCTGGTAAACAATGTGTAGCTATATACTCAAGTAAAAGATATTACAACATGGTATTCACGATTTTTTAAATACCGTTTTATGTGATGGAAATATTAACCTTTATACTTGCATAGGTAATGCCATTAAAAAATATTTTTTGCTATTAACTGATGTGCCAGAATTTATTTCAATTGATGATAAAGTTTATTATTTACAATATCACTCTCCTTTGCTGGTGAGGTTTTACTGCATCCCAGGCATTCTTTGTCAGCGTCCACAAGCAATTGTCTTCTGGACGAGCCTTTTATTAGTATTAGTATTAGTATTAAGGTTATTATTAGAAAACCATTAGGCGAGAGGTTAGAAAACCCCACCGAGGCTGGGGAATAGGGTTAGTTGTTTTGGGGTTAGCAGTTCTATGATGTATTTTATCATACGGGCATGCATGTCCCATCGTATGATAACAGTACAATCTCTCATTTCGTCCCAACTAAAAAAGATCTTATAGAAGACGATTGCTTGCAGGCACTAACAAACAACGCCGGGATATGTAGTAAAACCCTTGCTGGTGATGTATTCATGATAACAGACAATTGACCATTTTTCATCACTGACAAGTGCTCTAAAATAAAATATTTTTCCACTCTGAATTGAATTATCAACATTGTTTGTTGACTGTAACGCAGTAGTTCTCTGGCATGCCAGACCCATGTGGAAAATCTGTATTAATTGATGTTGAAGGTATCCATAAACATTTGATGAAGATGCATGGAAAGCATGCAGTTAATTGTGCAATAATGTATTTTACTTTAATACTTTTCTTAATGCAATAATCTATCAAGGTAGTTTTGTAAAAGCTCTGTTGATAATATACTGTACATTTAAAAAGATTTTAACACAGTTATCCTGGACAATATATGTCGAAAATTACTACATATGTAGGATTGTTACTACATATGTAGGATTATTACTACATACTGCATGATTGCATATGGGTATTCACACTCAAGGAAAAATAACATTGGATGCTAAAACTAATCCAAATACCAACCCTAATGCTAACTTCAATACTAACCGTGGACAATTTTAAACATTAAAATTGAGATTTAACACAAGAAGTTCTTGTTTAGAAAATTTGAACTGGTATGAAAAATCTAATTGCTATAACAGTATTTATAATTGAACTGGTTTAAAAAAACTGGAAAATTAAACTGTTTAAAAAAAATTGTACCTGTGCAACAGTAAGTACTACAGTAAATATCACTATCCAGTGCAAAATCCTTTCTTTTCTTATTATGCTATTTAACTGTTTAATAGGTATAATAACTGCATTCTACCATACAGCAAAATAATATTAAAGTTTATGATTGACATTGTTCAACAAACATGTTCCTGTATTTCTTACCCAAAATGCAAGTAGTCTAACAACCCATGACAAAGTGCTAAAAAACTAACATGCCCATCGGTAGTGCAGCACCGTGCTCATGTGTGCAGTCAATGCATCAGATAAACAATGGGCTATGGGTACCAGTAATAGGTGTATAGTTTTACCACAAGAAATATGTTTGTTCAGTTTTTAATGGTTAATATATCTGCACCAGTCCACCAAGTCATGTGTAAAGTAATGATTTTCCTTCATCTGAAATCACTATAGCAATCACTTCGAACAAATGTAAATAACAATATTAATTGCTTTACTATTGTATATCTGTCACTTCCACGAATCACGATGGTAATTACGCCCCACCCAAAACGTAGACGAATGTACGCATTGCGTACCTATTTTTGAAAATGCACTCAATATTCTATTTTTGGAGTCTCAGTTAAACTATCAACATTGCTTGCTAACTGTTGATTGCAACACTGTTGCAATTTTTAAGACATCTGAAGGGAACATCTGAAGGGATGTGTGCTAATAACTGTCAAAGGTAATAAATAACCTGGTATTTCTCGATTTTGTTTTTTGGTTTATCAAGCTTTGGTAATTAATTATTGATGATTGAAAACAATTTGTGACCATAAATGCGATAACAAAGCAGTTTCCCCTACGGTTCTACCCGCTCCTCTTTACGTCGCCAATCTGTCTTGTAAAATATTGGAATTTCTTTGAAATGAGGCAGCACTTCACTTGCGATAGTAATTTCTAGTTGTACTAAGTCTAAAATGTGCACATGTAATTTGATCATTTGAGATAATAAATACATGTACGGTATGTTGTTTTGGGAGTTCCTGAGTGAAACCAGAACTATCAAATTCTTGTGGCACAAAGGTGGTGTTTTTCAAAATTATCTTTTTTGTTAAATTCTTAGTTATTATTGTGTATGCCAAATGTAAGAAACATAACTCAAATGTTGAGCATGTAGTGAGAAAAGTGCTAAGCGGAGTAACGTGGTTGTGGAGGGTTCTAAATGAGTGCGCTTATCAAATAAAAACTTCAGAGCTTCAAGGCCATCACAATGGGGAATGACGGTGTATAAGGACTTGACGTCCATGGTGAAAATAATTTTTTTTAATTTTTTAAATAAATGAATCGCAGTCTGAAAAGCATTTACGAGACCTGTAAACCCGCAAATTAATGCAAAGATTCTCCAAGATAACTGGATGATTGAGAGAAACACAGATGAGAGATTAAAGAAAGAACTGGCAGAACCGTGGACGAAACGTCAACATGACAACATGGCTGATATAGTCGTTGTCAAGTGAAGCGAGTTCGGACTTTCGTTTTATTGGCAATGAATCGCTGTTGGAAAAGTTTACCGAGACCTGTAAACCCGCAAACCATTGCAAAGATTCTCTCCAAGATGAGAGAAACACAGATGAGAGATCAATCATGAAGACGGAAAGGACAGCCGAAGGACAGGGAAATATTATTATACTGTGTTGACATTTACCAGTGAAACTCCGATTTAATGATTTAATGCTTTTATGTCCATTAAACCGATGTAATTTCGTAACAGATATGTTTCGTATACCTTGCCGTTGTTTGTTATATAAATGTTGACACACGAAGACCTTCAATCGAACAGATATTAGAAAAAAATAGCACATTTATCCCGTGAAACTCCGTAATATTAATCATGAAATGTTGTATTTTTGTCCGATTTAAATCAATTCTATATCGAAATGATCACTTGAATCTGGCGAATCGAACGCTGTAGGTTTCGTCTACTTGTGAAGATCAGATGTTATATGAGAAAATGCGTATTAGCGATTAAAGCCGAGACTCGTCTCTAAAATGAAAGGACATGGCTTCAAGATCTATTCGTTGTTTATACCCGATAATAGCATTCGGGGAAAAAACATTACGAAATAAAAAACTTAATCTATTTATAAGTTCACTTTGACTAAAATAATCTCTTGATTGTTTTTCAGATAAATAGTCTAAACCATGACATTGATATTGACAGTAGACGGTAGAACGTTCCCTTCGAGTTAGTTCTTTGTAGGGTTTTAACTTGCCATCATAACAATGATAAATAAAATACTTCTTCGTTTGAAGTTCAAGAAGAGTTACTTCACGATAACTGGGTCTCTCTCCCTTAAACTGGTAACATTCACAATCCATTATATGAGTGATATGGGATAAAAATAATTTTTGTCGTTCTTGGGATAGCTGTGCTACGCAACTGAGGTTTGGTCACCTTCAAACGCAAAGTTGCAGATTCTCTTAGAACGAGTACAGAGACGGGCAACTCGATGGATTCTAAGAACTAAAGTTGGTGAGCTGTCATATGAAGACAGGCTGAAATCTCTAAACCTATTGCCACTAACTTATGATCGAGAAATCAGAGATCTTGTGTTGGTTTATAAATGTATTTTTGGTTATACCGATTTAAACATTGATCAACTTTTAACCTTCGTAAAGCACAACCGATCTCGCTCACAGAATCCAACCCTAATGCTAAAACACTCCTGTTGTAAAACATCCACCTTTCAGGCATCGTTTTTTAATAGAATAGTAAAGCCTTGGAACTATATATGTAAAATAGCCTCTCCAGAAAAGTTTGCCAGTCTAAGTATTTTTAAAAGCTTTTTGCACACGACATACACCGCCTTGGTGAACAGTACTTTTACTGTAGATATGACATGTACTTGGTCGCTCATAAGAGACTGCCCTTGTCACCGTACTTAAGTCCTAAGTTATATATGTATATATTCTGTATAGTCAATAAGTTTGTTTTCACTAGTTTAGTTTAGGGGTGGCGCCCTGCATGGGCCTCGTTGTCCCGTTTGCGCTAGCCCCATTGGACGTATACCCTGTAATTTTCTTTGTCTGTATAATAATATGTAACCTTTTATATGTATGTCCAATAAAGCTGATAAAAAAAAATAAATAAAAAATAAAAAAAAATTTCTTCTTTACATTGTTTAATGCACAATTATATTTACCCATATACAACTCCTCGATACTCTCTTCAGATTTTTTCTGTTGATTATCAGTTGTCTCTAACGGGATGTAGTCATCTGCTGGATGTAGTCATCTGCTTCTTTAATTTCTATTTCGCTGTTCACGTTCTTCTCAAATATTTTTGCCATCTCTCTCTCTTACACTCAGACTGATCACCCGTGTCACTAATTCTCACTAGGTATTATCAGACATTTCTCAAATGAGAAGTGTTGGTAATACCAGTGTCAGATGATCATCCCTACCATCTCAAATTCTTATCAGCCGCACGGCCAAGAGACTGGACGGAAACTGTATTTTCTCACCAACTTAAACTTTTTACTCGTAACTCTTAAAATTATGAAGCGAATGAAGAAGCTATCGGTGAAGACAATAGTATTGGGACGAAGCGGGAGATCTACTATTCGTGTTCCTTTAAGTGTAGAATCTAACTCGGCAACAGCCACGTTGGTTGAGAGTAGTGGTGGTGCCGATTTACTTGGCGGTGAAACCGATGATCATTTTGAACATATATGTGATGATGATAAAGAAGATTCTTCACATGCCAGGAGAAGTATCAATAGTTTTGCTAACTGGGAAAGGTTACGGCCGCATTTGCTCAGAGCAACTGTTGAAGAGCTGTGCATTCCTGAAGGAACAAATTGCTGTGTCTGCGTTGTTAAAATGGCAACATTACGCTGCACGTATTGTGGGCCTAGGCAGTTCTTTTGCCAGTCGTGTGCCTACACTCTACATGAAACAAGAAATCAGCTTCATGTAATGGAACAGTGGACGGTAAATATAATAATTAATTTCCTTTTCGTTTTCCTGTTTTGTGCGCAAGAGGTTTATTTTTTTATCATTTATAGACCAGACGAAATATTACCTGGAGGGATGATAAATATCATCCCAAGAGGTAATATTTCGACGAATTCCCCGAGCGGAGGGTCTATAAATTATATATTATACCGAAACAATCTTGAATGCTGTCTAGAAACGTCTTGAAACGTCTTGTTGTTCCTCCATTGTTTATGGGATGCCATAATGTAAAAAAATGTTCAGGACAAAAATGTGTTGATTTTACCTATATACTGTAATAGCAATCCATAGATTATTTATAAATATTTATAAATATTTATAAATATTTATAAATATTTATAAATAATCTATGGATTGTTTACAAATAATCCCTGGATGGTTTAATGGAAAAGTATTATTTATTAAATAATCCAGGGATTGTTTATAAATAATCTAGGGATGGTTTAGTGAACCATGGATTATTTGCTAAATAATCCCCGGATTGTTTATAAACAAATATTCCAATACATATGATGACAATCTTATTCGTTAGCTGTGAATATTTCTGTTTTTTCAAGTTGTAAGCTATTTCGTTAGGAGTAGAGGCACCAACACGCTGAAGACAATGGATTTTAAACAGGCACTGGGAATCCAATCTCCTGCTATTGGGAGCTTGCTAAATAATTATTATACAGAAAAAAACAAAACTAAATAGCTCACGACTTGATATTCACAGCTAATAAATAAGATTGTCATCACTCGGCTTGTTATTGTCGATATGGAAGGACAAGTTTTTGCTCTACTTTCTGTGTTAGATCATTTGACTGTTCGACATGGACTGTATGAGCTGTGCAATTTCATGAAGGACGTTCGTAACGTTATTTCCCGATGAATTATTCATATTTGATAGTAAAAGGACAGTCGAAGGTATATACAGTAGGTAAATCGTGGTAAAATCAACAAATTTTTGTCCTAAACATTTTTTTAAACATTTGGCGCCCCGTAATTGTTTACAGGTTGTCTTGGTTTACGCGTGAGTACTGGGTACGAGTGGGGTATTCGAACTTGAATTCCCCGCTGGTTACATCATCAGCGGGGAATTTGAGGTTAAAGCGGGCAATTCAAGTTTAAATTGACTGGTCACGTGGTACAAATCTAGCTCTTTGATTGGACAATTTATAGTTGAGGTATAATATTGAATATTATATACTTTCTCTATTAGGAGGGTAAATTTCTCCCGCTCTTTCCAAATCATGGTGTGATTGACCTTGGGCATCAGTGTGATTCCAAGTTTTCAAAATTATTTAAATTGGTGGATTCATTTGGTGAGTACTTAAATATTTAAGTGACCTGTTTATCTTGCCTTTTACAGTATGATTACCACAGTTCCTGTTGGGACTGGAGGACACAATGATGATGATGATTACCACAGGTTATCCATTTACAAGAAAGACTGTGTTGGTTATTTAGACAGAGTTAAATGGATTTATAATAACTAATTGTATGTCTACATACTCTATGGTAAATAATATGTCATACTGTATGTTAACCCTTTATTGTATTTTGCATTTCTACTTCCAGGTAATCAACATTTGAAACAGGTTGCAGTGTGTAACTGTGAAAGTCATGCTGTAACCCTTGTGCGTGCAAATTTTTGGCCAGGATCACCAGACAAAACGTCCATTGGATTTCATTTTAAATTAATGGATCTGGCTGAAACTCTCTTCCTGCATAACCAAGTACCACTGAAAGACTTTGCAGAAATGCTGATTGAATTAGTTCCTGCATTACATCCTATACTTGTAAGTGTTTAGTTAATACTTGTTAATATAGTTCAGTTATAGATGCATAGACGTCACAACATGGTAAGAACAAAAATGTGGTGTACAAGATGAAGGTGATTGGGGGACAGATATTCATACCATGTTGTGATGTCTTCTATGCATCCATAACTGAACAGTCAATGGTAAATGCAATCTGTTCATTTTATACAATAAAAAATATTAATTACAAAAACATTTTGCGGTAAGTCATTAACTGACGTGATCCATAATCTATACAAAACAAGCAATGTGATTGGTTCTTGATATTGTGACAAGAGTGTTGATTGGCTTAAGAGAATCACGCCACGTAAATGGCATCAGCTGTGCATCGTATCTGTTCTCTAATAGATCATGGCTGAGGACCAATGATAATGCATAAATCATGGCTGAGGACCAATGATAATGCATAAACTAATCACATGATTGTCTAACAATTTCCTTCTAAATTTTAATAATTGCAGATAACAACTATGTACAGGACATTGAATTCTGGTTGTTTTGAAGAATATAGGTGAGTTATACATGGTATTTCCTACTGTAATTAATAATAATTTTATGGTGTACAGCCTATAATAATCATATGGCATAAATGAAGATATTTTAGGCAAAGGGTTTTGATAATTTAAATATTTCCCAAATATAACTTCCCCAAATTATTCTCCACCTACTGGTTGACTGACCCAACTATTTGGCAGATGGGTAATTCTTATTATCTACTGTGATACAAAAGGTATGGTATGCATGTCCATGCCCTAACAAAAAAAGTCTATAGGCCTGCCTTTATGCATGTCTATACTAGGCCAGCTATAGGATCCTATAGGAAACCTATAGTATAGGCTTCTATAGGCAACCTATGGAGAAACCTATGCAGCCCATACCTTCTGGTTGGTTCCAGTATGTTGACAAATAGAATTACTGGCATTATTTATTATAATTGTGGTCTCATACTAAGGACTGAATATTTCTTATTTTAATAGAAATTACAAGTATAAGATGAGATATTTGAACTCATTTGTTCCAAATTTATACAATGGTACTGAATGTCCATTGTGCCCAAAGGTCAGACTTGTTACTGAAATTATAACTGTAGATAAATACCCTTTTTCCATTATTTTAGTACATGTACATCGATTTCAAGACGTTTTTAATCAAACCATTATTATTTAACTAGGAAAATGGAACACTAATAGAGTGTGTGGATGCTTGTTTTGGCTTGGCAAGGAAGAAAACCAAAAATGAAACCAGCATTTCTTCACGACATGGTTTGCTTTTATTCAGTGACCAAGATGATGTTGATAATTTTGTAAATAATTATCATTTGAAACCAGACAATGCAGCTATACAGGTAAGGTTTTATAACTGCTATTTAGCCTGGTTATTAATTATGAAGTTTCTGGCAAGTTTATTGATGTCACTCTGTCTGTAGGTAAATTTTTATATGGGTCAGTGCCTATGAAATGAAAAAATCCAGTTTCCATAATGTCTTTCCTTCAAAAGTAGATTTTGAATAATGACGTTTAAAGTTATAAGCATTTGAAATTCATTTGAAGTGTTTACACAAGAACTATGAAACTTACTAGCATTTCAACTATCACAATAAGCTATGTGATAAACTACTTTTTGTGGTCACCATGGTAATAAACTAGGCTCCAGGCCCCTGAAAAGAGTAAAAAAAACTTGCTCTAGTTTTAGTACAAGGCATTGTTTAGACAAACACTGTCATTTCTCATATTAAGGACATCATGCCAAATACATAACCAGAACAAAGCCAACAGCAGGTATCCAGAAAACAAGTAAATTACATTTTATGAAATAAGGATAAAAGGGTCTGGAACCTAGTTTCTTTCCATGGTAACTATACAAACATCAATGGTGAGTCGTGCACTTGAAGGACAACATTGCTGCTATGTTTCATCTTTGCGCAAGTCATACTTTATAAAATATCAACACTTTAATATTTCTCAGGTATAGCGGGTGTCCACTTGTGACGTCATCACGCTAAAATTTCAAATGCTTATAACTAGACAATGGTGAATAATAAAGAAAAAAATTAAACAAATTTCGTCATTATTCAAAACCTACTTTCGAAGGGAACACATTATAGAATATCGATTTTTTTCATTTCATAGGCACTTTAACAAAGCTCACCAGTGAAGAAAGTGAAGAAACGCTAGATAGAGCTAGCTGTGTACATTACAGTAGATTCTGTTGCCCATACTCCAGTAATTGTATGCTGGGTTCAAATTTATTAGAAGTGGCTGTATGCCAGTTTTATTTTTTGTTAATTTTATAGGATTGTAATAGATTTCATGCTGGTGAGGTTATTCCAGCATTGAGAAGTAAAGGAAAGAACCAACTTTTTGATGAGAAAGGTGTATTTGGTAGAGTTTGCAGACATGACTTTCCAAAAAGTTTTATGAATATCAAACATGGAGAAAGGTATTGTCATTAATCTATTATCAGGTTTGTAAAGTTATAGTTAAAGTTATACAGTTACAGTGTAACTTCTTGCTTAATATACTTAATTGAATCCCTGGACACATTAAATCCAAAGCACTTTATGGGGTGCTAATTAGAAAAGGACACTTAGTTAATTTTCTAAACCAAATACCCAGATTACCTTCAATCCCGTATTTTGTAAACTTTATTTATTTAAATGAACTTGTAATGCAATATTGATAATAATACAAATGTAACACTTAAAGCCTGGTTTCCATATGGTCGCTACACTGTCTTACGGTCACGGAAGTGAAGCAGAGAAGCGTGTTTCTTTTGTCATAACAAAATAAACACGCTTCACTGCTTCACTTCTGCGACCGTAAAGACAGCGCAGCGACCATATGGAAACCAGGCTTAAGTGGGGGAGGGATACTCATTAGCAGAGGGCTTATTAAAGAGGGGGGCTTCATACAAAAAGGCTGAAAATGGCGGCACTTAATAGAGGGAAGGTGCTTGATAGAAGATTTACTGTATTAATTAATACATTGCAGAATATCTTACTCCGTGTACGAGCTGGAGAAACTGAAAAGATATGCAGCACCAAACAATTTAAAAGTTATATTGATGTATGACATTGCATGTATTCTGTCAAATCATCTTAAGGTATAGTGTAGCTAACTGTCCATTTGATGCATATATACCTTCCAGTTTCCACATCTTTAATTTGTAATGTAAATGTGCAAGTTATTACTTGCATACTGTAAACCATTCACTGAGCTGCCTATAAATTATGTGGACATTCCCAATTTTTTCAATTATCATTTGATTCAAAATCACTGTTTTAAGGAGTATGTACAGTACTATGTGGCTATAAAACCACCCTTCGTCAAACTAAAATAAACAATTATTGACTTTAATGTTCCTGCCAATGTGGGGTCAAAGACCAAAAAATAAAGTATAATTGAAATTAGGCTTGTTTGTTGTCATCTATCATACTCAGATTTTGTCAATAGCCCCTTAAGTGGGAGGGGACTTATACACTGTATGTGCAAATACAATTATACATACTGCAGTGTACTGATTGTTGTGTACAGTACATTAATGTAACTTTCATTTTAAATTAAGGGGTCAGAACACGAGAATTTATTGGACGATGTTGGTTTATGTATCCCGATATTTCATTGTTATGGACATAAAGCCCTTTGCCAGGTATATAAAAATACTAATACCCTGCAGTGTCAATACAGAAAATTATAATTTTGTGGGCTGTATATATTTTTTCTAGGTGAAATATAGTCCCAGGAAGACACCCAATGTTGGTTTAACAGATGGAGAAGGGGTTGAACGATTGTGGTCATTTATGCGTCAATTTGCCAAAATAACAAAAGAAATGTCAGCAGATAAAAGACATGATGTCCTTACTGATGCAGCTTTGCACTATAATGAACATGTTTTGTCCCATTTGGGTAATTTTATAATAATTATTATATGGCGTGTCTATCAGCCCTTATTTTTCTTTGGGGGAAAAGGATGAAGGAACAAAAGGATGAAGGAACAGAGAGTGAGCAAATGAGAAGGACAGAGAGGATCACAAATTTATTGAAGTTTTTATTTTAGGATCCACATTGAAGAACAAATATGCAAGGGCCACTACACTGCAAATAACTGTGGATGAAGAGATTACCAATCTGATGTTAAAGCTACGTGAGTCTTTGTCATTTAGTGTAAATCATAATGTTATTATACAATACAGTAATTGCATGATTTAGTGACTTTGCTCATGTTTTGGCAACAGATAATGTAAATAAAACAACAGTTCAAGGTTGGATTGAAAATGAATTGTCTGAAATGACACCCAGTCAGGAAGGTATGTTTCTATTATCGGCCAATATATGAAACAAAATAATAAAAGTGATAGAAGTAGTTAACCGAGTAAGGTTAAACTTACTGTATGTTGCCACTATATGTAATGCTCAAATATTTTTAAGTTCTAGAATATCAATGGGATGAAACCTATCTTGAATTGCTAGTTGAAAGGAAAAAATTGAGGTATACATGTATATACTAAGTAATAACTAATATAATATTAGTGTAATAACTAATATTTTTAAATGCGAGAAGTTTGATATATTTTGTATAAAAACTTTAAAGTCACGTGGTTATCTACCTTTTCTTATCAAACTTCTATATACCGTATTGTAGAAATGAGCTACTATATGCACAGGAAGAAGAGCTTGAACGTGTTGCAGGGATAGAGAACAAGTTAACAAGGTAAACCTTAGCCTACGCATCTGCACGCAGGCTAGGTAAACCTAAGCAATACACTTTTTGTGCCCTATATTATGACAATATAATTAATTAACAGACCCACAATATAACTTTTATTCTACATGTAAATAGGAACAGAAAGGCAATTACTGCTCTGGAGCGTAAGCATGGAATCAAAGCAACATGGAAAAAAGGGGAACAGTTGTTTGAAAATGCAAAGAAAAGATTGTTTGCTAAGAAAAGGCAAATTTTGTTATTAGCCATTCAACGTTTGTCGTCAGAACGAATGTTTCTGTTAGAGTTGAAGGCAAAATATGCTGGTATGTACATGTATTCACAATAAATAAATCTAATCTAAACAATCTTCAAGTGTTTAAAAGCTATTTTTATCTTATTTTTATCTTATACGAGAAAAAACTACATTGAATATGTAATTTTCTGGTTTTTTTGGTAGCGATGAACAATCTAATTCTATGTTACCGGTCAGCGGCAATCAATACAAAAGCTAACCAAGCCTATGAGGCTGAGCGTTAACAGCGAACTGCACTATAGTCTTAGAAAAAGTCAGTTTTTCTAATGGACTCAAACTGACGTGGTTCAATGTAGCTTTTGTCGTAAAATTGATGCATTAAGATAAAAAATAACTTTGAAACCTTATTTTTAAACACTTTAAGATTTTTTTAAAAACGAGAGATATTAGCATTCAGTTCCCCTTTACGTTTTCTAAGCTGTCTGCACTTTTTCACAATACTGTATGTCCACAATTGCTTATTTAGATGGACAGGCACTTGCCATCAAATTGGCCAAACAAATTACAAGGGTTGTTGCTGAGATGAACAAACGTCTTATGACCTTGAATGGGATGAGTGATGAGTCATTGGAATTTGATGATATTAAGGATCCTCAATCTGAAATTTTTGAGCATGTCATGACCAGTCAAGCAGGAAGCAGAAGTACAGATATACCTTACCAGCTCAAAAAACGAATTATTAGACTGGTGTGCATTCAAAATAGATGCAAGGAGGAGTTAGTGATGGTAAAAGAAGAAATGTTAAAATTTGTTGAATTCTTGAATGAACAAACAAGAAATATTTTGGGTTTCATAGCAGTTAACCAACCCAATAATCGATATGAACATGGCCTACATAGTTGTCTTTTGAGAAGAGTGTTAGTAGCAGAGAAACAACTGCAATCTCTCCAAGTGATGTGGAAAGATATCATTGATTTTTCGTGCATGAGTACTGCTACATATTATTTGTCTACTAAACCAGAGGAAATTGTATCATATTCTTTGCATGAATGCGATTTTTATGATTTTGAATAGAGACTAATATGTACCAGTCAATTGAGATCCCGACCCCCGGGACTATGCGGGAGTAAATTGTCCAGTTGTTATGTACCGATCAATTCGAAACTTCACCACACCCCCCCCCCCCCCCCCCCCCCCCCCCCCCCCCCCCCACACACACACACACACACACACACACACATGGAAGACCCCGTGAACTTTTGAAAATTTGGTCGTTCAAATTCCCAACCAAAAAGTGTTCAAATTACCTACTGTAGCAAGAAATTAAACGGGCAAATGCCCGACCCCTTGACCAAATTATGAAACTGGAAGTACAAAAATTCCATTCCATTTTTGACAAACCAGTCATTGACTAAAGCGGAATCTTTCCCTTTAAAATATAACAATAGCAATCGTTCAACTGATTCCGCCGCCATTGTAAAGAAAATGGTGACCGCGAAGGCTCTGGGAATGAGCTTGACCGCGAGCAGGAATTCCACCCGAAACCGCGCGAATTCTAGACTTCCGGTTCAAATTCCCCACCCTCCAGTCATATTCCCCACCCAGCAAAAGGTCTTGAACGTCAATTTCCCTACTCCCCGGACACGGCTTAGAGTCAAATTCCCGGGGTATGCCGGGGGGGGGGGTGCATGGTGATGTTTCGAATTGATCGGTACATTAAAGTGCCACTACGATGAAAATTCACCCCCGTCTTTTAGATTTTCTTTAGCATAGAATAGTATTTCTGGGTCGAAAGTGATCATCGATGTAAAAAAAAACTAAAAAATGGTATTTTGAAGTAAGTATTTTGAGCTCTGAAATCACTATTATTTAGGCCACCATTATACTAAGAACGTATTCCCAATGAGCCCGCAATTTCAAAAGGTAATATCAGTGAACTCTACTGGGTAATATTGTTTGTGACGTCAGGTTCTCAACGCTACGCCTGAATTTCAGTCGAGGTTACTTGTTTACTTCGAGACGTAGATGAAATGTCCAGCCTTTCAGACGAAGAATTTGAAAAAAATTACCTTGATTACCATGGATTTACTTGAAGAATTAGCCATGTGAAGTCTCGCGTTGAGAATCTGACGTAACTTCGTTACGCTACGTGAACGATTAATGGCGGACATAACTCCAGATTCGGAATCAGAAAATTAATACTTGCCATCGTCGAATCGTAAAACGGTTTCGACCGAGTAATATTTAGAAGCTCTGCTTTATAAATACGTAAAAAATATCGATAGGTAAAAATTTGATCGTAGTACCACTTTAAAATACGCGGCTGCCCGGACTAGGACACTCTAGTTTTCCTTGATTTCCACAGTAATAATAATAAAGTGCAATGAGCAAATATTTATGTTTAATGGTTTTAAGACAAATTTCATCAGACGTTTAGAGTTTGATGTTTTCGGGCTCTACAAGTACTGAATCCCGAGTATGCCCCCGGCGATGAAAACATTGATGTTTAAATCCCCTTGTATTTCCCCGGTAAAGTCCCGTTAAACTGAGAAAGTACCCTGCAGTCCTGGACTCCTGGGGATGGGGCCCGGGGTTTCAATTGACTAATGCGTTACTGAAGAGTAGATTGGAGTGTAAATAAATGTATAGTGTCTTATAGTATTTACGCCCATATGTATATTGTCTTATAGTATTTACGCCCAAGGCGGTGATAGGTGCATATGAATTTTGACAAATGTTAATATAATATAAATTTTAAAATATAACTATGACTAAAACCATTGTATGCATAACACAAATATAATACAAATCAAATGCGTAAAGCATTAAAATGCATTTTCTGTTTTTGAACCAAGAACGGTAGAGAATTTGCCACTTCACGGGCAGGTTGTACGAAGGTCGGATAGCGATGTTTTAACCTTCGTAATATCGCCGAAGAGCTGATAAACTAAGGACCTGGACCCCATAATATAGATCGTAAAACTTTTATTTATAAATAGCAAATCCTAATATGAGGTCATACCGATCAACGGCCAATTTTATGAAGCTTGAGAAAAATGGTATCCAGTGGATAGCACTTTCCTACTCCACTAGGCGTGGTCTCCCCATCTACCATGTAATCAGTGATATTTTGACATTCTCATGACTCATTTTTGCTAAATATTCGGATTTTCTATGACATTTTAACAATTTTGACAAATTCTCATAAACGAACCATTTTAGCTCAATAACCAGATTTTCTATGACATTGTCACATGAGACATTGTATTTATCATTTTATGTTCAAAGTACTGATATTTCAACAAATTCTCATACAATGATCAATTTTGATTAAATATTCGGATATTATGAGACAACCTATAACGTATCCACACTATAGTATCTGATATTTCAACAAATTCTCATACAATGATCAATTTTGATTAAATATTCGGATATTATGAGACATTGTATCATTTTATGTTCAAAGTACCCCCTACCTATAACGTATCCACACTATAGTATCTGATATTTCAACAAATTCTCATACAACGATCAATTTCGATAAAATAGTCGGATATTATGAGACATTGTATCATTTTATGTTCAAAGTACCCCCTACCTATAACGTATCCACACTACAGTATCTGATATTTCAACAAATTCTCATACAATGATCAATTTTGATTAAATATTCGGATATTATGAGACATTGTATCATTTTATGTTCAAAGTACCCCCTACCTATAACGTATCCACACTACAGTATCTGATATTTCAACAAATTCTCATACAATGATTAATTTTGATTAAATATTCGGATATTATGAGACATTGTATCATTTTATGTTCAAAGGACCCCCTACCTATAACGTATCCACACTATAGTATCTGATATTTCAACAAATTCTCATACAATGATCAATTTTGATTAAATATTCGGATATTATGAGACATTGTATCATTTTATGTTCAAAGTACCCCCTACCTATAACGTATCCACACTATAGTATCTGATATTTCAACAAATTCTCATACAATGATCAATTTTGATAAAATATTCGGATATTATGAGACATTGTATCATTTTATGTTCAAAGTACCCCCTACCTATAACGTATCCACACTATAGTATCTGATATTTCAACAAATTCTCATACAACGATCAATTTCGATAAAATAGTCGGATATTATGAGACATTGTATCATTTTATGTTCAAAGTACCCCCTACCTATAACGTATCCACACTACAGTATCTGATATTTCAACAAATTCTCATACAACGATCAATTTTGATAAAATATTCGGATATTATGAGACATTGTATCATTTTATGTTCAAAGGACCCCCTACCTATAACGTATCCACACTACAGTATCTGATATTTCAACAAATTCTCATACAACGATCAATTTTGATTAAATATTCGGATATTATGAGACATTGTATCATTTTATGTTCAAAGGACCCCCTACCTATAACGTATCCACACTATAGTATCTGATATTTCAACAAATTCTCATACAACGATCAATTTTGATAAAATATTCGGATATTATGAGACATTGTATCATTTTATGTTCAAAGGACCCCCTACCTATAACGTATCCACACTACAGTATCTGATATTTCAACAAATTCTCATACAATGATCAATTTTGATAAAATATTCGGATATTATGAGACATTGTATCATTTTATGTTCAAAGTACCCCCTACCTATAACGTATCCACACTATAGTATCTGATATTTCAACAAATTCTCATACAACGATCAATTTTGATTAAATATTCTGATATTATGAGACATTGTATCATTTTATGTTCAAAGGACCCCCTACCTATAACGTATCCACACTACAGTATCTGATATTTCAACAAATTCTCATACAACGATCAATTTTGATTAAATATTCGGATATTATGAGACATTGTATCATTTTATGTTCAAAGGACCCCCTACCTATAACGTATCCACACTATAGTATCTGATATTTCAACAAATTCTCATACAATGATCAATTTTGATAAAATATTCGGATATTATGAGACATTGTATCATTTTATGTTCAAAGTACCCCCTACCTATAACGTATCCACACTATAGTATCTGATATTTCAACAAATTCTCATACAATGATCAATTTTGATTAAATATTCGGATATTATGAGACATTGTATCATTTGATGTTCAAAGTACCCCCTACCTATAACGTATCCACACTATAGTATCTGATATTTCAACAAATTATCATACAATGATCAATTTTGATAAAATATTCGGATATTATGAGACATTGTATCATTTTATGTTCAAAGTACCCCCTACCTATAACGTATCCACACTATAGTATCTGATATTTCAACAATTCTCATACAATGATCAATTTTGATTAAATATTCGGATATTATGAGACATTGTATCATTTTATGTTCAAAGTACCCTACCTATAACGTATCCACACTATAGTATCTGATATTTCAACAAATTCTCATACAATGATCAATTTTGATAAAATATTCGGATATTATGAGACATTGTATCATTTTATGTTCAAAGTACCCCCTACCTATAACGTATCCACACTATAGTATCTGATATTTCAACAAATTCTCATACAACGATCAATTTCGATAAAATAGTCGGATATTATGAGACATTGTATCATTTTATGTTCAAAGGACCCCCTACCTATAACGTATCCACACTATAGTATCTGATATTTCAACAAATTCTCATACAATGATCAATTTTGATAAAATATTCGGATATTATGAGACATTGTATCATTTTATGTTCAAAGTACCCCCTACCTATAACGTATCCACACTATAGTATCTGATATTTCAACAAATTCTCATACAATGATCAATTTTGATTAAATATTCGGATATTATGAGACATTGTATCATTTTATGTTCAAAGGACCCCCTACCTATAACGTATCCACACTATAGTATCTGATATTTCAACAAATTCTCATACAATGATTAATTTTGATAAAATATTCGGATATTATGAGACATTGTATCATTTTATGTTCAAAGTACCCCCTACCTATAACGTATCCACACTACAGTATCTGATATTTCAACAAATTCTCATACAACGATAAATTTTGATAAAATATTCGGATATTATGAGACATTGTATCATTTTATGTTCAAAGGACCCCCTACCTATAACGTATCCACACTATAGTATCTGATATTTCAACAAATTCTCATACAATGATCAATTTTGATTAAATATTCGGATATTATGAGACATTGTATCATTTGATGTTCAAAGTACCCCCTACCTATAACGTATCCACACTACAGTATCTGATATTTCAACAAATTCTCATACAACGATCAATTTTGATTAAATATTCGGATATTATGAGACATTGTATCATTTGATATTCAAAGTACCCCCTACCTATAACGTATCCACACTATAGTATCTGATATTTCAACAAATTCTCATACAATGATCAATTTTGATAAAATATTCGGATATTATGAGACATTGTATCATTTTATGTTCAAAGGACCCCCTACCTATAACGTATCCACACTACAGTATCTGATATTTCAACAAATTCTCATACAATGATCAATTTTGATTAAATATTCGGATATTATGAGACATTGTATCATTTGATGTTCAAAGTACCCCCTACCTATAACGTATCCACACTACAGTATCTGATATTTCAACAAATTCTCATACAACGATCAATTTTGATTAAATATTCGGATATTATGAGACATTGTATCATTTTATGTTCAAAGGACCCCCTACCTATAACGTATCCACACTATAGTATCTGATATTTCAACAAATTCTCATACAATGATTAATTTTGATAAAATATTCGGATATTATGAGACATTGTATCATTTTATGTTCAAAGTACCCCCTACCTATAACGTATCCACACTACAGTATCTGATATTTCAACAAATTCTCATACAATGATCAATTTTGATAAAATATTCGGATATTATGAGACATTGTATCATTTTATGTTCAAAGGACCCCCTACCTATAACGTATCCACACTATAGTATCTGATATTTCAACAAATTCTCATACAATGATCAATTTTGATTAAATATTCGGATATTATGAGACATTGTATCATTTGATGTTCAAAGTACCCCCTACCTATAACGTATCCACACTACAGTATCTGATATTTCAACAAATTCTCATACAACGATCAATTTTGATTAAATATTCGGATATTATGAGACATTGTATCATTTGATGTTCAAAGTACCCCCTACCTATAACGTATCCACACTATAGTATCTGATATTTCAACAAATTATCATACAACGATCAATTTTGATTAAATATTCGGATATTATGAGACATTGTATCATTTTATGTTCAAAGGACCCCCTACCTATAACGTATCCACACTATAGTATCTGATATTTCAACAAATTCTCATACAATGATCAATTTTGATTAAATATTCGGATATTATGAGACATTGTATCATTTTATGTTCAAAGGACCCCCTACCTATAACGTATCCACACTATAGTATCTGATATTTCAACAAATTCTCATACAACGATCAATTTTGATAAAATATTCGGATATTATGAGACATTGTATCATTTTATGTTCAAAGGACCCCCTACCTATAACGTATCCACACTACAGTATCTGATATTTCAACAAATTCTCATATACAACGATCAATTTTGATAAAATATTCGGATATTATGAGACATTGTATCATTTTATGTTCAAAGGACCCCCTACCTATAACGTATCCACACTATAGTATCTGATATTTCAACAAATTCACATATACAACGATCAATTTTGATAAAATATTCGGATATTATGAGACATTGTATCATTTTATGTTCAAAGGACCCCCTACCTATAACGTATCCACACTATAGTATGAATCACTCCAATATGGCCGCCGTTTGCTCTAATTATCCAGTAAGAGAAGCCTAATATGAGACATCAAATTTTTTAAGATTTTATGCATTTAATGTCAACAAAGAAAATATATTGGCCAGACACTAAACCTATTTTGCGAGCGTCGCATTTCGATTTGCTTGCAAACTCGGAGCTTTTGATGATCTCTCGTCAATTTGCATTATGCAAATATACAGGCTTCAAAATAAGCTCGTCAGATACAATAGAAAGCTCAATCCAGTCCTATTTTTGAGATCAGTGATATTTATACGGAAATATTTATCACAAGAGCCGGAATATATTTTTGTCACATCTGGCGCCCCATACCCCTGAGTACGAGTGAATCCGGATTATTCCGGAGTGAATCCAAGGTGATCCACAATCTCGTTCCCACCATAATCCATCACCGGAAGTGTTTTGATTGGTTAGCTAAAGATTGCCTTTAATTTTATGGCAGAGTTTACACAAAAACAGTTATCTTCGGACAAACTTTTGGTCGTGTCGTGTTTCCAGAAAAGCTACGTTTAAATGGATTGACATTCTACGCGAAATGCAAGAAAGAGCGCCTGGTCTAACGTTAAAGAAGATTATCCAGAGAGTTATCCATCCATGGTGCAAAAAATTGCCCTGACGCATGCTCTTTTCAATCGACGCCTTGTTTTCCCACTAGGGTTTTCCCCGTTTGCGTGGCGCGGCGAAGGCTCTGGGAACGAGATTGCCAAATCCATCGATTTGCCGCCAAATTAAGTCATCTTTCTGTAGTCTTCTGTGTTCAATGCTGTTTTAATTTGGTTGTCTGGCTCTTCGTTTTGCTGTGGTGTATTACAACGAACCGTAGCACTACATTGTTGATTTATGGTTAGTATATTGTCTTATTGAATAGTAGGAATCATATTAACCAAGTCACATTTTATGCCTGGCGTTGTCGTATTTGTTTATATAATAAATCACCATGCATAATGCATGTATTTGTAAACAGAAAACATTTCATTCCCAATATTGGGTCCTTCTTCGTGTAGAGGACACAGAAATTTGCATAATCGAAAAGTTGGGTTTAGAAGTAGGGTTAGTATTTTTTATTTTATGGTTAGTGATAGAGTTTTTGTTTGGGTTATGGTTAGAGTTTTTGTTGCTGTAAAGCTTCTGATTGCTCCGAAAATAACGTTTATCAGACTATGACGTAGTCTGTGTCCTCTACACGAAGAACGAGCCCTAATATTGATACCAATAATATAATGTTAATACAGCTGAACTTTACACCATTTTAATTACTGTGTATATATAAAATAGTAATTCATTATATACAGTACACAGTAATTAAAATGGTGTAAAGTTCAGCTGTATTTAACATTATATTATTATTATCCATTTTTATGAAGTTCTGTGTTCACATCTACAGTATTATGTATTAACTTATTTATTTATCATCTTTAGGACAAAGAAGGCCTTTGTAGGGTCAGGGGTTGTGTGAAGTATGGTAGTTTTTTGAGAAGGCTAGATGTACACCTTAAAAGAAACCACCCAACTCTTTCAGAAAGAGATCATGGCTATTTACCCTTACCTGGCATAAGCACTGGCATACGAGACCACATGAGATACAGGAAAAAAGAGACATGTAAATTATGTGGAAAAACCCTGTTGCTACTGCCTCACTTGAAGAGGTTTCATGGGCTCTTGTCACGGGAACAATATGATGAAATGGCAAGTGAGATTAAAATGAAAACTGCAGTTAGTGAAAGCAAATCAAATATTTCCACTGTGACAACTCAGTCATATTCTGATGAAGGTGATCATTTGGCATCACAGAAAAGTGGGTTACATAAATTAATGGGAAGTCTTGGAACAAAAACCCCTCTAACAACCATGCCAGTCAAACAAAAAGTAAATGAAGAAAAAAACACAGCTGCATTGGAATCTGTACCCAACCCAAAAGGACAACCACCGGAAACTCTGTTTGTCTCATTAGATGAGTTAATTCGGTACTTTGTGCATAATCTGTACAGCTACCAAGTTATTGCCATGGGATTAGCAGTTGAAAAACAAGGTGCCAGGAGAAATCGAGTATTGCTTCATACCTCCATGGGACTTGTATGAGTGACATCATCCTTGAAAATTGTGAAACTGCAATAGACTTTCTAAATTATTTATGTCCATATTTCCGCTACTGTCCACAGCTTAGATATGCTAAGTTCAGGTGTTTATGTGTGAATGGCAATTCTTGTAAGCCTCCAGTACCGATTTTAGACTTTATTGCAAAAGAAACTGTGCAGAGTCATTAACTGTCGTTGTCAAAATATTGCTGATTCAGCACATGTATGTATGGATTTCTTCTTTTGCAAAACATGTGATGAAAACTTTAAATTGTCCCAACAGTTGGAAAGAGGCTTAATAAAATATTGAATATAAATGGCATGTAATCATTTCTTTCATTAGTCCATAGTAAACTTGAAAACATGTTTTAATAATAAACAATTATTGGATTTGGTTTTTGTGATATCTAGAATAATCGAGGTCGAGGAAAGTGTTATCAGCCGAAGCCTGAAAACACTTACCTCGACCTTGATTATCCAGATATCACAAAAACCAAATCCAATAATTGTTTTATTACACATTGCATTCATTATTAAACAATAATATTGTGTTTTATCTACAGTCGAAGACGAAAATCGAGCAGTCATGTTGACATTTTTGCTTGTGTGGAAAGCTACCGCTCATTGGGAAATCTCGCATTGCAGGTGCAACCTACAGATTAGTGAATAATCTGCTGGCAGATTATTCACGAATCTGTAGGTTGTGGTGATTTCCATAATTACATGTAACTACAGTGTATATGCAATTAGCCAATGAGAAGACAGGAAGTGACTACAATGTATAATGATTGTGCATTATTTTACTATTATTTACCAAAGACCTCTTTATGAAACAGTTTTTGGTTGCCATGGAATATTATATCTATGGTCATGAGCTGCTTTAAACAAAAAAACATGAAATTCTCCCTTTGCCTTGCATTCGATCATCTGGTTATAACAATGAGAATAAAACTGTTTTTACATATGTTTATTCTAACTAAAACTTCCTTGCCTTTTGAGTATAGTACATAGTATAGTATTTTTGTTTTTCAGCACAAATTATTGTATAATATAAGATTCATGACTCATTGAGAGACTAATCTAATTCAATTTTATTATAAATTACAAAATACATATTTATCCCTAGTATTATTTAAATAAAGGTCTTTTTATATTGCTATCCCACTCCTGACACCATGTAAGACGTTCACGAGTCCAATAGCAATATAAAAAGACATTTACTTAAATAATACTAAGAGTTTATATACTGAAAAGTTTACATAAATTATAATACATTATAATGATATACCATCACAGATGGAACTGAAAGTTTTGCATTGCAATGGAATAAATTATAGAAGTTGACAATATGGGTGTGTAGAAGTTTTACCAGGCATTGTTCTCTGGGAATTTGTGTTCTGGTTCAATTCAAATTATGCTGCTTTCAATTTATCAAACTAGTTATATTTTCCTCCAGTACCTTTAAAATCACATGTCTAATTTTTTCTGGCAAGGAATAATTTATGTCATCACTATGGTTGAAGGAGAAGTATAATGGACCATGTGCAGAACGAATTATGTTTTTCCCCAATATGGTATCATTATGTAGGAAGCTATAACTACCATCCTGTTCAATGTTCAACCACCGTCCTTTTATTTTGGTTGAATGACCACATCTCTTTATTCTTGCAGGCTTCTCATTTGTGTGAAAAGGCCAAAAATTCTCTGCGGCATTGGTGTGTAATGGCAGCAGAAGGTCTTCAGATTTATTAGAGTGCTGCATATTATGACCAACTGCCAACCATGCATCATAGGAGAAATAATTATAGCAAGAACTGTACAACACTATTCTCTCTTCTTCTGTGAATTTCAGGTCTATTACCTCTACATCCTCTTCTGGAATCTTTTCTTGTGGATTTGACATGATTTTGTCTGCAGAGTCTGTTCCTGCAATCTTGGCAAGGACTTCTCTTACAGAAGTGAGATCAGTACTTGGCAATACTGGTGGATTTGAACTGGCTGGCACATAACTGGCACTGCTTTCTATTATGAATTTAACATCACTGGCTGACTCCATAATTTTTTTCATCTGATGTGCACCATAATTGTAGGGTTTCTTGAAAGGAATTCCCTCAGGAAGTCCTATCACAGAAAATCCTCCTTTAAGGTACGGAACTTGACATTTCTTGCCAATCGCTCACCTTCAGAACAGAAATATATCTTACATTAATTGTACCAACACATTATTTTAAAAACATGTACATACAAAACCTTTTAGTATGTACATATTATTTGAACTGTCTGGCAAGCTTTGCTAGTGGAAACTACAGTTCTAGCCACTTCTATAGCTATATAGTTCTGTAGGTCATGCAAACATCGATCCCTGACATCCATAGACAGTCATGATAGAATTCCTTCTACAGTACTTACTGTAAAATATCTACAATTATCTCTTGCAAAATGGTAATTTTTTAAAACCCTCTACCCAAATTTATCTTGCTGTCCACAAAAATCTGGTGGCTAGCCCTCCTAGCCCATATGGAAAATTTTAACTAAAGTAAGAATTACATTATACCAAACACCAACAGGGAAGCACGGATGGCGTACGCGATTAGCGCGTTGCTTTTCACCACTAAGTCAAGTTAAGCGAGGTCGGGCGGGGTCTCTGGCTGAGTGGGTGACCATCTGGATACAGCCCTGCGTTGATTCTCAAACTTGGAACTCATGTGAATAGAGTTTAGTTGATCTCTCCCGTGCTTCGAAGGTTTTTCTCCGGGTTCTCCGGTTTTCCCCCCTCTATAAAATCAACACACCTAGGTGGGATGTGCAGATCATTAAAATAGGGGTATGGACTAATAGCGGCTGCTGACGTGCCATTTGTAAGCTCAAAGTCTACCTCGGTCTGTTCATGTCTGTTTCGTAAAAATACATGTAAAGCGCTTTGAGACAATGTGATAAAGTGCTATATAAGAATTAATGGTTAATGGTTAACAGTCCAATGTTATTAAATGCATGTAGAAAGAAAATTCGTAATCAGTATACTTACTGTACTTCTTATTAAAAAGATCCTGAACATCATTTCGACTGTATTTCCGGTTGGAATTTCCTGTTAATTTAAAGTCGAAAGAAATTAAAATAATTCTGATAGTGATACTGTAGGTACAGTAAATAAATTTGCCCTCTTTATATAATTAAATCCAAATAAAAACATTTAGGTAATTGAAACAATTTTTCTCATTCTCTACATTTCAACTAGTACATGTACATTCATTGGTACATGATCTGGTAGTCAAAACAAAAAATGGTTAAATTAACTCGTGATGAGCAAACAATAGCTCAATCCTGAGGCAGAACATGTCATACCGGTATTGATGCATAGTCGACGTTACAAAATTGGCTTTTCCTGTAGAGCTTGACGGTTAAGACTTAAGACATTTGCACTGGTGCTCTTCACACCAGTTAATCGCTACTCTGACCTTCCGAATAATCGTATATATATGTACGATTATTTATTTTAAAGAAATTTTCCACTCTATACGGCTTTATCAGGAAAGCATTTTCCACTCTATACAAACCTTATTTAGGTCTGTATGATTATTAAATTTAGGAATTTCCATAAGTTCACCACTTCTGTATGCAATTGCTGAGAAAATCCCTTGTCCAAAACCCTTATCCAAGTGAGAAATTTACAAATTAAATACTATCTAATAGGGATAGAGGTCTATTGAAACATTTACAGGCTATTTGTTAAAGACCCCTAGTTTTACAAAGTTTTGTTCACGCTTAAATCAGTTAAGTAAATAACAGCTTTATTTATCTTATGTTTCTATTTCTCCCATTGTTTCATAAAAAGCTATGATAGCATTAACATGATAGTATTATTCTGCAGTGGCGGACACTTCACAAAATATTGGGGGAGCGAATTTTATCAAGTTCTTATGATACCCCACCATTTGTCAAATTTCAAGGCAAATTTCATTCCGTTATAGGCTTAGGCCAAATGGTCATCTATTCATGAAAATTATTGGAGGGCGGTCACCCCCCTTCGCCTCCCCTGTGTCCGCCACTGTTATTCTGCTCTATAGTGTATACAGTACAATTGACTCAGTGGGGATGTACATTATTGACGTCTGGGTAATTTTCCACTCTATACTATTATTCTGCTCTATACTATTATTGATTCCTTCGGATTCTTCCACTCTACACTATTATTTTGCCATATACGATTATTCGGAAGGTCAGAGTAGCTTTTAGACATAGGTTTCATAATAATATTAGTCATTAATTTTAGTGTTACACAATATTACACAGGGTTCGTACATGTCAGGAAGAGTGAAATTCAAGGACTTTTCAAGGACTTTCAAGGCCATGTATACAAATAATGATACAAATTTCATAACATGTCACAAAAACTAAAGTAAGAAGGATTCAAGGACTTTCAAGCACTTCTTTATAAATTCAAGGACTTTCAATGCTTTGTACGAACCCTGATTACACCTATAGTCACTCCATAAGAAGCTCTGATCTCCAGACCAGAAATCTGGACTATTTGCAATGAATGCAATATAAAATGGTTGATATACAAGTAATTTACTAAAATATTCACGGAATTTGATGCCAATTTCTGGATTAGATGTTAGGAATTGGTTTCCGTGACTGGATCCTGCATGGTACACATCTCCCTTGTTGCCCACCATCAATAATGAAATCTCACACCCAAGTTCTTCCAAAATAAGGATCTAATAATAGAGATCACTATTTATTAAACTAATATCAATTAAAACTAATTACAGTGGAGCCTCACTATAGCATGCATCGTTCTAACGCGCGACTCGGTATAACGCGGTTTATCCTTGGATCCCAAAAATTTCACTTTGCAGTTTGCCCTATTATTATGATCACTATAGAGACAATTTGAATGATCTTAACAATTGCTGAATAACAAAAGATGAATAACAACAGAAAATGCATGTTGATTTTATAAGGATCCAACAGAAAGTACTTCTGGCAGTATCCAAGCTAATGTTCCCAGTACTCTTTCCACAATAATGCACCAGGACCGAGTGGCAAGAGATACTTGGAACGAGATTTGCCCAATAACTCGCAATAACGCACTTCATCTATAACACGGTCTCCACTATGGACCCCAACTACCAGCTATATAGCAATTGGCTCCTCTGTAGTCACCACATACATTTTCAAATGCTAGTTTGTTGAACTGGCATATACTCATCTATGATAAGAGCTACATGTATATATATATTAAAATAATAGATTTTAGACCTTAAAAACATAGTTTTATTCAGCTTCAAAAACTGAATTACAATATAATCATGGAGCACACACAAATTATTACATCACAGGTTGTCTCATTCAGATAATATTATTAAACAAGTTACATACAGTGTATCTTGAGAAGGAAGCAAATAAACAAGAAACAGTATATATACTAATACAATATTACCCTGAAGTTTGGAGTGTTTTTTTGAAATGAGACAAAGAGCGCTATGTATATAGTTTTAAATTTATCTAGTAGCATGGCTCTACTAGGTAAATTTTCAACTATAAGCAATTGTCAGGTTTTCTTATATTGATGTTTTCCTTATGTACTCATGTACCTCCTGTAAAATCTGCTTTCGATGTGAATAAATTAATTTAATTTTTCTGCTCATCATTCAATTCATTCACATTAACTGACTTCATGTTTTTGGATGTGACTTCATAATTTTTTTCTCTTCTTCTGTCAGCAATTGCCACTTTCTTGTAGCCATCTTGCATTTCTCTACACGAGGCAATCCTGTACAATCCTCTAAATTAAAAAAATATTTATCATTAATGCTACTGTTAGTAATGATATGCCTATACAATCTTGATTCTTATTGGATATCAAATCAGTGCCATATCTAGAGATTATTTAGGCACATTAGTACAACGTATACTGGATACCTGACAGTATACTGGCACAAAATGGTGTACAGTACGTATGTCTGGTGTCTGAACCTCCTATGCCCTGGATATGACCCTGGTTAACCCTTTGCAATTGACCCCCAGAGTGCAGAGTTATAACTATCTTACACAGGATGTGTGAACATAGTGGGATTTAACTCTGCTAAATGTCTTCAATTTGTGGGACAAAACATACAGTACCTGGGGTATGGCAGGATGGTGCCACTCAGTGCGATAACTATTCCATGAGTTATACCATGCTGACGAGGTTGGTTTGGGCTGGCTTGGTGGTTAAACAGTGTAAATTAATACTAATCTAATACTTCATTATACATAATTACATGTATATGGCTATATATGCCTCTATAATTTTCATAAAATCAGCATATTATATTCCTTACCACTTTTAAAAAAATCACTACAAAATAAGTTGTATCCACTGGGTCCTCTAACAGCTTTGGCTTTTTTCAAAGTAGAGTTTTGTGCAGCAATCTGATGCACATCTGCACTCTTTTTGGAACGCTTATGATTTCCAATCCATTTCTACAAGAAAAAATGAATAAATTAAAACTAAATTAAGGTGTATACACATAAAATGTTCCTTTTCATTTATATATTTATTTACACCACTCATTTGGTACCAAGTAGAAAATATATCCAGAAAGTTTTATTTCACTATTATATAATATATCCGGAATGTTTTATTTCTTTCAATTTTAAATTCTTCTACAAAATAAAGCTGTGCGGTTATAGTGGTTAGACTAATAGCTGCATACAGTGCAGTCGATCGTGAATCAGAGCAAACGAGCTGTTTTACAGCTTTTAATATTTATTTCACAATTTCAATGTATTAATAATGTTAATTTAGGAGAACGAACGCAAACCGATCAAAGAGAACGGCAATCGAAACTAATTTCCATATCCTTGAAAGACAATCGATCTGCATGCGCATTTAATGGTAATTTTAAAAACATAAACACTTTCTTCTATACGCGTTTCAAAATATATGAGAAACGAAGAATAAAATTTGAAATATACCTACCTCAACTTGTCCTTTTGTCAGACCTGTTTCAATCACAGCATTGTTGATTTTTTGTTTGTAAATAACACCAGTGCCCACCATTCCTTCGCTATAAAACCTACTAAGTATATCTCTCTGGACATCTGAAATCCAGCTTCGCTTCACAGAACTCATAATATGTTCAATTATGAAGCAAAAATCGAATGAAATCTAACCAGCTGAAGTCGGAGAGTTGACGTTGATGATAACAAAAGCTAGCTGGGCCGAACTATTGAACCTGCACGTGGTTTGTTGATGGCTGATAAGAATTTGAGATGGTAGTGATGATCATCTGACACTGGTATTACCAACACTTCTCATTTGAGAAATGTCTGATAATACCTAGTGAGAATTAGTGACACGGGTGGACTGATGCAGTAAAACAGAGACACGGAGTATCATTACAGTGTATTTAAACAAAGACAAATACGCTGCGCTTACCTTGACTCGAGAGCGTGGCAGAAATATCCTGAAATATGTCAGACTTCCCCGCAGACAATAAATCCTTTCTCCTACACCATATTTAATATTGCAACTCCACAAAATCCCTGTTTCGAGACTCACTCCTAGCTTGGCTACTCCATATTTGATCACTGCACCCGTGCGCAGTAGCATGTTAGCATAAAACCCGGGGGACACATCTTATATTCGAGACATATGAAATATTCAAGATATCGAAATCAAACTATTACAATTTGACACGAAGAAACCCCATCGATAACTCACTTAACGGTCTGCCCTCATTGTTCAGAATCTTAAAATTGTTCATTTTTCCATTGACAATAGTAAATTGAAGGACCAAAATACTACGAAATAATAATGTCGCCCCCCCCCCCCCCCCCCCCCCCCCCCCCCCCCCCCCCCCCGGATGTTAACAAATCGGTCACTGACTGACTTTATATATCGTGTGAATTTTCGCCACTCATCACAATACTGCAAAGTTTAAAAAACTTTGCACTAAAAAGAGTATCCTAGTACTAGTTGGGAGATAAGCCTTGAGTCTTCTCAAAAGACTTAATTTTTTGTTATCTGCATGTTTACTTATATAATTTATGTGATCATCCCAGGTAAGTTGGCAATTTATGGTAACTCCTAAGTATTTAAAAGAATTGCACATCTCTAAACATTCTCCAGATATACTGATGCCAACAGGATCTATAGATTTCAACTTTCTCGAGCTGCCAATTATCATAAACTTAGTATTCTTAACGTTTAATGTTAACGTTTAATGTTCAAGCCATCTTGAAACGTGTAACAGGTCACCATTAATAGCTTCTTTTAAATCTTCCACACTTCTAGAAGCGTGATACAGGGCAGTGTCGTCTGCATATAGGGTCACATCAGCTTTTTCCAGACAATTTGGGAGGTCATTCGTATATACCAAGAACAATAGTGGCCCAAGACGGAGCCCTGAGGTACTCCCACCGGTATTCTCGCTTGGTCCGATAGACAATGTTGATAGAAGGTTGCTTGTAGACAGTTGTCTAGGTATGACTCGAACCAAGACAGAGCAGCATGACGCAATCCATAACGAAAAAGTTTTCGCAGTAGGATTGTGTGATCCACCGTATCGAAAGCTTTTGTCAGATCTAAAAAGACAACTCCAGTTAGTAGTCCGTTGTCCATGTTGATTAGAATCGAGTCTGTAAACTGGCCAACTGCTACACTTGTCGATGACTTAAATTAGATTTAAATCCAAATTGTCTTTCGGATAAAATCTTGTTTTCCTTGAGGTAATCATATAATTGTTGATGAACTGCCTTTTCTAATAACTTGCTTAAAACGGGTAAGACAGATATTGGACGATAATTTGATGGATTTGATCGTTTACCCCTTTAAAGATTGCTACGACCTTTGCATTTTTCCAAATCGAAGGAAATGTTGATGCATTCAGGGATTTATTAAAGAGGCTTGTGATAGATGATACTATGGCCTCAGCGTCTTTTAACAGACAAGCACTGACTTTATCCAGGCCAATAGCCTTATTGGTCTTAATATTTTTTAACTGGTCCTTCACGAATGACTGTGGAATTTCTTTAAAACTGAATGTATATAGACGTTACACTGACCACACTCTACTGTCAGTAACCGAACTCGTTCGACTGATCTCGGTAGTCTTGAATAGCAATTTGCCAATCCCAATCGCGGAATTTTGGCGCAGAGATATTCCTTCCTTCCTCTGCAATGGCAAATTAGAAGCAAAGTCTTCTCATCTTTACATGCTTCTTTCTTACCCGTCTTACCACACATGAACTAATACGTCCTAAATTGCTAGCACCGTGGGTGGGCTAACACCGGGGTGGTTGTTAAATTTCCTTTCGACACCACGAAAGCTTCTTGGCATCCCTGGCTCCAAACATATCGTATTCCCTTTTCTTCGATGCCGATAGTAAACTCGTCAGATAACAGGGAATTGGCCACTCGTTATCTTGTCTTTTTCAGGTCCGTTGAACACCCTCGCCAGCTCATTACGTGCACTATAGTATTACGGTTTCTTCATTCAAGATTTTTCACTTCGGCGTTCAACTTGAGACCAGTATTTTCGATGTAACTCAACATTCTGTCCAAATTCTCGTGATGTTCATCGAATGTCAAGATGATAATATCGTTAAGATACACGAGACAATCCAACCAGGCGACACAGTGGTATTCATGGTATTTATCGCGCGTTGGAAGGTGGCAGGTGCATTTCTCAAGTTAATGGGCACTTTTTGAACTGTACTTAACGTCAACTGTTGAAGATGCTGTTCTCTCTCGATCTTGTTCTTCAACGGTTATCTACCAATATGCTCTTACTAAATACAGGTGACTGAAATAGGCAGCTCAAGACATGACATGCAGGATGTCCAAACATCTCGGAAGAGGATACACGTCCTTCTTGGTGACTTCATTAAACTTCCTGCAATCTACGCAGGACCTCCTAGAACCGTCCTTTTTCGCCGCCAGAATTCGACGATTCGATAACGTCCCTTTGTCGCAACGATTAATGACACGCTGTTGGTAGACGAATTGGAGAAGCGTTTCCCAGCTGTTGCAATGGTATTTTTCATTTGAGTTTCTTTTCCAAGATCCTGCATTCCGTCCGATAAGACCTGTCATATTCTCAGCCGTTGCGCCACTTTCCACTTTGCAATTGATGTTTACCATCGAAACCGTCACACGACAAATTTGTTTGTGTGGTTTTAGAATTATGGGACTAATTACTCCATTGGCTCCGGAGACACAACTTCGAGGAACACTGTCGCTACTGCAAGTAATGTGCAAAACACAACCCAATAGACAGGAAATCTCGAGCACCTCTGGTAACTAGTGGCATGGGATACCTAATGAACTACCAAAGTTAAACCGAAGTAACATCTTTATACAGCTTGTTTCCGACTACTTCAAAGCTGTAGGAAGTTCTTCGTCCAGATTCTTTGGGGTAATCACGTAAACGTAACTCGCGAGTATCCAAAGAGTTAACAAATTTATTGAGGAGATCTTCCACCATTTCGCTGATGTAGTCTGGAATGCTCTCGTCACCACGTGCACCTGGCCCATGGCGAAGATCTGTGGCAAGGTCAACCTAACTCCCCTGTTTATTTCGCTGTCTGTTACGGAAACCCAATTTATGAATAGCTCGTTGCTATTCTGAAAACTCTTGCTTTAAAGGGGAAGTCAGAGTTCAGAACAACTTAGGCTCAAATGAAAGATTATATAATTCTTACCTTCCATACCAAGTCTCAAATCTCCGCGTTAAATACAAGTACAGAAATAGAGCGATAAAAGTGCGAAATTTTGCATATTTCGCAGCAGCCATGATGTACATCCGATCGAACCTGCGATCACGCAGCGGTCTTACTTCGTGACGTCACTGCGCGGTTTTCGCGGGAGCGCTTCATATGCAAATTCAAAACAAAGCAAAATACAGCAATCTTTACAGGCGAATTTTCTTAAAATTTCGGAATAATGCCATACTGCATGGTACCTAGTTGCACGAATTGTTCAAAGAAGACAAAGGGGAGCGATATATCCTATCATCGTTTACCAAATGACCAGCAAGTGCGAAGAACATGGCTCAGACGGATTCGTCGTGAGAACTTACCGAAGGCCAATTCATGCTATGTTTGCAGCGCGCATTTCACCCCAGATTGTTTTGAGGGTTCACTCAAAGAATTATTTGGCATGAAGACGAAAAAAACGTTAAAACCTGCAAGTGTACCATCTATATTTCCATTTTTATTTCGTAAACCGGAGCGAGAGTTGTCGCATAAGAGGGAACAAATCAGAGAGAAAATTTCAAAAGACGAGGTGTGTATTAATAAACATGTAAACAGACTAAGTTAATCTGCTTTTAATATACCCACACCACTATGAATGATATTTTATACAGTCATTAAAGAGAGTTTGGTAAAAGTCTCTCAAATAAATTTTTGAGTGCTTTTTCAGTAAATTCTAGATGGTGATAAAAAATTAACACAATTTGTAGAGGGTGCTATAGATCCATATGTGGGCTTACCGTAAAGTTCCAAAAGTATGGCTAGCTACTTACGGGGGGCGACTATTTTTCGGAGTAAAATTTATGTTTGGAAGCAAGAATTTATGAATTGAAAATTAAGTGTTTTGTATAGGTAGGTGCAAATTAACAAAAATATTCTCATGCTTAGGACAAAAGATGTGACAGTTATATGTCAAAGTAAGTCAAACGCTGGTTGATCAAATGATGGACAGCTTTTGCCGGCCGATTCTGATACAAATTGTAAATACAACTACAAAAATCAAGTTTAGAGTTTGCAAATCACTATATAATCATTATAATGCATGGTAACCAAAACTCGTTCCAGGATCGCCTTTGTAAATGGCGCGCTGGGGAACAAGCGGTTACTTTCGGGGGGGGGGGGGGGGGGGGGGGGGGGGGGGGGGGGGGGGGGGGGGGGGGGCAGTTACTTTCGGGGGGCGGTTACTTTCGGAACTTTATGGTATTTTAAATAGAATGGTCCAGTGGGTAAATGTCTCCATGCATCTTCTAGTACTATCCTTATTCATAAGTTGGTTGGTTTTGCAGGAAGTAGCAAGTTTACTAAACTGTGTAGAACATGAAGAAGACATCACATGCACTGCACATGAACCTGCCATGAGTTTGTCAAGCCAGGATGCAGAAACACAGTGTGATTCGAAAGTCTTGCTTGATGCAGAGATCCAGTGTGACAAACCAATACAAAGGACCATTGCCGTACAAACTCTTGCCAAACGTAAAAAGAAATCAAACAAACCAAAACCTCCCATGACACCTAATCAAGGAATAAATTGTTCTGTCGTTACTCCCCCTGCAACCCCAGTTATAATGAAAGAAGCAACCATTTCTATTACAACAACTGAATCTGAAATGCCACTGGGTGAGGAGTACTGTTCCAGCACCAGTGATGATGAGAAATCAGATAGTGATGATGATTATGTCTGTTCAGAAGCAGATACCAGTGTAGAGTCTGAGGGTGAAGACCTAAAAAATGAAAGAAAATTCATTGTGTTTGAGAGTATGCTAGACCAGTTGTTTATCTCATGTAAAACATGTGGTTTTCTGTGCGAGATTGAGAAGTCCCATACTGGTAGCATGGTAACAGTCAAAGCAACATGTTGTAACAACCATACCTTTCAGTGGAGGTCACAACCAGAGTTACATAAGAAGCCAGCTGGTAATATTTTGATTTCTGCTGCAACTGTTATTACTGGAGGAACCTATGAATCTACCAGACAATTTGCTAATGCACTGAATTTAAACTTTGTCAATAAAGACCAGTTTTATGATGTACAGAGAAATATTGTTTTCCCAGTTATTGACAATGCCTATAAAAAGCAACAGAAGGATGTTACTGAAACAATCAAGAAGGAAAATACTCCAGTTGATTTGTGTGGTGATGGTCGATCTGATAGTCCTGGTCATAATGCCAAATACGGTACTTACTCATTAATGGATGAAACTTCAGGGAAGATTGTTGATTTTTCTCTTGTACAAGTCTCTGAAGTTTCATCCTCTAATGCAATGGAGAATGAAGGCTGTCAAAGGTCACTGAACAAAGTTATTGATCAAAATATTAAAGTAAGGTCATTAACTACAGATCGACACACTCAGATTACATCAGAAATGCGGAAGAAGTACCCCTCCATAATCCACCAATATGATGTGTGGCATCTGTCTAAGTGGGTAACCAAAAAGTTGACCAAAAAGGCTAAGAAAAAGGGGAATGAGGTGCTACTCAAATGGGTCCAGTCTGTGTCTAATCATCTGTGGTGGTGTGCACAGACTTGTGATGGTGATGCGGAAGTACTGCACGAGAAATGGGTCTCCATCTTGCATCATGTTGTAAATAAGCACAGATGGAGGAATGGCAAGCACTTTTGCAAGTGTGTTCATGGCCGTCTCCCTAGGAATAAGGAAAGGAAGACCAAATGGTTAGAGGCTGGATCTGCTGCAAGCATTGCACTAGAGGAGGTGGTTCTCAATAAAAAACTATTAAAGGATATCACAAAACTTACAGAGTTTCACCATACAGGTAACCTGGAGGTCTACCATTCCCTGCTGCTGAAGTATGCCCCAAAACGCCAGCACTTTTCATATAAAGGAATGGTGGCCAGAACCCAATTGGCAGTGATTGACCACAATCTCAACACTGGACGAAGGCAAGCCACGGTCATCAATGGCACCAAACAAGGGGAAAAGAGGTACAAGGTGGTCTTTCCCAAAGGCCGCAAAAAATGGGTCGTGAAACCAGTGAAAGAGAGGAAGTCGTTTGCTTTTGTGCAACAGTTGATGGAAGGTGTGTTGTTCAAGGATGACAAGAGCCAACAGACGTCAACAATTCCTGGCAGCATTCCGAAGAACATCGCTCCAATTCCAAGGCCCAGTAAAGATGAGGTGATAGCAGCACACATGTCACGAATGGGGAAAAAGTGATAAAACAAATACATGTAAATAGAAAACTACTGTACATTATTAGAATAACAATAGAAGCAATATTATTTTATTTAGAAACCATAAAAACCCTACCCTTAACATATTACTCATCTGCAAATCTAAAACCCTCAAAAACAAAGTCATCTTCTAAACCTGGAGGTGGGAAATGAGCGCGAATACAGCTTACTGCACAGGATGGAAGGGGAACCCTTATCTCTTTGCCTAGTACACCCAAACACCACCTAACAAGCTGTCTGTATGCAATGTGTCGTTGTTTTTTATGCTCAGGCCCCTCAAATGCCTTTGTACCATACTGCTGTCTGTACTGGTTCCAACCAGCCTGTAAGACCCAATGATTCAGACACACAGCTTGAAATCCAGGGTTATCAGTAATACAGCCTGTGATAGGAATCTGCTCAACTTGTGCTACTTCTTCATTTTTTGAGACACAAGCTGAGACCTCTTGGCAGCACACACATTCCTCTTCTCTATCCATTATCTGGCAGTGAGTACAAAGGCACCTATAAGGTCACGATCGAGTTTAAGCGTTTCATGGTGAATTTAGGCTTTATCATATTGTTTAAATTTACGATTTTCAGAGCATTTGACAAGCAAATCCGGCATACTAGACTATAATAAAACATTATAAAACACTATAAATAAAAACCGCCACAAAGATTGCTATAATTGTGCAAAATAAATAATAGAAGTAGACTGTATAATTACCAGTTTGTGTCCTCAAGTCTGCTTGTAGCATTTTCGGATTCTGAATTTGATTCGTCTTCGATACGCATTTCCTCGTCTACATCGTCATCAGAATCTATTTCATCAACCGGCTCAAACGCGTAAGGTTGAATCATGTTTACGTCTCCTTCGATGTTAATATCTTCTCCGCTTTCTTCTAAGCCAGAACTTGACGAACTATCGCTCCAAGATTCGTTTGAATACTCCATTTCTCTTTGCTTTGTAAGTAATTTTCGCTGTATGTTGTGAATAATAGTTCTTCGCTTTGCTCGCTTACCGCGCACTGACGTCACGAGGTAAGACCGCTGCGTGATCGCAGGTTCGATCGGATGTACATCATGGCTGCTGCGAAATATGCAAAATTTCGCACTTTTATCGCTCTATTTCTGGACTTGTATTTAACGCGGAGATTTGAGACTTGGTGGAAGGTAAGAATTATATAATCTTTCATTTGAGCCTAAGTTGTTCTGAACTCTGACTTCCCCTTTAAAGGTTCGTATGGACGGTTGTGCTCGTCCTCGCAACCGCATACTCTCACACTGGCCAGCCAGTGCACATTTTTCTAGTTTTGAACCGTTTCCACGCAGAACAGCTTAGGTTATATCACTTTTCCCAAATAACTTACTACTCAAAAGTTTGAAAAATAAACACTCCATCCCAACGCATCTCATCATGCTTTCGAGAACGACCTACCTAACATTTGGTTTCGTTTGCCTTATCTTGCAAAAAGGACTGAAAATATGGTTAAAAATTGCGTCATTAAAATTCGCCTTTTTCGTAAAGAGCCGGTCAATTTCGTCATTTATAACACTAGAGATATTTCTAATTTTGTTTTTAACAAAAAGCAATTCCCGACATATTCCTAAGTAATATTGTTTATGCCAAATCTCTTTTTCTGGTTGCGGTCACAGATACATTAGGAAACTGACCGTTGCCTTGCTGAACATAGCACTCCATTTAAAATCAGCGCGGTTGCCCGACTACGAACATGCCCAATATATGGCTGATTTAAATGTTATATTTGACCGACTACATAACTTCATAACAAAAAATAGTACTGCGAATTTTCAAAAAGCTACAAAATAAATGCACGAATTTTCAACTGTTTAAAGGCACTCGGCAGTGCACCACGTGACTAGCAACAACATCACGCATACTGCGGGCGCATATGTGTGAATGTCGTAAAATGGCGGACAATGTTTTCGCGGAAGATACAAGCGGTAATGACGATGCCATGATGATACGTCTGAAAATTCGGAATATAGTGCAATGGATAATAACGAAACGTTGGAGGAATATAGCTTGTTATAATCGCTGTCTTTGATTTTTGTTACATTTGAATGAATTGATTGTGAACAATATTATATTTAATACAATACAAAAATCAAAATATTTATAGTACGTATATAAATGTTTGTAGTACGTATCTATAGCAGGTTGTAACTGCAAATCGAAATGTAGTTTGTCATTGAAGGAAACTGGAGGAAAGCGGAGAGGATGCCCATGCAAGGGATACAATTTAAAGTCCGTGTGAAGGGACATGGTTCTCCACAATAGATCTTTGACATTCTTATAGCTTCCGTCGCATTGTCTCTTTCGTCCAGCGCCTTCTCTCCTTCTACCTGACCCGCACCTCTGTTTACTAGTACTTTGACGATTCTCTTCCTTAATAGGAGATGAGTTTTCATCCCAGCGTGAAAAATATTCACACTCCATCACCGTTTGACGCCATGTTGAAATGTTTTGATTTAGTCCACGAATTTTTTCAAAACTTTGTTATTCTGCGGATGCTCGAATTTCGCTGCCGAGTGCCTTTAAAGATGAAAAACCGTATTCTGGTACTAGTACCAGTCCTTTTTAATTCACACGGTCAAATCACCTGAGACAGTGTTAACGCCGCATAGGCGCATGTCAGAAGCCGAACTTTAAATGAGCCTAATACAAATTATTTTAAAGAACGGTTTTATTGTATTTACATAAGATGATGAACCAGACCCAACATAATAATAATAATAATAATAATAATAATAATAATAATAATAATAATGAAAACTCGAATTTTATTTGTAAGAAATAGGCATAAACTATTTGCAACCAAGACTCACTACATTAAGATAGGCGTCTTGGATGCATGTGTTATGGTACAAGATTTTACTAGATGCCAATATATAAGTTACTTACTATTATCAAAAACGAATTAGATATTTGCACTTATTACCAATATAAAAGTTTAGGTGTGTCCCACTGATTGTCCTTCATACAAAATAGATAATAAGTTGACCTTATACAGCAACCGGTCAACTTTTTTACTGGATAGTTCTTTTGTGGTAATGCTAATTCCATATCTTCATCTAAAAATGTGTAGAAGTCCTTGCACTCTTTGCTAATCGTTCCGATAGCTCTCATAGACAGATTTAGAAATTTTACTTTACTGAAGCGTTGTTTCAAGGAGTTGCAGAGGTCTTTATAACGAACCGCTTTCCTCCTGCAGTTCTTAGTTATATAATAATATAGTTATAATAATTAAGTTATATATTAATATTATATATATTATATATAATATATATAATAAATATAAGTTATATAATATTTAATAATAATAATAATAATAATTATAATAATAATAATAATAATAATTTTAATAATAATTATAATAATAATATATTTTCAATAATAATAATTTTTAATAATATGAAAATTAATAAAAAATATTTTGTTTAATAACTACAATTTCTCAATAAAATAATAATAATCAAAGTAATGATAATAATATATTTCTCTCTGAACTGGAACCCAAGCATAAGTTACATCAGCTTGGTTAAAAATTCTAATTAGGTACATCCAAGCTTCATTATGTGTTGTTCCATGCTCATTTATTATTGTCAAAACTTAGTTGGAAGCATTAATGACGGCAGCAACGACGGACTATTAACAAAAACCAACGCTTCACAACAGAGCGTGCTTACGCACATCCACCTTCAACGCCAGCATAATAATAGTAATAATAATAATATTTTTGTAAAAAATGTGATATTCTTTATAGATAGTGATTGTTGACAATCTAAATAATTTTATCAATTTCGTCGCTATTTTGGGGTTGTCTAATTCTAATTATTTTGTGTTTTAGTGCTGGATGCAGTATCCGTAACGTTACGCCTCGGTAAAAAGAAAAATAATCGTATATCGTTGTTTTTAATCGGTCAAGATGGTATTGGAAAAACGTCTTTGAAGAAAAGTCTTTTAGGCGAAGACATAGACGAAAGTGAGCCAAGCACTATTGGCATCGAGTTTGATGTGATTGAAGTGGAAGAAGACAATAAATCGCAACCTTGGAAACTAGCGAAAGATAATCAATTTATCGCATCGGAAGAATATGCGGAAAGTGTTCTTGACAAACAAGTAGCTAGAGAAATAGTAACTGAAAATAAGAAACGTGGAGATATCGTTGGAAATGTGATCGATGAAAGTCAACTCGCAGATGAAGGTCGAGATGAAACTGAAGATGAAAAGGAAACTGTAACTTTGTTGGTCGCATCCAAAGGGAATACGGAACGTGTCTTTGAGAAACAAGTACCCAAAGAGATAGCTGAAAGTAAGAAACGTGGGGAAGTTGGTGAAAGTCAACGCTCAAATAAAGGTGTGGATGCATCCGAAGAGAATGCTGTAGGTGTCCTTGAGAAACAAGTACCTCTTGGAGAAACAAGTACTGCTGAAAGTAAGAAAGGTGAATATAAAGTTAGACGTGTAACTGATGAAAGAGAACGCTCAGATAAAGGTCTAGATGAAACTGGAGATAGTCAGAAAGAGAATGATTTGTCAGAAAATCAACAAGGAAATGACCAAGATAAGGAAGGAAAGAGTAACAATTGGAAAAGTATGAAAAATCCTGTTGTCTTTTGCAAGACGGATGACTTTCGACACAAGGTTAAAAAAGAAATGAAAAATGTTGAAGGTTATCGTGATGATACTATGGACACAATTAGATTTCTGGTAGGGGACGTTGCTGGCCAATCAGTGTATTATGATGTCCATTCTATAATGCTGAGGTTAAAAGCTTTATTCATCGTGGTCGTTGACCTTTCAAAGTCTCTCTACGATGTAGCGCATCCAAAGTTTGTTACGAAGGAAACGAAGGCTGAACAAGACATAGAGAATCCTTTAAAAGAAACTAATTTGGATTATGTTATTAGATGGATGGCCGCTCTTCGTAATTTAAGTCCATGCGATGCGGAAGGAAAACAGAATTCTGCTCAAAGTTCACAGTTGGCAAAAGCTATCCTTGTATTTACCAAACCTGATAAGCTGAGTGGTCCCGAGGAAGTGGAAAAGAAGCGAAAGGAAGCCGTTAAAATTCTTGATGAAAAATTTAAACAGATTGGTTGCGAAACCGTTGCCAAGTATGTTATCCGAAACACGCAGCCTAGGAATGAAGCTGAAGTGAAGCAACTACAACTTTTGCGAGCGAAGATTTTCGAGACAGCGCAAAATCTGTTAAAAGAGCAAGAAACAACTCCTGTAAGTTGGCTTATGTTGGAGCGTGTCCTCGATACCCGAAGGAAAGAGAAAGACCTGAAACATCGTCCATATATCACACTTGTTGAAGCACAGGAACTTGATAAAGAATATTCAAAGGTGAACGAAAAATTCGAGGAGGCAATGCAGTTTTTGCACAAGGAAAGTATTGTCGTTCATTTTAGCGAGAATCCGCAGTTAAACGACCTTGTAGTACTTGATGCAAACTGGCTGGTAGAACTATTCACCAAAGTGATAACCATACCTGAAGATGTTAACTGGGATTCAGGGAAGTCGACCGCTTGGACAGCGCTGAGAGAGAAAGGCGAACTGCAGTTTGACAATCTCCCTAACCCACTGGACGACTTTAGTCAGAAAGAAAGCTTGAAATTGATGATGGTTAACACGGGCTTGATCTGCCACCGCAAGGATGATACCTATCTGGTTCCATCTATGGTGACCAAAACAATGGAAAAGTATGAGATTAATGAAGTATTATCATTATGTTTGCAGCCATCACTATATCTTGATTTTAAAGATGAAACCATTCCTCTTGCATTTTACACGAGATTCCAAGTGGAATTATTGAATTGGGCAAGTCCGGATTGCGATGGTGAAATACAATTATTCCACAATTTCATGCAGTTACCCAAGATGGAAAATGACGCACCATACGATGTTATTATTGCCAGGCATGCATCTAGAATCGAAGTTGGCATCCAAGGTACGAACCAATTACTTTTTTGCGAAATAATTGTTAAGTTACAATTTTACTTGCTTGTACTGGGCGAGTCAGATCCATCTGCGATCAATTCCTGACGGTTCCCTTTTGCCGGCCGACAGTTTATCGACAGGACATTTTTGTTAAGAAAAACTAAAGCTATATCGGAGTATTCTTTAATTTCTTAAGGATATTTTATCTAATTAATTATATTTAATATCATCTTCAACTGAATATTTTCACGAACACTTACTCACCAACAGTACGAAGTATAACAAAGTTCTCATACCATGCGACGTCATTCCTAACCCCTGGTCAAATATTTGTACCATATTTATTCCATGTTAGATAGATAAACTTTATTTAAGCAGGGTAGCCCATTCAGCTACTTGCCTGGTATTCAGAGGGGCCCTGTTCATTTTTAATAAATAAAATCACTCGCATTCTGAAATCAGTTCCAAAAACTATATAGCTATAGCTTTCTAAAAAAAGACAAATTCCGTGGAATGTCAGTAAAGGGAGAGATTACTAAATAGTTTTTGTCAAATTCCTGCCTATGCCGAACTCATTTCGAATCAAATACCCGAGGGGGTATGATCGCAGTTGCACTTAACTAATAATTATTGCAAGAGAGTTATCTTGTATTATTTCAGTTGATGAGACAATCTCTCCAAGCACATATAGGAGTGTGCTGGACTTTCTTAATGACACTGTGAAGAAGATCCAAACAACCCATCCATGCTGTAAAGGCCTAAGATATCGATTTGGTTTGAAGTGTGACCTTTGTTGTTCTACTAAGTCAGAAAAATGTGCGCGGCATCGACAAGAAGATTGTGATGATGGCAACTGCGTGTGCATCATGAGTCTCGAAGATTTAAAGAAACGACGCCATTTCTGTCCAAAAAAGAAACGTGGACCAGTTTCATCTAAACTTTGCGAAGTTGCTTGGTTCAAGGCATATGGTAAATATATATTATATGTTTCTTAAATATAACCTTTTCCAAATGTGTTCAACTGTCTAGGGTACTGCGCGTCTGCATGGCGAGGACAGTTACCAGAATGTTGCACGCAACATGGATTGAACTGTCAATTTAGTCACTATATAAAATGTTAATGGATGCTCGTTGTGAAGTGCGATAGATCAAATTTCTTTACGGAATAAAAAATGTGGCTGAATCACATCTAGAATGTCCCAAATCCTTTTAATCTCCCTTTTATGACGCGACTGACTCGTACACTTTACCGCTCGTGTCCATGTTCTTGCGTGTATGCTTCATCTCATGTATTCTTGCTGACCGTAGTCGCGCAGCTATACAGTTAATTTGATCACCGAATAGTCAGTGACACGTTGAACGTTTGTCCTTTTTTGGTTGCTTAGATTTAGCTTTACTCTGATTGACTAAGTTGCAACAAAATCAGCAATTTCGTGCGAGGTCGTCTTGTCTTAATTTAAGGAAAACATCCGTGTACTTCTATGAGAGCGCGTGCTCGCACTCATTGCAGATCGAATAAAGGCGTGCTTTGAGAAAGAGTTGATAAACTAGTTTGATTCAATACAAGTACTATTTACAACATGAGCGGAAGTGTTGTATCGGATATACGGACGCGAATAGCATGTGATACGAATGCATGTAAACGTTCATGCATGTTTAGCGCGATAATATTGAAGATTCGATCATTTTAGCCGAGAAAACCGAAGGAAAAGTTCAGGTGGTAATTTATGGATACAACCACTACTGTTGTCAGATATACAAGCTTCGTCATGCTACTGATTTCTATAACGGAATAGCATATTGAGAGTATGCGTGTATTATTAAGAAATTATAGTTGATGAAATTGAAATTGTTTGCGAACAGTGTGCCGATAAACCGGCCGATCATCACCCAAATCGTATAGGAATATATCCGGCATTGCCAAATTCCACTTTACCAATAGCATCATCCATAATGTTTTTACAATGCATACAGATTATGCCAGTTTTCTGTAAAATGTACGCCTGTGTTTAATACGTAAACTTATAATTGTCAACGCCGTAAAAATTCATAGTTAAAATGACGAGCGCGCGCACTTGTTATATGGAATTTGGGAGTGTTCATGGGGATTCTGTCCGTCGTGACGTGGGTTATAAAATAGGTAATTTTATGTTATTGTACTGGTAAATGATAATATGTAGAAGTTGTTCAATATTCGTTTGGGAAATACCATCTCCAATGTAAAAGTTACTGTGTAGAAACACTCATTATTGTTCAAAACATTGAAACCAAAAAGGTTCAACCTTGCGATGGAATAGTTATTAGATGCATTCCGGCCAGGGTCTGACATAGTCCCCCAAAAATAATGCATCTTGACACCGTAAATAGTGTCCGTAACACCCAATACTCGTTTAATTTCGACTGTACCAGTTGGATTAAATTTAGGTTTTACTTTGTTTGGCTACCGCTGGCCTGAGCCAGCCTGGATGATTGATTGTAGGGATGTTTCACGTCGAAACCGCCGGGGCCGCAACTTCCGGGGTAATCGATAGTCGGAGCTTCGTTGTCTTCGAATCTTCGAAGCACTCTTCCTCGTAGTCGTGATTCGAGCCGGCGAAATATCTTAAGAGATTCTCGACAAACATCTAAAAACCTTACCTTGTCATTTAGACAAGGAATAAATGAACTCGGATTGATTGTGCGGTGCAACTACCGGGGTAATCGATCCTTTGGAAAGCTTCGTCTTTGTGTTCTTCCTATTCGAACGAAATATCCTGGTGAGAAGTTTAAAACAAATCAGCTTTGATCAAGCACGACTAGTCGGGACTTGTTAATTTATCTGTTACACATTTATTTGACGCATTATTCGTGTAAAACAAATTATTCTTCGTCCAAACTATTAATACGGCAAATATGGTCACAAGCTGGCTCACTTGCTATGTTTTAAACACGATACTTCTGTAATTTAATATGGACTTGTGTGTATTTATAAGAAAATGCGAATTCCAGGCACATCCTCGAACATTCAAGGATTCCATAACATTTGAAATGAAAGGTGTCTCAGTCAGTCACTTTGGCCAGTATTGATAATTAAATGTGCTAAGATTACGAATTAAGCTAATTTCAGCATTATAGAATAGTTCCTCTCTGAATAGTTCCTCTATTAACGTTTCTGTGAAAATTGTTTTGTTTGTTGTTGACAGATGTTCCTAACATGGTATTAGTTGAGAAAACTTGCAATATGACATGCAATACTGATCTTAAAAATGCATTTACAAATTTATTCTCTGCTGATTTAGTTAAATCTGCTGTTAGAATAGATAATACTATGATCTCGAGTGCAATTTGGAAAAAACATGCACAAGTTAGTTTTTCAAAGACTATCAAAATAGCACAAGTCTGAAGGACGAGTACTATTTGAGGTCTTTGGAAAACTCACAAGGGGCATGTTTTTTTCAAGTTGCACGAGAAATCATACTATTACCTATTAATAATATACAGGAAAATGTTTGAGACACTGTGATCACAGATTTTTGCACTGTAATAACAGATTTTTGCACTTGTTGGGATTAACTGCACTCGAATCAGCCAATCACAGTTTTCAAAAAAAAACATTTTCCTGTATATATGTATATTTCCCTGTATCCTTGATCAATCTATCTAGCAAGTGTCTATGAAATGAAAATTCTCCTCAGGTTTTTATAATTGTATTTGAAAGAACATAGCAAAAAATATATTTTACATACTTTTGTATCTTATTCCATTCTTAAGTTATTACATTTCATGTAACTTGAGCTGTGACATCACAAGATGGACACATCATTACATCAAAACTAGGCATAACTTTGGATTGGTTTGACTAAACAGGCTCAAAACATGCATAACAGAGTCAACAACATTAAGCATTGAGATTGTTGTTATTAGGTTCACATGGTAACAGATTCGTTCCCAGGCCACTTTGTATAGAAACAAAATTTTCTACATTTCGTCATTGCAGTTACTGTTGCATTGGAAATCACGGAAAAAGGATGTCAACTTCCTAAAACGGAATAAGTTACTGTAAATGTGGTTGAAAAGTAATCTAGAAACTAATCTGTTACTATAGCAACCACATTAGAACTACAGCATGACAATTTTTAGTGTTCTTGACTGAGTGTTTAGTCGAACCAGTCTGAAGATATGTCTGATTTTCAGTTTTGTTGTAATGCTGTGTCCATCTTGTGACGTCAGAGCTCAAATTACATAAAGCGTAATGATTCAAGAACGAATAACATATGAAAAGCATGTAATACAATCATAAAAACTCCAGCGAATTTTCATTTCATAGTCCCTTTAAAGGCACCATATCAATATAATGATGAAGAGCCTCCATGACAGAGATCCCATAGTGGGAATAAATGCCTCAATATAAATGAATAATACTAATATTTCAGATAGTCACAGATTTGGATTTATCTTTCACAGTGCCTCCATTTCGGTCACACCCCATGCTCATCAGACTGACTCAGACATTAATGTTCCATGCGGTAGCCACATGTTCGCATCGCGGACCTATTTTTAACTGTGTTGATGCCAAAGTGCGAGCCCGTTCTCATGATTAACTTAACTCTATAGAAGTTAGTAAGATTTTTAGGTAAAACTAAATAAACAATCGAAATGGAAAACCGTGTTTGGCTGTTTGATCTCCAGATGTCGTAATCCACCAATCACTCGCGACGTTGCATTTAGTAAACAGCGACCGAATACATTTACGTTAATATCTGAACTTGATATTAAGACACAAAGATATCTTGATGACATTTTGCATGGTAGTTCTACATAGATTACAATTGTCTGTCACACTCGAGGTTACTGCGGAATTTCATATATATAACTTTAACGATTATTAATTTTATAGTTCACTAATTCTTACTTTCGATTTTCAGTGCAAAGTGACGCAAAGGATGGTACTCCATCAGTTGAAGGTATAGTTGAAAGTGTTACGATAAGGTCTTCCATATTGTGAAATATTATTATATATAGACACCGTGAGGGAGAGTATGTATTTGGAACATATGCGTACAAAAACAAAACATTGGCAATAAAAGAAACGACTTACGCTATTGTTTTTTTTTGAGAACTGATATTTTTACGAGAACATGCACGTGCTCGAATTCGTTGGACATTGAATAACGCAGGTTCTTTTGATAAATACTTGATTAACTAGTTTGAATCAATAAAAAAGAAAACAAACGGAATAAAGAATTAATGGTTCAAGTAATTTAATATAAAACTGTAAAGGTTTTTCTGCGCAAGCTGTGTTAATTTGTTAATACTCAGAAAAGCTCTGAGCTCCAGACATGCGTCTATAGCATGGTTAGAAGGTTGCACGTTCGAGTCCTGTCATACAGAACAGAGTTTTTCTGAGTATTGACAACTCAACAAACCTTGCACAGCAAAGAAACTACGTAACTTAACTATGACAATAGTAGTATTATAAGAATCAATGGTTGAAGAAATGTTGAATATAATTAATTAAATTGAATGAATGAATGAATGAAAACTTTATTTAACCAGTATAAAACATTTAATAGCATCACTAGTCTGCGTCGCCTTTCACAGTTTATCAAAGTGACTATCCTGAGAATTATTATACCAACCTGAGAATCATACCGTCGATTCTGGCTTAGATTATCCCTTTAAACGGAAGTTGAAAGCCTCCCTACAATCAGGTAGTAAACATAACCACATACGTGTGGTAGATTAAACTATCTGGGACGTAGTAACTTTGTCTTAGTTGTTTTAACCAACATTTTGTAGTTAAAATTACTATCACTGTGGTAAAAACGACTAGTTTTTCGGCATAGTTATTTTAACTACTCGAGTTTAACTTTGTCCATAGTTGTTTTAACTACAATTTAAATGTGTTAAAATTGCTACAAAAGTGTGGTTAAATGAATGTAGTTAAAATTACTACAAAAGTGTGGTTAAATAGAAGTAGTTAAAAGTACTACAAAAGTGTGGTTAAATAAATGTAGTTAAAATTGCTACAAAAGTGTGGTTAAATAAATGTAGTTAAAATTGCTACAAAAGTGTGGTTAAATAGATGTAGTTAAAAGTACTACAAAAGTGTGGTTAAATAAATGTAGTTAAAATTGCTACAAAAGTGTGGTTAAATAAATGTAGTTAAAATTGCTACAAAAGTGTGGTTAAATAAATGTAGTTAAAATTGCTACAAAAGTGTGGTTAAATAAATGTAGTTAAAATTGCTACAAAAGTGTGGTTAAATAAATGTAGTTAAAATTGCTACAAAAGTGTGGTTAAATAAATGTAGTTAACAGTACTACAAAAGTGTGGTTAAATAAATGTAGTTAAAATTGCTACAAAAGTGTGGTTAAATAAATGTAGTTAAAAGTACTACAAAAGTGTGGTTAAATAAATGTAGTTAAAATTGCTACAAAAGTGTGGTTAAATAAATGTAGTTAAAAGTACTACAAAAGTGTGGTTAAATAAATGTAGTTAAAATTACTACAAAAGTGTGGTTAAATAAATGTAGTTAAAATTACTACAAAAGTGTGGTAAAATAAATGTAGTTAAAATTGCTACAAAAGTGTGGTTAAATAAATGTAGTTAAAATTGCTACAAAAGTGTGGTTAAATAAATGTAGTTAAAATTGCTACAAAAGTGTGGTTAAATAAATGTAGTTAAAATTACTACAAAAGTGTGGTTAAATAAATGTAGTTAAAATTGCTACAAAAATTGTAGTTGTCCTGAACCTTTTTTTTAACTACGTTTTTGTAGTTAAAATAACTACTTTCAAATAACAGTGTACTAATGGATGTAACTTCACAACCATAACGATTGTTAATTAGCACTTTACCAATTCTTACTTTTGATTTTTAAGAGAGTACAAATGAAGCAAGCACTGGCACAACATCAGTTCAAGGTATAGTTTAAACTAACTGTTGTGATAAGGTCTTCCATATTATGAAATATTATCCATAGAAAAATACCGTGCGGGAGAATATTGGAACATATTAAAGGAAAAAAACAAAACATTCGCAATAAATGAAATCACTTGCGCGATCGAATAAAGCGAATTCCTTTGAGAAAGTCTTGATTAACTAGAGGTTTGATTCAAACCAGCTGAGAATCATACTAGATTATTGATTCAAACGGTCTCCCTCATGCAATCAACATCGTGTGGGATAGGCACATTGCATCGTGATCGGCATTGTACTTGATCGCAACGCAGTGCGCTTGGCAACATTCGAAATATTATTTCACTTATTAAGTTAAGTCTGCATTTTTGCTTTCTTGCTTTAGACTCGCTAGCTACCGCGGAGAATATAGTTCACTTTCGACTCCTGTAACTTCTATTATATTTACCTCATTTTAGTCTATCTTTACACATTTACTAATTTGAACACCCGCAATTCTGCTAAAATATCTCTACTTCGGATGAAAAATGTCACAACATTAATAAGTGTTACATCTATTAGTATGGAATTTCTTATGACCAACGACCCGTAAACTGTAAATATATACTCACTAGCTTTATATATACATAAAAATTGCAGACAAAGTTTAACACTTAGAATGATAAAAAATTATCTTTCACTATTTAGGACAATATAATTTTTTGTCTTTTCTTTTTTTGCCGGTTGATTTTTCATGTATAGTTGCTATTCCTCCCACTAAGAACTAACAAATAATATTGATCGTCTATATTCATTGCAGTTGGTCTCAAAAATAAAATGTGCTTATCCAATTTGAGTTTTTTCGTCTACAAATGTTAGCGATACTTATTGGTGTTGCATTTAATTTACGAAGAGGAGTTATTTAAAAACCATTTCCATGTTTGCGTTCGAAAACACAATCGAAAATTATTTTCATCTCCATCACCAGACTTCTTCCAATCCTTCACCAACCTCCTTTCTTCATTCTCAGCGACCCAAACAGCGACCCAAATGTCCTTCCAACGCTTGAACTGATAGAATTGCTAATGTAGGTCCCGCTGCCACCACGCGGATACACTCGCGGTTCCGAAAAACAGCTGTGTAACCAGGCAGCGCCACATATTCTAAAAGTGCGGGTTTTCCCTCAGCCAAGTCTCACTCAATGTGATAATGTCCATTGGATACTGTGAAACTAGAACTTGAAACTTGTTGAAGGAAGACCATACTCTGGGTGTTGAGGTGCATTATATGCTGAGATGTCGAGAGTGTCCTTATAAGGTGTCAATAATCAGAAGGGAAGTATCTTCATAACGCTCTTCTTATTCTTTCTAATAGTCTTTTCGCAGTTATCACATTTGAGGCACGCGGACACGCGAATTGAATGAGCTCTGTTTCCTGTAGATGTTTGCTTAGCTCCGGTTCCGCGCTTCCCTTGGCCGAGATTGTTGAAATATCCCCCAAACCGTAGCAAAATTTGAAAAGATGCAACGTTCCATTTGAATAGTAAAGCACTCTTGCCTTCGACCTCTTTGTCTTGACAAATTGCACTTGATTTCTACCCACTGAATGGTCGAGTAATAACAATAGTAGAGGGCATCTTACAAGCAAAAGGCTGTTATGATCTGCAATGCTGTTGCTCACGCACTAGACCATGGCATCTGGATAAATATTCGAAATTAGATCAAAACACCCGATTGTGATGTAAATTATCTCCAGTGACTTGAAACTTGAATTGAAGCCTCGAGTTATAAAATATCCAAAATCTCGGCAACATGTACTTGAAGATACAATAACCGCACAAAAAGCACTTTTAAATAAAAAGCCATTGCATTGATATCTATTTTAAAGAATGATCAGGAAAAAAGACAACATACAACATATTGAAACATCTAAAATTAACTATTAAAAAATTGAACACGCTGGAGCATGTTAATTTCTACATCAGGTAGCCCATAGAGAACACTATTACAGGAGTCCAGCTTAGATGTAACAAGACGCCCGCTAGGCGTTAACTCGGGCTACTTAATAGTGGACAAATGGCACGCATAAATTGCCTGCGGAGATGCAATATGGCCCAATGGGCATGTTAGACAGTTGGAATTAGAAAACCCGCTCACTTGTCTTATAATACAAAGGTTTTTAATTATTTTATTTATTAATATTATACATGTATGGAGAACCTAGATCTGGAGAACATATAATTGATTTATGTATGTTCACCGGTCCCGTCGATCCCGGGGGACAAATTTTCTAACATGGCGCTTGTTTACCTCAATCACAATAAATTTAGCATAACGAGATCTACATTCCTTTGTGTTTAAAGTCTCTGGGTCAATATCAGCGGAAACTTGTAGTGATAACTGGGAACCTTTTATATTCTCATATACAATGTCAAGCGAAGCAGGGTTATTTGATGGCACGTGCTTTAGGCAAAACATGCTTGATGCGACTGTTCATGGAACGATAAACGACTATTCAATGAAATGATAAACGATAAATTTTGCACGACATTTGTAACACAATACAGGCAAAAATAAAACAAATCATAAATTTTAATAAAATTTAATACCAGTCTTCGGGTGATAATATCAACACAGCATGTTTAATACCTGACAGTGCTTCTATGATTTGACCAATTCAATGACACACACAACGTTGTATTCAAGTTTATATTCGTTTTTGGTATTCGTTGTAAGATATTTGGCATTCATAGTTTTCATCAGATCGCGGACCAACCCGTTTAGAAATCGCTCGGCATCTTTTAGAGTAGGTCTACCGTGATTGCGACTGCGGTTGTAAACATATTAAAATGTGAGCGTATTCAAGAAGTCAAGAACAAGATACTTCCCGCGACATATACTGACTGAACACTGCAATCCTTTATATCCCTCGCAAAAACTCTTCCCTTCGAAACACGAAAAGAAAGAAGACGCGTGACCAACCTCGTAAGATATTTCCCAGCGACATACCGACTTCGAACACTTGCATCCCTGGCAAAAACTCTGAAGACGCGCAAAGCCTGTTGGGGGCGTGGGGCCATATCTCGATCCAGAGCCCGCGTTCCCCCTGACCTGCGGCCTTGCTCGACCCCAAAACGACGACCAAGAACAAAAACAGGGAAACCTAGACTCGGCTACCGCCCGAGTAATAAATACGGACTAATCTTGTAATAATCTTGTAATAATCAGGTTTGGCAGAGTTAGCGTATCAGTATAAACACGACACTGTTCTCTGCAGATCTGATGGTGGATCTCAAAGCCAGATGCCAGATATTTCCGTTCACACCGACGTCTTTATCTCTTTAAAGTTCTTATAGGGTGTCGTTGAACCATGGTGCATTTGGTCGTAAGGTGATTACTCGCGTTTATTATATCCATTTTGAAATCACTGGTGATACTTGCAATCTAATTGGCTCTTAGCAGTGTGATTTAATCACGAATCGCACTATTTTGGGCTTTAAATCGCATCTTTTTTCGGCCAATCAGATCTAAACACTGAACCAAAACAGCCAATCAGCTTTAATCATTGAATTAAACTAACCAATCAAATTACAGAAAAAAAAGACAACATTTTTTGGTGATTTTTTTAAAAATTCCACTTTTCTTCATAAAAAATGGACGAATTCGACTACTTACAGTTTCTTGATGATGACAATGGCCTGCTTGAAAGTGAAAAACTTCTGTTAGAGAGTTTGTCATCATTTGGTGTCACCTTTGACCAAAATATAACTGATTTTTTCTAAAATATTGCTGAAGTTTCACTTCCTCCCAAGTCCAGCAAAACCAAAACAAATGAACAAACACCAACAAATGAAGGCCAAAACCATGCAGAAATAGATGTTTCCAGATTTCCAGTAATTTCCAACAAAGACATAGAAGAACTGAAGTATTTTTCTGTCAATAAAAACACCTCGCGCTCGACAAAACAATGGATGAACGTCTTCAAAAGCTGGTGCACATCCCGTCGTCTTGAAAACATAAACATTGAAACAATGGCGCCGGAAGAACTTTACAAAATCCTTTGTAAGTTCTACGCAGAGGTGAAAAAAAGGACGGTGAAGATTACGAGCCAGATTCTCTCAGAATAATGCAAAGTTCCATTGAGCGTCATTTGAAGGAAAAGGATTATCCCGTAAGCATCGTACGAGCGAGGGAGTTTTTTTTTTTTTTTTTTTTTTTTTTTTTTTTTTTTTTTTTTTTTGTTTTCGTGTTTACATACACAAGGCAAGACACAACAGGGATGTTCAGAAATCCTCAACGCGAAGGCAATTTTACTGCGTCAACAAGGGAAGGGAAAACGACCTATCATGAAATCCATGGCCTCTTGCTTGATAACAAATAAAAAGTTGACAAACCACAGCATCAGGAAAACTCTCGTGTCAAAACTGAAGATATCTGGCCAACCGCGACATGTTATCTGTGAAATAACAGGCCACGCACGCGAATCTTTGTTGGACGACTACGACGAAATAGACGAGAACCAAAGAAAAAATTTGTCTCACATCATCAGTGGATACAAAGAAGTCTCCAACCAAAATAATACAGAAATCTCCAATCAATCGATCGTGCAACGAGCACCACTGGCGTCTATCAACACCTCTTCAACTTCAAGTTCTTCTCACTTCCAACAACAAAGCCATCAGCTCACGAGTTTCAATCCTGGTTTTCAGCCGGTTGGATATCCATTATTTCAACCAAATTTTGCTTTCCCCAGCAGCTCTGCTGTCCCAATGCAAAATTACACGGGTTGCACCATCAATTACTTCTCAAAAGATGCCAAGTCTCCTCAACCACGGAAGAAACGAAGGGCTTACATTATTGAATCGGACGACGAGGATTGAACTTTGTAGTTGACTAATTTCTGTTTTTGTTTATATAATTATTTGAACAACGTTGAACAACGATGCGATCGAACTGAACTTTGTAGTTGACTGATTTTACACGCTCTAGAGAATTTTGTCATATGACATTTTTGTCACATGATCTTTGTTTAAATTAAATACCGTTTCCGGTTCCGCTGTTACTTATTAAATATTCATATTGAACAAAAAAGCTGTCGCATAGTGTTTTTAATGGTATGATTTCAAAATGGATCTAATAAAGTGATAATTGAACTTCGTGTCGTGCAATTTTGGTCTGAAATCAAACTTGCGATTACAAATCACACTCCCGCTACGCGGTCGTGCGATTTTGTAATCACGCGTTTGATTTCAGACGAAATTGCACTCCACTCAGTTCAATTACCATTATGTGCTCAGGTGCATGTTTGTCAATGAGCGGAAGTTGACATCTGAACAAGTAGAATCAGCTATGGATTTATGGAGTGCAGAGTTTAGAAGGACTAGCAGCTAATAAGAGGAATTTAACATTGGCCGCCATATTGAATTTTACCGCGTAGGGACCTGGGAACTAGTAATTTCACTTCATTTCAAATGCTAAGTGTAGCATTTTCACAGGACTCGCCTATGCTAATTTTACTGTATTTCGGTTGGAACTTATCAAAATTATGAGTCTATAGTTTAGGGAATTCAGAGGTTCGGCCATTCAACCCTGCTTGGTCTTTCGACCCAGTTTGAACGTTTTGAACTTTCACACTGGTTTCAACCACCCGATCAAAGGCATTGTTGGTCGGCAATACGGCATACAAACAATCTTGAAAATATGCTATTGCAAGCAATCAGAATACTGATACTATATTACATATAAGCCTTATATTCGGCATTTCTATTCTTATCTATTATTTATAATCATTACAATCGAGTTTATCAATAGCGTTTATCACTGATTTCAAGGCTGAAATTTCTTGAGCGCGTTCTTAGAAGATTTTTCTCTGCGAGAAACGTCTATACGATCAAAACAAACATAAATTACCCTTGTTTCACTTTCCACATCGTATTGAAACTTTAGATTACTCTTTCCGTGTTTTCTTAAAAAAGATTGTAATCCAGAGGTGGACAAGACGCAAAATTTGCTGTGATTTAGTACTAACGGCAGAGGAATATACCTTGTATGATACAACGTGGTAAAAGAACGCTGGAAGCTAAAATGTGGGCCTTTTCTCGATATATGAGCAACTGAAATATAAAATTATTATAGCATCAACCCAAGTCAGTTTTAGGGTTAGGATTTGGGTTAGGATTAGCGTTGGGTTAGGATTGGGTTAGGATTAGGGATTTGTTTGTATTTCGGTTTGTTCATATATCGAGAAAGTCCCAAAATTTGCAGCATACAAACTTGCCACTCGCAGCGGAATATATTCCGTTAAATATTTACTAGTTCCCATGTCCCTACGCGGTAAAATTCAATATGGCGACCAATGTGAAATTCCTCTTATTAGTTGCTAGTGTTTAGAAGGTCGTTACGCCATGCATCCATGTCCATGTGACGCAAATCGCGGTGACGTATGGTCTTCTTGGTCGAGAGAGGCCTGGGTAAAGCAACAGAACATATAACAGCACTGTGATCTGATGGGACATCGGAGTAGATCTTCATATAACTATATAGCAATTAGCAAAGATTCGTCTTATCGGACAATAATAAGATGGAGTGTGTGGCCACGAATATGGGTGGCGCTAATAACATTTTGCTGAAGGCCAGACGATTCTAACAAATCCGCAAACCTTGCTGCACCATTGTTATTGGAGTCATCCATATGGAAATTGAAGTCCCCAGAGATGATAAGATGTCCACTGACAACTACAAGTTCTTCAAGCAGAGTACACAATTCCTTGAAAAACAGTTGAACAGTAAGCTTGTTTTTCTTAGACGGATGGGGTCAATACACTGTGATGAGGCGGGTCAATGATGAATTTGATATAGAAGTAGAGACATCAATATATTCGAACAATGAAAATGAAGTGGCTGCATTTAGTTTTGCATCGAAACCCTTATACAAAAGAACTCCAACGCCGCCTCCCTTCCTGTCAGTTCTTGGTGAATGTAAAAATTCAAAGTCCTGAAGGGCATTTAACATTTCAGCAACGACAGGGTCGTTATTAGCGGTGAGCCAAGTTTCCGTGACAGATAAAATGTCAAACGCATTGAGATAACCAGATCACATATAGAAGCAGTTTTCTTGCTGAGTGAGTGTGCATTCCAAGTAACGAAACATAAATGTGGTGTGTAATCCGAGGTAGATTGACAGTGTTTATACTAGTAAGGTTCATTATACTAGTAAGGTTCCTTGAATTATGAATGGTCGTGGTTGAATACTCCTTGTGATGGAAGTTATGTGCACAGGAATTGATAAGTGTTTACCATTGTGTTGGTCGACTACAGCGTCATTAGTATATGCAAAACTGGCCAGCATTTAGAAACGACAATGCAGTGAACGTTTCTTAGTTCTACTCGTAGAAATTCGGGTAGGGATTGGATTAAACTCCCTTTCCAAAGGACCAGGGAACTTTGAGATAACGTATCGATCTGACTGAGATGTTGTAGATATCATGAAACTTGAGTTGAGACACTGTAGTTGAATCAAGTATATATTTAGTCTCGAAAGAACTAAGAGAATTTCCAATATTAACGAGCTGCTTCCTTGAATAAGTATGTACAAGGGACGTCGAGGGCTAAGCTGTCCAGGGCCAGGAAGTAGTATAGGGAAGAGGGGTCCTGGACCAGGTGGAGCAGGTGGAGCAATAGCGCTCCACCCATGACGTCATAGGAATCATAATACACGTCTCAGTGGAATGCAAGTATTTAGAGTTCATTGCAAAGACATTTCTCAGGAGCATTTCCTTCTCACTCTCCTCCGCAGAGGCTTCTTGCGCTTTTTTTAGAGTTCGGGCAAATAGTTTGGGCAGCACGGGCTGGCGAGCTCTTGCGCTTTTTTTAGAGTTCGGGCAAATAGTTTGGGCAGCACGGGCTGGGAGGGCGCGCGCGGGGGGAGACGGGAAGACGGAAATTGGAGAAGCCTATGCCATATAATTTTTCCAAAATGGTGTCGAATTTCCGAGAGAGACTGGTCATAATATATGGCTTATGGATGCAAATCAAGTCAAATATAGTTGGGAGACCTTTTCCAGAAGCTAAAATCAGCGGCAAAGTGATATGTTCGAAGTGCTTTAGGAATAACGGGGACATTAAGTTCCTTTTGGAAGACGCGTCATTTTATAGAATTATACTATATAATGTAAAATGTCAACACGCGACTGAATTGCAAAATGCTTTTTCATGATCTTAACTAAACTGTCAGGAAACAGTGAAGATATTGGAACAACTATATGAACTACGACTTGAGACGGTAAGATTGTTCAATTGCTTTATTGTCAGACTTTTTTAGCCTATAGACATAGTGTCGGATATCAAAGCGTGTATAATTTTCCTTCGTCGCTGTCTGCTTGAATCAACAATAACAATGTCAATGCGCTCTTTTTTGTTTTGTAGAATAGAAGACGTCTGAAGTCTCTTGGAAATAAGTTCATTGTGATGTCTGGACTCTGGAGTATAAGAGTATGCTACTATGCTTCTTAGAGATTAGCAGCCAAGTTCGTCGTCGCCATCATCTATAAACATGATTGACGGAAGTTTAAAATCAAACAATTTTTGCAATAGCGAAGCGCACAATCAATCAATCAATCAATCTGTTTAATTAAAACCAATTTGCAGTTTTTTAAAGGAAAAACTGAATTACATGGAGTACTAATATAACATAAAATGTTATATTAAAATGTACAATTCATAATCTTAATATATATATATATATTATGTACAATAATGTTTATTTAGTTAGGACTGTTAATTAACTATAAAACTAATAATATTTCCTAGTCACGAAGTTCTTTAACCGTTCAGTGGTTTCTGGCCATAAAATTTGTTCGACCATTCTGTCGTTCCTTAAGTCATAATCATGAGTTTTAACCCCGGGACGAATTTCCATAATTTTAGTCAAAGGGTTGTAGGGTGAAGCATCACGTCGCAAAGATTCGACGAATTTCTTGCAAGAGATGTCTCTACGAGTACTCAAATACTGTAAGTTTGAAATTTCAAGAGCTTCATCATATAACAGATCTGGATAAGCTATTCTCAATGCTCTCTTTTGAACAGATTCGAGAATGTCAGATAATGATTTAGGTATTGACGACCACACAGGGGATGCATATTCAATTCTGGATCTAATGAATGAGATATATATTTGTACAATGTGAGATGCTTGAAGACCAGCCTTTTTTAACAGACGCAATGCGTACAAGCGAGAATTTGCCTTTTTCAATACCATGTCAACATGAGTATTCCATGACAAGTCGTTTGATATCCATACACCTAGGAGCTTGAAAGAGGACACAGTTTCCACCGGTTTACCTGTAATATAGATCGGGTTTTCAGATCCTTTATATTTAAGAAAGTTGATCAACATCTGTTTGCATTTCTTATAATTTAGTTCCATTCCGCGTTCTGAAGCGTAGTCCGAGATTTCATTTACGACTAATGGCATTAAACTGGGTGAAAAACGTGGTATAATCTCTAAGGCCGAGGTGTCATCCACATACTTGGTCTTACCAGGCCAGTTTTTGAGTAAGGAATTAATAAGAACAGCAAACAATAATGGACCCAACTTTGTACCTTGTGGTAAGCCACCATTTGTTTTCTTCCAAGAGGACATAGAAGTTCCCACACGTACACATTGTTCACGATCGCAGAGGAAGGCTTTAATCCACCGAGTTATAGAGGGATGGATATCAAGCAGGATTAACTCTTTAATAATAACATTGTGATCTACTAGATCAAAACCTTTCTTAAAATCTGCAAAGAACAATCTAGCAGTACAGGAACCTCTCTCAAGAGCAACCAAGATTGAATGTAAAAGGTACACCAAAGCGTGGGTTGTTGATTTCTTCGGGAGTGCAAATTGTTTAATGTCAAGTTTATTTATAACTTCAGGAAAAAATTTGTCCAAAGTACAATCCTCCATAACTTTGGCGATCTGAGATGTTAAGGATATTGGTCGTAGGTCGTCTTCAATACTCTTTGGGGGTGATACCTTAGGGACAGGCACTACAATAGATCTCTTCAATGCCTTCGGGAAGGTGCCTTGTGTCATGGATGAGTTGAAAATGTCCGAGATAACTGGGGCAAGCTCAAAGGCAAATGTTTTTAAACCAAAACTCAGTCAAACAAACCAAATCTAACTCCCAAATGAACCTGATTTCGTGAATTTAATTATAGACTCAGACAAACATTGACAAATACGCGATCATCTGTGCGCAACACTATTCACTAGATATTGTAGACAAAAACACGAGGACACATATTCTTCCATATTGTTGTCGCTTTCGTCCATGACCACAGAACCGCAAATTGGCCCACAGAACCGCACGTTATATGGCGTCTTCCCCCGCGCGCTCGCAATTCCGCGTCCCGATTCTCTCCACGCGTCCCCAAAACACCCTGTGAGCCCAATAATAGCCCAATAGTAACGGCCCGAACTCTAAAAAAAGCGCAAGAAGCCTCTGCGGAGGAGAGTGTTTCCTTCTCATAACGTTTCGAACGTTTGCCCTCCCTTCCCCCACACTATAATAACAGACGTATAAATTTGATTTTATAAACATACATTATATTGATAAACACACAACTTAGATTAATTACACACAAACTTAGCGTTATCTAAACTTATTGAGTAGAACTCTAACAACTGTTATCTGCCATAATACATGAATCACACACCGCTTTATAATCGTTCATTCACACTATTCGTATATATATACGCTCTTATTGCAATCATCATACAGCCATATTTTCCTTTAATCGTATTACAATATTACATCTGGTGAGTTATACGTATTTATAGAGTAATACTGTAGTGTCCATGAGCTAGAGTACCAACACCGTCATCCAGAATAAAACGTTTGTCATCATATGGACTTAGAGCGATCTTATTTAATTTAATTGAGTAAATTTCATGACCGTCACTGCGAATCTGATTCATGGAAGCTTTTTTTTGCGTCTTATTGAATAAGCAAACCTTATAATAATCATGTCTTATCTGTTTCTTTGTGACTGATTTTTTAACCCCTTTAGCTGTCTTTTCAACTGGTTTGTTGTTTTCCACATACAGGATGGAGTACATCTTCGGTCGAAGACCGACAAATTCTTGAATAGGGATTCCGTGCGTTTCATCTTCCCAAGCACTTTCTTGTTCGCTGTGCTGTGTAGTGAGTGGTCTTGTTTTAATTTGTATTCCGACGTGTCAAATTCGTCGATATCTTGTAACTAGGCTACCGTAATTTAACGAATACGAAAATGTATACATTTTCAGAGCAAAACATGAGAGCGAGGCATATTGTGTTAATTAGGAGATCACACAGCTTGACTTAGCGCATAAATTAATTTGGACATATTAACAAACACACGCATTAAGTTTCATTGTAATTTATTTCGAAGTAATAATGGTTTACATGTTTATAATGACATATATTTTAGAATATACATATGTACAAGAGTTAATAGCGTAGCCATTGATTACAGACGCTAGTTGTTTCGCCAGTGTCCAAGCACTTGTTTTCCGTCGTATTAGGTTGACATGCTTTTTGCTGCCGCCTCTTATTAGAAACAGTGGTCTCTCCATGCTGTGATATTCCAGCTTTGTTGTCTGGTTTGGTAATGCGAGGGTGCTGCTTTTTCTTTGCACGTCTTTTAGCTCGTTCTTTATTAACGAAAGATTGTTCGTGCTGTTCTCTTGCATCTCTGAGACATTGAATAAAGTTCACTTCCATATTCTTTTGCCGTTTCAAAACGATTTCCAACGTTTTCTGTATATCGAGTTCTTTCCCAACAACAAAAGTTTCTTTATCATTCGCCGATGGATTTAATCTTGCTTGAGTAAGATAATGTTGCCTCTCTTCACAGGAAAGTTGATGAAAGTCAGCCAAATGGTTGGACAACTTTATTAAACGTTTTTTCCCACAAATAGGACAATCCTTTCGCATTCGTGGCATACTGCAAACTGATTGCTGTATTTCACTTCACAGACATAAAAAGTGTCCCGCAATAGAATCCCGAAGGTCCTTTCAACACCGCTTGGCTTTGCCAAGAGGTGTGCGCGAAGGCGCTGACAGACGACCAAAAAAAACTGATGACGACCAAAAAAAACAAGCCAGGATATTAAGGAAAAAATAAATAAATAATTTACCGTTTTGGTCGGTACGTATTGAGAAATATTTCCCTTGGTCTCAAAAACGTCCCTCGGCCTGCTGCCTTGGGCCGTTTTTGAGACCTCGCGAAATATTTCTCCATACGGACCTCCAAACCGGTAAATAACATATATATATATGCCTTTTCAGCATAGTTTTTGGTTAGGGTTAGTAATTTGGTTAGGTTTAATATTTTGGTGATATTAGGATTAGCATTTCGTTGAATTCTAAAAGACTACCGCCTTACTGCTACCGTGCGAATAGCCACTACCTTCATTACTTTATCGTTTATTACAGTAACTCTTTGATTGTCTTGAGACTTGAGTGACGAAGGGCTTTCGCTCAAAGCGTCGAATGTCTGAGACAGAGATCTGTTATTTGTTGTTGTTATTTTGGCAGTGCACCAACCTTTAAGAGATCTGTATTTCTACCCTGCCTATAGTGCCTACAATGTACAGTACGCATAACAACATTTTATAGTACTCTTCAATAAAACAACAACCATGTTATTGTTAGTTGTACAGTTGTACTATATTGTGATTGTTCAGAAATCTTTAGACAAATTTTGAAATACTTAACCGAGAGAGTTGTACTGTATACCATTGGAAAGCCCTTGAACAGCCACAATTGTGGTAGTGTAAATATGAAGTAGGAAAAATTTCAAAGTGCATACTATAGATGTGTTTATACCACCTGAGCCTGGCTACTGATACTGGTCAGTGTTAATATGTACACTGCTGTAGTGAATAAGGGAGAGCTCAGATTAGATAGACAATACATGGATGATTGTCAAGCAGCTCATATCATCAGACAATGAGTCCTGGACAGGAATCAAACCTGTAACTTTCGGAATGCTGGTTAGATGCTTTAACGATTGAGCTACTGAGACTCAGTGAAGGTTACAATGATGTACTGGTTTGAGTTATATATATATATATATATATATATATATATATATATATATATATATATATATATATATATATATATATATATATATATATATATATATATATACGTGTAGGTTTTGGTCTACGAAATGCAAAGAGTGCTCAACAACATATAGTTAGAGCAAATAATAGATTTTCGCTTACCTCAAAACTGGTCTGCTACAACTTGTTTCATCTGTAAAAGAATCTTCAGGCAGTGACCTGCCTGAAGATTCTTTTACAGATGAAACAAGTTGTAGCAGACCAGTTTTGAGGTAAGCGAAAATATATATATATATATATATATATATATATATATATATATATATATATATATATATGTATTGCCTATGTGGCAGTCATATAATAGACATAGACATTTATTTCAGACAGTTTATTTCACTCAAGAAAATTATACAGTCATTAGTAAATATATTAATTACATAAACTTAAGAGTGTAGCCATCTGAAATAACCATTTGAGGCTAATCTAGTCAGATGGCTTGTAAAGAAATTAAATATCAGAGTAAATTTACAGCAGACAGAATTAAATTATTTCCTAGTATAACATAACAAACATATATTTATAACACAAGACATGAGTCAAAAAAATAAACACAACAAAATTAGAAATCATTATATATGAATCTTGGACATGATGATCACAGAACTACTTTAATATCATCATTCATACTGATGAATTAATTGACTTTTTAATTTCTTTTTAAAATTTTTGGTATTCAGTGACTTTAGTGAATCTTCCAATGGGTTCCAAATTTTTGGTCCGAAAAATTTTATGTTAAATATTCCATAATTAGTACGGAAATAGTACATTAAATATTCTATAATAGTAGTGTCTGGATGTATTAATCAGTTAATATACACTGCTATCCTGTATGTTGGAGAACTTGGAGTAGACAGACGATACATGGATGATTGTCAAGCTCCTTAATCCTCAGAAAATTATTCTGAGTTCTGGACAATAATCAAACCTGTAACCGTCTTTGCTGCTCAGCGACGCTCTAACCATTGAGATGGAAAGTGAAGGTTACAATGATGTACTGATTTGATTGATATATACCATATTCACTACAGCAGTGTATATATTCACCCAAGTGTTACTCCAAGTAATTAACATATTCATCCAAGCATCATACTGATACAGTATAATAGTAACTGCCGCATAGGCAGTACATATATCAATCGAACCAGTAACCTCTCTCCATATGAGTCTTGATGGCTCAATGGTTAGAGTCACCAACAATCAGAAGGTTACATGTTCGATTCCTGTCCGGGACTCAGAATAATTTTTCTCAGATGCTCTCTGATGCCGGCTTTGATGAATCATCAATAGTGTGAGACTACCTGCACTGAACTAGTGGGGAAGTTTACTGCTGTTTCTACCATCAATCACTAATAAATAAATTACAGAACTTCCCCACTAGTTCAGTGCAGGTACTGCACACAAAAATTTGAAAAGTTTGCGCTATTTAGTTTGATGTCCTATGAAATAATTAAATTCAAACAACACAAAGCTGTCAGAGATGTTGTCCACTGCAAATCTATTCAGTTTTGCAAATAAATGGGCTATTACCTAATTAAAGTAAAAGAACTACAGTACTGTATTACAGTAGTAAATTAGCAACTATGCTATAAAAGTTTAAAACAGTAAAGGTACGTTTACACACTACGATTAATCGGGCCGATTTCTGGTTTAGCTGGATGTTAAGTGGAGAAACAGTCAGCGCGGAGTGTCCCGTGGGCTCATTTGTCTTGGCGTCTTCCTGTCTCTCATTACTTAACATGCATTTAAACCAGAAATCGGGCCGATTAATCGTAGTGTGTAAACGTACCTTAAGCGGGCGAGGGGTGTTGCGTGTAACGTATTTCTAATACAGTAGATGTTTGTTGAAGTTGATGATCTAGATTGGTTTACATGAGTTGTTTCAATAAAGACTGTTGGTGGTGGTGACTGATGTTTTGACGGCCTCAGTATTGATAATCTTCAGAGTCAAGATTATTTAAATTAATATAAACATGTTGTGCTGCGTTGGTGTAGAAATACAAATTGAATACTCTGAAAGGTTGGTGTACTGCCGAAATAGTGTGTGGAGGTCTAACATTTTGAGCGAAGGCTCTTTGTTTGAAACGTTAAACCTCCTACACATGACTATTACAGCAGCACACCAATCTTTCAGAGTATTTGATTTGTATTTAATTAATATATATTTATAATCTAGGTTTGCATACATGCATACAGTACCGTGTACTGTTGTCGCGATGGTTTGATAACTGGTTGTGGTAACTGACACTTTCACGTGATGTATATAATATATACTTGTATATAAAAACAAGGTAGACTAGCTAAACTGCAGTGTAGTTTCAATAAACATCAGTCACCTTCAAAGAGTGTTTCTCTCAAGACTTTATTTCACCGCTTTACTGTATTCCATACATGAAGTTTTCCTTGGAATAAGAAATTAATTTGTATTTACTTGATTACCAAAAAATATTCTCTATTATTTTTCTTGGATTGCAGAATTGAATGTTCCTCCAGAAATTAATGTGGTAATCAAAGAGCTGCGAGATGTCAAAACACTGTCGAAATACTGTGAACAGTCCACTGATGTTTTGTTGTTGGTAGCAGATGAGGAAGCATTCGTTAGTTGCTTTGGCTTCTTCCACAATGCTTTCACGAAGAGATACATCAAAGAACTTGGAAATCTGTATTTTAGGGAAATTGTTGATGATGCAGAGAAGATAGTACTCGCTCTGGTAAGATGCGATTGTGAATCCGCCGATGTTGGTTCTGCACAAAATGTAGTAAGAACTGCTGTTGATGTCTTGAAACCTAAAGTTGTCTTCTCTGTTGGGAGTTGTGCTGGGCTGCAGAAAGAGAAGGCGAAACTTGGTGATGTGGTAATATCAAGAAAACTTGTAATCTGTGGAAATAAGAAAACCGTTAATGACGAATCACAATGGGATTATAGTAGAGTGAATGTGTCTAGCAATATTGGGCATCTTATCAGGTCCGCAGCTGATGGTTGGCAACCACCTTTGCTTGACCAAAAACCATATGATGTGAAGGTCCATTGTGATGGTGAAATTGTGACTGGTGTAGACTTGAAGAATTCTCCTAAAGAATGCAAAGATCTTCTTAATCGGTTTCCTGAAGTCAGCGCTATCGATCCGCAAGGTCAAGGTCAGAATTTTAAATATTGTGTTAAAACAAACCTTTTAGGAGAATATGCATAATCCCACATTCACTACAGGAATGTATATTTTAACTTGTAATCTTGCAACATGACGTTTTTCCAGCTGGAAAGGCCTTCAATTCATGTTCCATATTTTCAACTGTTCCTGGTTGGATCTTAAAAATACACCTTGTATTGCACTTGATATTTTCCTCACCATGCAATCCTAATCAAGTGTAAATGCCAAATCTTGAATTTCAATAACGGTAAATAGAGTTGGAAAATACTGATATAGAACCTTTCTTTTTTCAGCAAGGGTTATAATTTCTCTTTTAATACCAAACAAAATTATTTTTTATCTAATTACAGGAGTTTATCTAGCAGCATTTGATGGGGGAATAGAATGGGTTATTATCAAAGGAATATCTCATCATGCGGATGATAGCAAACATGAAAAAAAAGAGTGGCGACGTTTTTCCAGTATGATGGCGGCAAGCGTTGTCAATAACATTTTGAAGGAGCCTGTTGTTTTGAAGGATTGGCTTCGCCCTGCAGGAGCAACCCAATCATATTCAGGTAAAATAATATCGTAAGATTCACATCCCTCATGCTTCAAATCACCATTGTATATACCTGTTAATAAGAAGTATAATAGAGAATTTAAACATTCCTCTATTACATTATATTTCTATATTATTGGTGTGAACTGTGGTATTATGGTACATGTTAATTTAGTTTTGGGTAAGGATGGAAGGAGGGATGGAAGAAGCCGGCAGAAGGAGGGAGAAGTATGGATAGAAGTATGGATAAGGTGTATGTTTAAGAGGTTTTCATGATTTGTTTTCAAAGAACTGAAAGTGAAAGAATAAAAAAGGATCTTAAAGAAATAACGACATCTACGAATAATATTGTCTATTTACTTGTATTTTAGAACGTTGGAGATCATCATGTCACTATTTCAGTTCGAGTTTGTTCTTATTATTCCTGGTGATTGCAGTTTTAGTTCAACTGTTCTTCTACCTTGCATAATGGAGTGAGAAAATCAACCAAACAAGCAATACGAGACAAGGTACTGTGTCAATTGTGTTAACTTTCTTATTGCTTTCTTATGACTCCGTTGGTTACTTACTTTTCTCTTAGACCGTTCAAGTGACTTTTCTCTTAGACCGTTTAAGTGACTTTTCTCTGAGACCATGTAGCTTTAATTATGTATGTAAGTTATACTAAACTGTGTTCAAGTCATTCACATTGTGTATATTGTCATACTAGCCTTGTCTTTATATTAGTCTTGGTGATTGTTGCTTTAGGTATGTATGTAAGTTATACTCAACAGTTTTCAAGTCATTCACATTGTTTATTATCATACTAGCCATGTCTTTATATTAGTCTTTGTGATTGTAGCGTTAGATATGTAAGGTATTCTGAACTGTGTTAACATTCTTATCGCTTTGAGATGAATACAGAATTTACTTTTCCTTTAGAAATTTACAATGTACAGAGATTCACATTGGTGTATTATCATGGCCTTGTCTTTATTGGTCTTGGTTATTGCTGCTTTAGGTATGTACGTTATCCTTAGTAAGGGTTGGAGAATGAACGTATGTGATGTATGGAATTTAGTATCCTGACCATCAGATAGAAATCAAGCCACAATGGCTAAAAGGTTTTTTATCTACTGTAATGTGAAGGAAGCTAAATCCCATAAATCAGAAGTGTTCAATCTCTAACTGTTTTAGAAAATGGTTGCAACGAGCAAGAAATGTAAACATACAGTATTGTTTGATTTTTGTCATGAAATTCAAATAGCTGCAAAATTTCGCTTGACTTTCATGGATTCATTAGTATTCACTGTTAGTCCATATTGTTAAGGCTTTTTGTTTCCTTTTGTCTTGAGGCCTAAATAAATACTCTAGCCAAACAGTTCATATGAAAGATCTTACTGACTTTAGTACTGCTTGTATTGTATGTACTGGTTCGACTGATATATGTATACTGCTTATGCAGCAGTCATTCTAATATCAGAAACACGTGGCGTGGTTATTAGTAAAGAGGTTATTAGTAAATTTTGTCTTACTTCCTGACATGCCACATTCTGCAAACAAAGGTAAATTGTTATGACCCCCTGCCAACACCTCCTCTGAAATGGCTGATGCAAGTATATTTTGCAGCTCAGTATTTTACATTGAGAGTATTTACATTGAGAGTGATGATAAGAGCATTACTAAGAGTGACTGAACTAGAACTGTAATGCAACAAGTTTTGTGTTTAATGTGTGAAAGAGACGGTGGCATTTTTTCACAACATGCTGCTAGAGTCAGCTCCGTCACTATGATCGTTGGTCTAAACGTTTTACGAGAAAATGTGAGAGGGTGAATCAAAAATGATAGTTTTTAACTCTGCTGGGTTCAGTGGTTCCATGGTGCTAGGGTTCTACGGCTCTAAGGGTTTTAGGTTTCTATGGTGCTAGGGTTCTAAGGGTTCTAGGGTTTTAGGTTTCTATGCTTCTAGGGTTCTATTGTGCTAGGGTTCTATGTTCTAGGTTCTAAGTTTCTAGGATTCTAGGGTTATCTTTTTCTATGGTTATTGCAACTTCTTGGGTTCTACGGTTCTACGATTCTATGGTTCTACGGTTCTAGGGTTCCACGGTTCTATGGTGCTAGGGTTCTATATGTGCTAGATTTCTATGGTTATAGGGTTCTATGTTTCTAGGGTTATAATTAATGTTCTGTGATTGTAGGGTTCTCTTGTTCTATGGTTCTATGGTGCTAGGGTTCTATGGTGCTAGGTTTCTATGGTTATAGGGTTCTATGTTTCTAGTGTTCTAAGGTTCTGTGATTGTAGGGTTCTCTTGTTCTATGGTTCTATGGTGCTAGGGTTCTAGGTTTCTATGATTCTAGGGTTCTATTGTGCTTGGGTTCCAGGGTTGTAGGGTTCTAGAGTTCTATGGTGATATAGGGTTCTATTGTTCTAGTGTTATATGGTTGTAGGGTTCTAGGGTTCTATGTTTCTATGGTTTTATGGTTCTAGATTTCTAGGGTTCTATGGTTATAATTTGCTAGTGTTCTATGGTTCTAAGATTTTATGGTTATAGGGTTCTATGGTTCTATTTTATGGTGCTAGGATTCTATGGTGCTAGTTCCATCTATTCTGCGGTTCCATCTATTGTGATAGGGTTCTAGGGTTTTTTTGTTGTATGGTTGTATGGTGCTAGGATTCTATGGTGCTAGGCTTCTATGGTGCTAGGTTCTATGGTGCTAGCGTTCTATGGTGCTAGCGTTCTATGGTTCTATGCTTGTATGGTTCTAGGATTCTAAGGTTGTATGGTTCTATGGTTCTAAGATTCTTATAGGGTTGTGGAGTTCTGGTGCTTGGCTTCTAGGGTTCTAGGGTGCTATAATGGTTTTAGGGTTCTATGGTTCTACAGTTCTATGTTTCTATGATTCTAAGGTTCTGTGCATCTATGGTGCTAGGGTTGTATGGTGCTAGTGGGTTCTATGGGTCTAGGATTCTAAGGTTCTAGTGTTCTGTGGTTCTAATATTGTTCTAATGGAGCTACTGTAGGGTTCTCTGGTTCTTAGGATTCGACGGTTCTAGCCGGGTTCTACGGTTTTCAGATTCTAGGGATCTGTGATTGTATGGTGCTAGGGTTAGGGTTCTAGGGTTCTATTGTACTATGGTTTTGGGATTCTATGATGCTAGAGTTCCATGGTGCTAGGGTTATGTGGTTCTAGGTTTCTAGAGTTTTAGGTTTCTATGGTTCTGGTGTGCTAGGTTCTATGGTGCCAAGGTGCTAGGGTTCTAGTTTCTAGGGTTCTAGTGGTTTCTTCTTATATGGTTCTATGGTTCTATGGTGCTAGGGTTCTACAGTTATGTGGTTCTAGGATTCTAAGGTTCTGTAGTTGTACGGTTCTATTTTCTATTTTCTATGGTTCTAGGGTTCTGTGGTTCTATGGTTCTGTGTACATTCTATGGTGCTTGTGTCGGAAATTATGCTAATTATTTTAACACATGTAAAAGAGTGCGTACTTCCGCTTTGCGGGTTTCTATTTTTGGAACTTCTGATAGCAAAAGCATTGTGAGATGTGACAAGCTGTCAAGCTGTGATGTGTGAACTTTTGTGATTAAATTATTTTCAAACACTGAGTGATTTGTGATTTAACTATTTTCTACAGAACTCATGAATTGTTCATGGACTACCTCATGAAAAACGGCTAGTTCATGATAAATACTGTTCATGAATAGTTCATGACCTTAATTTGGCAAAACGGTTTATGAATTTTAATGAACAATGAATAATGGATGTACAGGTAATAGCGTATGGTAATCTTGATGTGGCTTTGTATGACAAAATAGTTAAATAATTATTATTTTCACACGTTTCAATAAACGTTTCAATAAACGTCAAATGTGTTCATGAAACATTACTTTTAATAAAAAAACGTAACTAAATCAGATTCACTACAACGTGTATATTAACGCATCCAAGAATTACCGATATATAGTGACTGCAGCATAGGCAGTACATATATCAATTGAATCAGTACATAATTGTAACCTTCGCTCTTCATCTGAGTCTCGTTATCTCAATGGTTATAGCGTTAACCGGCAATCAAAAGGATACATGAAGGTTCGATTCCTGTACGGGACTCAGAATCATTTTTCTGAGGGTATGAGCTTGACCAACGTCCATGTATCGTCTGTCTACTCCGAGCTCTCCCTCATTCACTACAGCAATGTGTATATTAACACATCCAAACCTTACCGATATATAGTGTCTGCCGCATAGGCAGCTGTACATATATCAATCGAACCAGTACATCATTGTAACCTTCGCTCTCCTTCTGATTCTCGGTGGCTCAATGTTTAGATCGTCTCACCGACATTCAGAAGGTTACAGGTTCGATTCCTGTCTGGGATTCCTGTCATTTTTCTACGAGCTTGACGACCATCCATGTATCGTCAATATCATAAGAATAAAGAAGTATAATAGAGAATTTAAACATTTCTCTGTTACATTATATTTCTTATTATTGGTGTAAACTGTGGCATTATGGTACATGTTAATTTAGTTTTGGGCAAGGGATGGAAGGAGGGATGGAAGGAGCTGGGAGAAGGAATAAGAAAGGAGAAGTATTGATAGAAGTATGGATACGGTGTATGGTTAAGTCGTTTTCATGATTTGTTTTGAAAGAACTGAAAGTGAAAGAATAAAAACGGATCTTAAAGAAATAACGACATCTCCGAATAATATTGTCTAATTACTTGTATTTTAGAACGTTGGAGATCCTCATGTCACTAATTTCAGTTCGAGTTTGTTCTTATTATTCCTGGTGTTTGCAGTTTTAGTTTGACTGTTCTTCTATCTTGCATAATGGAGCGAGGAAATCAACCAAACAAGCAATAAACAAGACAAGGTACTCTCAATTGCGTTAACTTTCTTATTGCTTTATTAACAAAGACATGACTGCGTTGGCTACTTACTTTTCTCTTAGAGCGTTCGAGTGATTCGCATTGGTTTATTATCATGGCAGCTTGCCTTTACTACTTATGGTAATGTAGCTTTAGGTATGTATCATGTATGTAAGTTATACTCAACTGTTTTCGAGTCATACTCACATAATCATGTGTATTATCATAGTCTTGTCTTTATATTAGTCTTGGTGATTGTAGCTTTAGGTATGTAAGGTATTCTGAACTGTGTTAATTACTTTCATATTGCTTTGAGATGAATACATAATTTACTTTTGCTTTAGAAATTCACAATGTACAGAGATTCCCATTGGTGTATTATCATGGCCTTATCTTTATTGGTCTTGGTGATTGTAGCTTTAGGTATGTATGTAAGTTATACTCAACTGTTTTCGAGTCATAATCACATTGTGTATTATCATAGTCTTGCCTTTATATTAGTCTTGGTGATTGTAGCTTTAGGTATGTAAGGTATTCTGAACTGTGTTAATTACTTTCATATTGCTTTGAGATGAATACATAATTTACTTTTGCTTTAGAAATTTATAATGTACAGAGATTCCCGTTGGTATATTATCATGGCCTTGTCTTTATTGGTCTTGGTGATTGCAGCTTTAGGTATGTAAGTTATTCTCAGTAATGGTTGAATAATGAATGCAAGTGATTTATGGAATTTAGTATCCTAGAAAGCCACAATGGCCAAAAGACCTGAAAGATTTCTATATGTATTTCGGTTTTTGGAACATGCAAATTAGATGCCGTATGACGTCACAATTCACAAAATGAGGAATATCTCTACAAATAACAAGTGGAATGTTTTGAAACTTTGCACATGTATGCCAATGATGAAAGTACACCACTGTGTGAAGTATGTTGTTGCCGATCCTAAGAAGTTGGAGTTTTCCAACTATTAAAGAGTAAGATGATTTAGACCACTGGAATACAATATCTACGTGTGTGCGAATCTTCAAATCTATGCACTGCAGCAAGCGTTGTTTGATAGAGGAGAAATAAACAATTTTTGTTTTACAAATGGAAGAGATCTGACACCAAGCGATCTTCATGGCAGCAACATACTATGTACAGTGTTGTTATGTATGTACTTTGTACAGTGATGATAAAATTCTATGACGATAATATGACAACATATTATGTACAGTGATGATAAGATTAGCGTTGCTAAACTGGTTAGTTATATACTTTGTAATAATAACTATTTAACCTTCTTTAAATAAAGTTTATTATCATTATTATTATTTCTGCCATTGTTTTATATTGTTTAATCTTAATCAACCCGCAGAAGGCCCAGTGTAAGATTAGCGTTTCTAAACTGGTTAGTTATACTTTGTAATAATAACTATTTAACCTTCTTTAAATAAAGTTTATTGTTATTATTATTATTATTATTATTATTAGGCCTGACTGAGGGCGGATGTGCTCTTCGGAGCTCCGTCTGAAAGTTAGGTTCTTTTCGTGATAATCCGTCGTAACTGCCGTCGTCAATGCTGGACATCTAACTGGTGATCTGCTAGTGATCTACTAAATTGATATAAGACTTTAGAACATATCTACGAAGGGAAAATCATCTACGAAGGGAAATCATCTACGAAGGGAAATCATCTACGAAGGGAAAATCATCGGTGTGAAAGAAAGACAAATAACGTTCAATCTTAAATGAATAATTGCCGCTTATGAGACTTTTGAGAGATCTAAAAACTGTTTACAAGGAAGCTTTGCGTAGTGGTAAAATTATCTATGTCGGTGTGAAGGAAAGACAATCGCCGTCCATCTTTGTCGTTAAACGGCTTAACGTGGTTGAATGGAAAGATTTTGAACACAAGGGAAGATTATTCCGCAGGGGTATTGCATCGAAAAGGATTAATCATGGTGATTTTCGTTGTAATCATAAGACTCGGGTTTAAAGTGTTTTTTTTACAAGGGCGGTCATTTTCTTCGTAAAAACAGGCAACAACAAGCATGGAGTATACCGTTTATAAAGTATTGTATTAGAATCGTCAAGTCTTTTCCCCAAGGTGTTCATAATTTGCATAAAAATTACTTGTAAACTGATTGGATTAAATTAGGTCGTTCATTAAGTTGTTGGAGGATGGACTAAACTCTAATAGAACATAGAGTATATCTTGTAAATAGTAGATCCTATAGTTGTTTGTCCATATACCTAGTATTTGTAAACTAAGCAAGTTTATAGTTTTGCTTGGATTCTAGGTCAAATAAAGTATTATTATTATTATTTTTAGTGATGTGCACTTTCATCATTGGCATACAGCACATGTGGAAAGTTTCAAAACATTCTGCTTGTTATTTGCAGAGATATTTCAATTTTTGTGAATTTTATTTTGTCTATGTGAGAAAATGACATCATAGGGCATCTAATTTGCATGCTTCAAAAACCTGAATACTGTATTTCTGGAACGAGATGACGTATTGAGAAACAGAGAAAGCAATTCCGTTTCATTTTCAAAATACATTTAGATAATATCAAAATTGGATAGACAAATGTTTCATCTCAGTAACACTTTAAATCACAAGTGTTCAATCTCTAACTGTTTTAGAAAATGGTTGCAAGAAATGTAAACATACTGTTTGATTGCAATGCAACTTCAAGGCATTCTGACTTGGAATGGAACCCGCGACCCTGCGATGCTAGTGTAGTGCTCTGACCACTGAGCTACGGAGGCAGTTGCCGAGAGGCCTGGTGACGAGCTCTGTATATATAGAGGTGGTAATGACGGGATAAGATTCTGGTTATATTACAAGTAATATTTGGTATTTCACTCAATTAAACTACATGTTCTAAGGATTTATGGTGAAGGAAAATGTTTAGTGTGGGAATTCAACACTTGATGAATCTTATTAGCATTACCACCTCTATATATACAGAACTCGTGACTAGGCTCTCGGCAACGGCCTCCGCGTAGCTCAGTGGTCAGAGCAGTGCACTAGCATCGCAGTGTCGTGGGTTCAATTCCAGCCGGAAGGCCTTGTAGTTGAATTTTTCTCAACTGGGTTTGGTCTTAAAATGTATATATTCCAACACTCGAAATTTTCCTTCACCATAAATCCTTAGAACATGTAGTTTAATCTAGTGAAATGCCAAATATTACTGAAAGATAAATGCGGAGAACGAGGGATGTATGCTATATACAGTCCCGAGGACGCGTAGCATCCGAGGGTTGCATATCGTATACATCCGGACGTTTGAGAGATTTATCTGACTCATTTCATGATTGAGGAGGTTTTCCAAAAAAAATATGTCTATTTTCTCCACCTTAGACAAAGATTCTCCTAGTTTTTCTTCATTTTTTATCTAACTAGAAATACGAATCTGCAATAATCCCCTCGTCCGCCTTTTCTATTTTCTCAAAAGCCCGTTTCGCTCTACTTCGTCGAAGATGAGATGTCTTACTGTATAGATTAGAGAGTCGGGGCGTTGTATAAATATGTATATATGATGTTTGACCGTTCTGACCGTGTCTCAATAGCTCAGTGGATAGAGCGCCGATGCGTTGATTTGGAGACCCCGGGTTCGATTCCCGGTTGAGGCATATTTGACTATATATATACCCAGAATCTTATCCCGGCATTACCGCCACTGTATATACAGAACTCGTGACTAGGCTCTCGGCAACGGCTTCCGTAGCTCAGTGGGAGCTTCGCATAGTCGCGGGTTCAATTCCAGCTGGAAGGCCTTGAAGTTGCATTTTTCGCAACTGGTCCGGTTTGGTCTTAAAATGTATGTATTCCAACACTCGAAATTTTCCTTCACCATAAATCCTTTCAACATGTAGTTTGATCGAGTGAAATGCCAAATATTACCTATAATATACCCAGAATCTTATCCCGGCATTACCACCATATATACAGAACTCGTGACTAGGCTCTCAGCACTGCACTAGCAATCCAACCCGGTCTCTTCCCTTAAATTAACTATTATCCTTAATTTACAAATCGCTCTAAATTAAGGATAATGGTTAATCTAATGCTAGAACCCAACCCCAACACAACAAAGATCCTAACCCTACCCCCGTCTAATGGGTTTTCTAACCTAACCCCCCGTCAAAACGTTCTCAAAACCTAGGCTCCGCCCTATCCACTCCCTAATTAGCTAGGTAAACTTATAAACAAGTGAGAGATACTAAGCTTGTGGGATAGTGATTGACTAACATACGCATGCGCGACTCTCACGATCGTTTCTAAATTAACCATTATCCTTAATTTAGAGCGATTTGTAAATTAAGGATAATAGTTAATTTAAGGAAGAGATCGTGTTGAGCAATCGCAGGGTCGCGGGCGGGTTCAATTCCTACCGGAAGGCCGCTAAGTTGCATTTTTCGCAACTGGTCCGGTTTGGTCTTAAAATGTATGTATTCCAACACTCGAAATTTTCCTTCACCATAAATCCTTTCAACATGTAGTTTGATCGAGTGAAATGCCAAATATTACCTATAATATACCCATAATCTTATCCCGGCATTACCACCATATATACAGAACTCGTGACTAGGCTCTCGGCAACGGCTTCCGTAGCTCAGTGGTCAGAGCACTGCACTAGCAATCGCAGGGTCGCGGGTTCAATTCCTACCGGAAGGCCGCTAAGTTGCATTTTTCGCAACTGGTCCCGGTTTGGTCTTAAAATGTATGTATTCCAACACTCGAAATTTTCCTTCACCATAAATCCTTTCAACATGTAGTTTGATCGAGTGAAATGCCAAATATTACCTATAATATACCCATAATCTTATCCCGGCATTACCACCATATATACAGAACTCGTGACTAGGCTCTCGGCAACGGCTTCCGTAGCTCAGTGGTCAGAGCACTGCACTAGCAATCGCAGGGTCGCGGGTTCAATTCCTACCGGAAGGCCGCTAAGTTGCATTTTTCGCAACTGGTCCCGGTTTGGTCTTAAAATGTATGTATTCCAACACTCGAAATTTTCCTTCACCATAAATCCTTTCAACATGTAGTTTGATCGAGTGAAATGCCAAATATTACCTATAATATACCCAGAATCTTATCCCGGCATTACCACCATATATACAGAACTCGTGACTAGGCTCTCGGCAACGGCTTCCGTAGCTCAGTGGTCAGAGCACTGCACTAGCAATCGCAGGGTCGCGGGTTCAATTCCTACCGGAAGGCCGCTAAGTTGCATTTTTCGCAACTGGTCCCGGTTTGGTCTTAAAATGTATGTATTCCAACACTCGAAATTTTCCTTCACCATAAATCCTTTCAACATGTAGTTTGGTCGAGTGAAATGCGAAATATTACATATAATATACCCAGAATCTTATCCCGGCATTACAACCATATATACAGAACTCGAGTTTTACACTGAGCTACGGAAGCCGTTGCCTAGAGCCTATAGTCACGAGTTCTGTATATATGGTGGTGGTAATGCCCGGATAAGATTCTGGGTATATTATAGGTAATATTTGGCATTTCACTCGATCAAACTACATGTTGAAAGGATTTATGGTGAAGGAAAATTTCGAGTGTTGGAATACATACATTTTAAAACCAAACCTGGACCAGTTCCGAAAAATGCAACTTCAAGGCCTTCCGGCCGGATGGACGATCCTGAAAAATAAATGTAACCTTGTACTGCTTGTATTGTATCCACTAGTTCAACTGATATAGGTATACTGCTTATGCAGCACTGTCATTGTATATCAGTAACGCAATACATGCAATACTTGTATGTACTGGTTCAACTTATATACCAGTCATTGTATATCAGTAACGCACGGGTTTGTAGTATATAATATATAGGTACACTGATGTAGTGAATGTGGCTGGGAGCTTGGAGTAGACAGTAGACAGGCAATACATGAACGATCATCAAGCTCAAATCCTCAGCCCTCGTGGTAGCTCAATGGTTATAGAACATCTCACGGGCAATCACTGGAAGATTACAGGTTTGACTGCTGTCTGGGAGTCAGAAACATTTTCTGAGGAGTTGAGCTTGATGATCATCCATGCATGTATTAATATGAATACAGTACATTACTTTGTCACGCACTAATTATTTTACCATCAACTGTACATATCACACTCCCACCAGATCATTTACACATTAGGTCCCAAAAAATCCCGACTTAAAAAAATCTTTCTTTGATAATCTTCAAAGTTCTGTGATAAAATCTCAGTGCTCGAAATAACTGGAGCAGGGGGGGGGGGGGGGGGGGGGTCTGGCAGTCTGCGATCACTGACTGCTGATTTTCATGATTTGATCACCAGAAATCAGTCATGGCTGGTTAAAAAATAAAATTATTTCTACAGTGAACTCATTTTCTTTTACCTTATAAACATTGTTTATATTGTGTTGATATATACACTGTGTAGTGAATGTGGAAGAGCTTCGAGTGGACAGAACATGGACGATCGTCAAGCTCGTATCCTCATAAACGTTATTCTGAGTCCCGGACAGGAATCGAACCTGTAACCTTCTGATCGCCGGTGAGATGCTCTAACCATCGAGCCATCAACATTCGCTCTCCATCTGAGTCTCTGTGGCTCAATGGTTAGAGCATCTCACTGGCAATCGGAAGGTTACAGGTTCTATTCCTGTCCAGGACTCATAATCATTTTTCTGATGATACGAGCTTGACAATCGTCCATGTATCGATGGTTTATATTATTATTAATTTATGCACTAAAGTCAGTAAAAGTCAGGTGGCACCTTGAAAATTATGTTTCATGTGAGGCCAAGTTGCTGCACCAGGTGTTGACTTCTACTTTAAACAAGAGCCTTGGGATGGAAGTTGCTGTCCAAATGGCGGCAGCAGAAGTGACAAATCAAACATTCATGGCCTTGTGTAGTGATACAAAGTTATAGAAGGAAAGAAGATTTTTGTTTTTAATGCGCAAAATAAAAGAAAAAAAGAGTTGACCATCCAAATTTTAGATCTGACCACCTGAACTCGCATCTGAAAGTAGTAAAAAAGTAGAGTGCTGCGTAGACAGTATTTTGGATATATAGCAAAGTGAAAATTAGGTGGTAACCTGCCAAGATTTTTAGTAACGAAATACTGACATTTCGAGCAGAGCTCTTCTTCAGACGTTTCGAGCGCAGCCTCATTACTGTGACGAAGGGCTCCACTCAAAACGTCAGTATTTCGTTACAAACTGAAATCTTGGCAGTAATACCACCTTTTCACTTTGCTATGAGTTCACATCTGACTAGTCATGCTGACCGCTAACTAGTAACTATTGCATGAATCTGCCTGTATGCACACAATTTTTTGGGACAACATCAATTTTAAAAATCTTGGTATCAAACTTTTCACCAAAGCTATATTATGCAATTGCTGGTGAGAGATCAATAAAAACTTGCATCTGATTTAATTTATTTTTCAATTTTTGAAAATCTCTAGGAAACATACAGCAGTAAATATTTTAGAAAATAAACAGGAATAAACATTTACCTGAGGATGAAATGAAAGAAATACCCATCAACATTATGAAAACATGAGAAAATAAAAACCAATCGATTCATCCACAAAGCCAAGTGCAAGAAAGTGAAACTAAATAAATCAAGCAATGGAGACCAAACAACTACAAGTGGATGAAATGAAAGAAATCCACCTTTCAGATCAATCAAATGCAAGAGAATGAAAGAAAAGAAATACAGCTTCTCGACCAACCAAGTCCACGAGAACAAAACAAAAGAAATCCAGCTTTGAGAACAAACACGTCCAAGAGGATGAAATGAAATAAATCCACCTTTCAGACCCAACAAGTTCAAGAAAATGTAACGAGAGAAATTCAGCATTGAGATCAAGCTATTTCAAGAAAATGAAATGAAATAAATCCAGCTTCGATGCCACACAAGTTTAATACAACCAAATGGCAGAAATCCAGACCAAGCAAGCATGGAGACCAACACTTGTTGTATTACTTATAATAATTTGTTTTTAAATAAATATTTCTTGTATAATACACGTGTTGTGTTTTACTCAGTCTTGCCAACCAGATCAAACCAAAAAGATTAACGACCAGTGATTGTCGTTTATATTAGTAAATTTTAACTTGGTATTTTGTAATTTGTTGAAGTTCTGATATAGAATCCATGCTCAAGGTAACATGGAAATTAATCAACATGATTATGCTACACTACGAGGTGATTTGACGATGAGAAAGAAAGTACTGGAATTGAGTGGAAAATATAAATCTGTTATGTATAGCTCAGTTACTATGTGTCAGAATCAAATGAACCTTTGCACACGGATAGGGCAAGATACAATACAATACAATACGTTTATTAGGTTGCTAGGGTAACCAATTTCTAGGGAAACCAGGTTGCTAGGGTAACCCTACCGCTTGTAAACAGGGTCCAAGAGTATCAAACAGCCATACACCTAAATGTCGAGATTTTTAGTAACAAAATACTGATGTTCTCGAAATGTTCACTTTGCTATATATCCAAAACACTGTCTATGCAGCACTTTTTAAAAATTTTTAAAAACTGTGTCGAGCCACCTTTAGCGTTACCAACTTATATTTGTCTTGATATACATATTACTATAAATCTTTAAATTAAATGATAAATATTTGAGTGTTGAGGCAAGTAATGAAAGATTTAGGACCTCAAGGTAGTAATACTGTGTTGCACTTGTTGATCAGTGCCAACTAAAAAGAGAAAAATATAAAATAAGTTTACCTTAGACTTTTAGTGGAGCGATAGTAGGGCTTGCGCACTAGATAGTAGTCGCCAGAACCATGTTGAGCCCGCCAACACCACTAACCCAGGGGTGACATGTTCGTCGTAAATATTACGAACCATTTCGCCAAACGGTCGGAACTCGGAAACTGAAAGCGAAATTAGGTGTACTGCCCAAATTGTGAAATAGTTAGATTTGCTTCAAGTCTGCCTCTTTGATTGTTTTGGGTTTGGTTTCAAAGACGAGTTTGTCTCGAGAAGACGGGTTGTATTCTCGAAACAAACCCGTCTTTAAACAAACCCGAAACAATCAAGAGGCAGATTTGGAGCAAGTCTATGAAATAGTATGTAAGTTGTCTAATGTTTCGAGCGAAGAGCCAAAGTGAAACGTAAACTGTGAAATAATAACTGAGTGATTATTTCCAATTCACTTTACGTTTCACTCGCTGACGAAGGTCCTTCGCTCGAACAGTCGAAACGTTAGACAACTTACATGCTATTTCGGCCGTACACCAACCTTTTTACTGAGATATTAATTTGATTTGTATTTCTACACTGCCTACGCAACACAACACGAGTTTTATCACTTATTTAAAAGCATCTTTGCCTATAGTAAGTGACTTTACGAATGTTCTATGGCAAATGCAGAAATGCTTAACTATATGGACCATCGTATAATATACTGTATAAATGTATATGCAATGCGCATATAATAGTTTCAGTCGGCAAATATATTTGTTCAGTCGAGAAATATATTTGTCAGTCGACTAAATATATTTTTCAGTCGACAAATATATTTTGTCAGTCCACAAATATATTTTGTCATATTTTAAATATATTTTTGTCATATTAACAGTAACAACTTGGCCTCATTTGATTTCAACTTATATTTCTATATTTTGTCAGTCCACAAATATATTTTGAAGCCTCGCAGCATATACGTTGTTGCTATTGATATTTCGAAACCCCGAATAACGTCGTTTGCCTTTTGGAAAGTATCTACATATCCGTTTTGACTATCGATGACAAAATCAAATTTACTGGTCAAGGATTGAGAGTTTGTCAGTGTATTCTTCTGCATGAACGCTCTTCTCCACGTGCGCGTATAAAGATACTGAATATTTACAAATTTTCATATAATGTGTGGTAGATTTACGAGCGTTTTGCTACTGTTTTACGACGAACATGTCACCGCTGGGGTAGTGGTGTTGGCGGGCTCAACATGGTTCTGGCGACTACTATCTAGTGCGCACCGGGATCATAGAAGGGCTTGCTCTTGTCAGCCTTCATGTTTTGTAGCAGCCAGCAGGTAGATTCTTTAAAAGGTTGGTGTATTGCTGAAATAATGTGTAGGAGGTTTTATGTTTCAAGTAAAGGACCTTTGTCAGAGTATTTAAGTAATACACCAACCTTGTAGCTAGAACCATGTTGAGCCCGCCAACACCACTAACCCAGCGGTGACATGTTCGTCGTAAAACAGTCGCAAATCGCTCGTAAATCTACCACACATTTCAATATATGTAAATATTTAGTAACTGCTATCTTTACACGCGCACGTGGAGAAGAGCGTTCATGCAGAAGAATACATGACAAATTCTCAATCCTAAGACCAGTAAATTTGATTTTGTCATTGATAGGCAAAACGGATATAGATACTTTTGGCAAAAGACGTTATTCGGGAATTCGAAATATCAATCGCAACAACGTATGCTTATGATGCTGCGAGGTTTCAAAATATATTTGTGGACTGACAAAATATATGTGTGGACTGAAAAAATACAGTGTATTATTCGACTGAAAAAAATATATTTGTTGACTGACAAAATGTATTTGCCGACTGAAACTATTATATCACGCATTGCATATACATTTATACAGTCAATCTCGTTCCCAGAGCCTGCGTTCCGGATAATCCATCGCAACCTCGTACCCGGGGTCTCATCTCCGCTCGCCCCCGCCCCCACTCGCTGCGAAGAGACCCTGGCTGGGCTGGTCACGTGGCACCCAGATTCTGGGTGCCACGTGACCAGCTGCCCCCGGGCGGCGAGCGGAGATGAGACCCTGGGTACGAGGTTGAATCCATCGCCGGAAGTATTTTGATTGACTGACTATAATTGGAATAATTAGCACTTTTTCTGTCAGAACAATGTTGTTCGAACAGGCGTTTACAGAATGTTTTGGAAGACCTCTCTATCTTCTATTAAGGCTTCTATGCGGGCGAATATTATTTGGCTTGGCTGGACAATCTGCTCATAGAAAGATACTCCACCTTTCGTTGTCCGTATACGCTAAATTGTAGAATACCCGTCCACTTTCGCTATTTGTATCTGTTGACAGTTAGTAAAAGGTGAGGCGTACTTTGGATGTCCCACCCCTCCCCGTGTTAGAATTGTTTTAGTCACGTGATGGAGAGCACGAGTTTTTGGTAGATTATCGAAGGGAGTATTAAAGAGAGATATAAAATAAAACACTATTGAAACAAGGAGATTTATTGTGTTTCGAGAGAAACATTCGGAACATAGTGGTGCCGAGACCAGGATCTTACACAAGAAACATTCGGATTATAGTATAAACAACGCGCTGTGTCGTCGATAAAACGTAAACAACAAGCTCATCAATATGGATGACCCCGAACCAAACGAAGAAGAATTACAATTGGAAGTCAAAATCAACAAAGAAATTGACAAACTAAAATACTATCTCGAAACGACCGATGAACTAATCAACGAAAAAGACCACAAAGAGATGGAGACGGTAAGAAATCGAACGACATCCATTCTTGATGAAATATACAACGCAGGAAGTGAAAGTTGAGTTTGGCATTTACACAGCGAGAGCAATACGACAATGGAAGAAAAACGCAAAAGACAAGTACTTACCATGGATAGCGGAGATGAATAAATTGGAAGACGTTTTGGCCAAGGAAAAGAACGAAACCGCCAGCGAAGAAGAAAACAAGAAACGAGAAGCAAAGCGCGAGGAAGAAGAACAACACCGAGAAGAAATTCGACACCAGGAAAGACAACTATGGCAAGAGAAATTCCAAGCAGAACTCGAGATGACCGAAAGGAAACTAGCGATGGCAAAAGCAGCGAAAGCCACCCAAGCGAAACTCCCCAAACTAAAAATAACGCCGTTCAAAGGGACCGCTGCAGACTGGGTCAGATTCGAGAATATGTTCATAACTCAAGTGGATTGCAAGCCCGTCACAGATGAAGACAAGTTTGGTTATCTGCTTGAAATGGTGTCTGGGAAGGTGAGAGACAATATATCAAATCTTAGACCTGGATCTCTGGGCTATAAGACCGCTTGGGAACGACTGAAGAAAGATTACGGACACATACGGTTGGTGGTAAATGCTCATGTCGATGAAATCGTAAATCTTGCCCTCGTCAAAGGATCTGCATATGAAAGAGTACAAGCGTTCTACGAGAGTTTAAGCGAAAATTACGACGACTTACAGACCCTTGGAGAACAGGTCAAATTGGATGGGTTCGTGATGTGCACGCTTAACAAGTTACCACAAGTCAAACCTGATTAGTCAGAACTGATGATGAATGGGAAGAATGGACTATGGAAAATTTAATCGACAACCTACAGAAATGGTTAAGAAGAAACAAAGCAGAGGAAATCAACAAACCACCACGCGACCCTCGAAGGAAGGAAATAAACATGTTTACACAGAAGGGAGACAGGGGAGCAGCCAAGGGTGAAAAGAAGACCCTCATTGCATCTTCTGCAAGGAAGACCATTGTAGTGATAAATGTAAGTCTTTTGGCACAATAACCAAGCGAAAGACATTCTTTGTGGATAATAACCTGTGCTTTAACTGTGCCTCTGCTGGGCATAGAGGTAACCAATGTCGCAGCCGTGGATGTTACCATTGTGGGGCCAAACACCACACAATTAAAGCCTCTGAAACCAAGGAAACAAAGATGGTGGAGATGGTACGATTCTAACTGGGTACACAACAGCAACTGAGGAAAAGTCATTACCAGCTATAATACCAGTCAAGGTAAAGGGGGAGGTATTCTGGGCATACCTGGATACTGGATCAGGAAGGAATTTCATTTCAAGAGAAGCGGCCAAGAAACTCAAGATACCCCCTGTCCGACATGAATCAAGAGATATTATGAGAGTCAATGGAACAAGCAAACAGTCTATGTCAATATTCGAAGTCACCATTGAATCGTTAGATGGAAAGGCCCATGAAGCGATTGAATTTGCCGGATCAAAGCTGACAGACTTCACCACGGTAAGAAGACCAGACATGAATCAAGTGAAGCTTAAGTATGAACACACCAAAGACAAGAGGTTCTATATGACACCAGAAGGCAAGTACCAAATACATATGATCCTTGGGGACAAAACATACTGCAAGATCAAGACAGAAGAGATTTACAAGGGCAACCCAGAAGACCCCATCGTAGAGGGAACAACATTTGGCTGGATAATTCATGGTGGCGACTACCCAAGTGACCAGTGTATGTTTGCGAGGGAACCAACTGACTACCAGAGATTGTACTGTTTGGATGTACTGGGAGTTGAAGATAGAGGCGAGAATGACCAGCTGGATGTATATCGTGAGTTTCAAGAGAACATAACAAAGACTGATGAAGGACGATATGAAGTCAATGTCCCATGGATCCCTGGAAGCACACTGGCAAACAATAACCTGGAACCAAGCAGGAAACGTCTTCTCAATGTCTGCCGAAGTATCAATCGAGATGAAGATTTGAAAAAGGAATATGAAGAGATAATCGAAAATCAGCTAAAATAAGGGATCGTAGAGAAAGCACCAGAGCAACCAACAGGGGAACGGTTATTCTACATGCCACATAAACCAGTTGTGAAGCATTAAAGTAAGGATGGTCTTTGACGCCAGTGCCAAGCCACATATGCTTGCAAACAGTGTCAACGAATGCATGCATACTGGTCCACCACTTCAGCCACTCCTATGGGACATTATGGTCAGAGCAAGAATGTCTCCCCGTCTAGTTTTAGCTGATGTTCAAAAGGCGTACCTACAAATTGGAATTAAAGAAGAAGACCGCGATGCCTTTCGATTCCTGTTCAACATTAATGGAAAGGAGGAACACCTACGATTCACTAGAGTCCCATTTGGAGCAGAAGCAAGTCCATTCATGTTAGGAGCGACAATACAGCATCACCTTGACCTACAACCAGTGGAATTGGAAAACACCGTCCAAGCTTTGAAAGACAACACATATGTTGACAATGTGATGAAGACAGGAAGTGACCTTTTGGATTTAGAGAAGTTCAAGCACGAACCCACAGAAATCCTAGAAAGTGCAAAACTTCCATTACACAAGTGGGAATCCAATGTCGAAGCCTTAGAGAGTGAAGGAATGCCAAACCCATCAAAGATCCTAGGATTGAAGTGGGACAAAAGGAAAGACGAGCTACTGATCGAAGTACCAGCCTTTAATGAAGAAATGCCAGTCACAAAGAGATCCATCATGAGTCATCTAGGGAAGATTTACGACCCACTTGGAATAGCCTCGCCGACCATGGCTGAAGGGAAGAGGATCTTTAGAGAAGCCTGTGATGAGAAGAAAGTTTGGAATATCGAAGTATCAAAGCCTCTGGAAAGGGATTGGCTCAGATGGACAAGACAATTAAGGAATGTGAGACTACCCAGAAGTGTTGCGAGTAACCTACAGAAGATCAAAGCTGTTCATCTTCACATTTTTGCGGATGCCAGTAACTTTGCTTGCGCTACCGTAACAATTGCGGTAATGAAACATGCCACTGGGACTGTGAAAGGTTTGCTTGCATCAAAAGCTAGAATCTCAAAGAGGAATATCTCAATGCTAAGATTATAGTTGGTCAGCGGCCAAATGGCGGCTAATATGGCGAGAAATCTATGCTCAGCATTGAAGAGATGGCCCATCGCTTCCGTAACCACATGGATGGATAGTTTGGTGGCGCTCTATTGGATATCAAATCCTGGCAAATCATGGAAAGTATTCGTGGCGAATAGAGTCCGTAAAATGGCATCCATCACCAGCGAGGTCGGCATCGAGTGGAAGTATTGCCCAACAAAAGAAAACCTAGCAGATCTGGGAAGTAGAGGTGCAAGCATACTGTAGATCGAATGGAAAGCAGAGAATGGTTCACAGGTCCTGATTGGCTATTAGACAAAGAAAAATGGCCAGAACAACCAAACGTCAAGTGCACCAAGGATGCCTATCAGGAAAGCAACCCATTGAAGGAAACCACCCTTTATGTCAAAGAGACTGAACCAGACGAATGGGATTCACTGTTACAAATAAATTCACACTGGAAAACCCTTCGAGTAACAGCTTGGGTTTTGAGATTCAGAAATAACAGCCTAGCAACGAAGCGGAAGCTGAAAAAGAAGAGAGGCCCAATCGACACCGAGGAAATCGAAACAGCAAACAATTACTGGGTCAGAAGAGTTCAAGGCAAAACCCAGACAACTTAGAGACACCGGGCTGGCAACTCGTGAGAGATGAAACTACGAACATCCTAAGATGCAAGGGAAGAATTTCTGGATATCAACCAACGTATCTTCCTGGAGGATCATTCGTAGACAAACTCATATCACACACACATCCGCAGATTATGCATCTGGGAGTAGCAAACACGATGGCAGCCATACGAGAACACTGGTGGATACCGCAACTGAGATCTAAAGTGAAGAATACCATAAGGAAATGCAACGTTTGCAAAGTTTACTCAGCAAAACCTTATGGACCACCAACGACATCCCAATTACCAGAATTCTGCACCATAGCTGGAAGACCGTTTGAAATCACTGGAGTAGATTTTGCTGGACCACTGGTGCACAAGATAAAGAAGAAAGAAGAAGGAAAATGCTACATATTGATATTCACATGTGCAACCTCCAGAGCCGTCCACCTTGAACTGACAAACTCACAGACAGCAGACGAGTTTCAAGCGAAATTCAACTCGTTTATCACCAGGAAGACTAGACCACGACGTATAATATCCGATAACGCAACCACGTTCAAGGCCACAGCGAAATGGATAAAAGCAATAAGGAGAAGCGAGCGTTTACAGAACTACCTGGCGACTCAAGAGATTCACTGGACGTTCAATTTGGCCAAGTCCCCTTGGTGGGGAGGAATATATGAACGGTTAATTAAAGAGATCAAGAAAACATTTTACAAGACCTTGGGAAAAACACACCTGACGTTGAAACAGTCGTCATGGACATCGAGCGACACCTGAATTACCGTCCACTGACTTATGTCGAAAGCAACCATGGGGAGAAGCAGATTCTAACACCGAGCATTATCCTTTGGGGACAAAATTCTTACGCACTCGAAGAACCCAGTGACACAGAAGATGAGCCAAGTCAATTACAAAAACGACTCGAGATCGCGAGACAACATGCCTGGTCCAGATGGAGATCGGAGTATGTACATGGATTGATGGAATCCCACAGGATAAACAGAAACCGCTCTGAAGTACCACAACTTGGCGAAGTTGTTCTACTTATTGGAGAAGAAAAGAACCGAGAACGGTGGATGAAAGGGAAAGTCGTTAGATATGTTACAGGAAAAGATGGAGTCATTAGAGGAGTAATCCTGTTACACAAAGGAAACTACATGGAACGGCCGATTCAACTGGTGTGCCCTTTAGAGATTAGAAGTACGACGAAAGAGGACCCACACAACGCAAGTGAAGAAGTAGGAGTAGACGCCATACCAGAGAAAAGAAAGAAAAGGAAGGCAGCGAAGGACGCTGAAGAAAACATCAGACTATGTTTAAAAGACAATGACTGATAAGTTTGAACTTGTTCGGTTATAAAATTAAAATATTTCAATTTGTAAGGGGAGGGTGAGGCGTACTTTGGATGTCCCACCCCTCCCCCGTGTTAGAATTGTTTTAGTCACGTGACAGAGAGCACGAGTTTTTGGTAGATTATCGAAGGGAGTATTAAAGAGAGATATAAAATAAAACACAATTGAAACAAGGAGATTTATTGTGTTTCGAGAGCAACTTCGGAACAAAGGGTCAAATTACGGAAAGTTCATCATATACAATTACTTCGTTCTATTGTAAAACCACATTTAATTTGATAACTATCAACAAGTAAACACAATATAAACCTTCGACACCTATTTAAAAGATTTTAGAGCAACCTGGTTCTGCCTTTAAGTGCGGTTTCAAAAGTGGACGGCCCGGACGGGTATTCTATAATTGCTCCCAAATTGTGTCTTTTCCTCGGACGACTATACTCTTGAGCGCTTCATATTGATGCTCCTTTATTACAATATCCATTTTGTTCAGTTTTTGTAAAGACTTTCCTAAAGCAGCATGAAAAATATCAATATCCTCGTCCGACAAATTATGCCAAAAGCAAAGTAAATGTTTGTTCGCAGGCCTCCCGGTTTATTGTCACGCATGCGTTCTTCGTAACCGGAACCATGTTTTTCTGTTTCCGGCGATGGAGTCTCAGTTTCCCCCCGCAGGTCAGGAGGGACGCAGGCTCTGGGAACGAGATTGTTATACAGTATACAACAGTATACTAGAAATACGAACCGCAATAATCCCCTACGGGATTTTCCCCATCCATGGTGCCCAGACCTCGCACGCCGTGTATTTGTGTTTTGCAAAAATTCACAATTTACAAAAGCCCGTTTCCTCGAAGAAATGTTTGAACGTTATCTTGACCAATATTTAACCAATGTAAACTCTGAAAACAGATTTGGAATTAACGAGTCAACATACATAACATATGTGTTTACTATATAATACGAGAACGTGAGTACCCTTCGGAAAAACGGTTTATGTACTTAGAAATTAGTCGGCTATATTACTTCGTCATATATTATTTTGAACGTTATCTCGATCAATATATAACCGTTTTCAATTCTGAAAACAGATTTGGAATTAGCGAGTCAAAATACATATTCGGACTCGTATTTCTATTTCCTCAAAAAACTATGTCTCTTTTTTGAAAAAAAAAGCCTTTGAATCGTTTCATTTTTTGCATTCGCAATCATGTGATGGTCAATTTAAATATTAATTCAAATATCTAGTTACCAGGGCCAAATTTTCCGATGTCGCGCGGACGGCCGTTGATGCATATATATAAATATAAACAAATAAACTCGATGTAACATCAGGGTCTCGCTCGCATCTCCCGTGATCAGGGACTAAACGCCGGTCGATATTAGCACCCTCGCCCTCAGGCCTTCGGCCGACGCTTCGCGCCGGGCGAGGGGATTACGGTTCGTAAAGTCACAATTACTAGATAAAACGTGTTGTGCTGCGTAGGCATGTAGAAATACAAATCAAACATCTAAAAAGGTTGGTGTAGCTACTGCCGAAATAGCGTGTAAGTTGTCTAACGTTTCGAGCGAAGGACCTTCGTCAGAAAGTGAAACATAAAGTGAAATAATCACTCAGTTATTATTTCACAGTTTACGTTTCACTGAAGAACGCTCGCCTCCCAGTTTTGCCCCGCCCACTTTTGCCGCCTCGCATCCTCGCGTGCCCCCGTTATCGCACAACGAGCGAAGAAGAACCACTGGAACACAGGGTACCGACGAAGGGCCTCCGCTCGAAACGTTTTCCACACTATTTCAGACTTGCTCCAAATCTGGCTCTTGATTGTTTCGGGTTTGTTTAAAGAACCAGTCTGGCGTCTTCTCAAAACAAACTCGTCTTTGAAACCAAAGCACTCTCGAAACAAACCCGAAACTGTCAAGAGTAACTATTTCACTATTTCGGCAGTAACACCCACTGACCTCTCTCTATATATAGAGATCAGTGGTAACACCTAATTTCGCTTTCCGAGCGAGCCAAGATTTTTGGACCCAACTTTGAGGGAGGGCCAACATTTTTGGGCCCTCATTTTATAATAATAATAATAATAATAATAATAATAATAATAATTTTATTCACTTATATAGCGCTACACGTATAAAATATTCAAGAGCGCTTTACAAAATTGTGCTAAAATAACAATAACAGTAAATACAAACTCAGTGTTAAAAATGTTCAAAAGCCTTTTGAAATAAAAAAGACTTTAATTTGGTTTTAAAAATACCAATCGAGTCACTGTTTCTAATGAACAGTGGTAAATTGTTCCAAATCTTTGGCGCGCTGCAGCAGTAAACGCTCGGTCACCAAAGGTCTTGCACTTATATAGTGCGGGGAATCCTTAGTAGACGTTGATTGTTACTACGCAACTCATAGCGACCCAGTGTCTTTACTTGCAGTAGGTCACTCAGGTAGGAGGGAGCCAGACCACTTAGTGCCTTGAAGACCAGGAGCGCGATCTTGAATTCCGGGAAGCCAGTGAAGGTTTCTCAGCACTGGTGTAATGTGCGCGTACCTTGGAACAAGACAGACATTTTACCGGTGACCGAATTATATGATCAGCTCAGATGAACCGGAAATGGTGTTTGTGTCGTAAACATGCATGAAAGAATGTCGGATATAAATGCGCGGATTTTTAAAAATATTAAAAATTTTGCGCGGAGAATAAATTATAACATGCAACAGGAAAACTTCTCCTTGAAGAACCACCCGCAACAAGTCTCTGGGAACAAGTAGAGTTATGTGTTTATGTCGTGTCAACATAAGTATCTGCATCCTAGCTACGTCATTGCAAGTTGCAACCAACAGTCTTGTAGTCTAGAAACTGACATTTCAAAATAGAACACCCGGGGGGGGGTTCTTTTTAATTTGAAGTCCTCAAGCAGTCTTGTCTAAAACAAAAATATTTATAACTTATCCTAACGTAATGCAGTTGAGAGACAAGTTGCACGAAAAAATAAGTCATGTAACAGTACCATAATCCAATTTCATGAATAAATGAATAAAAATGGTTTGAATTTCAAAACGTTTAACATGAGAAGAGCTAAGGAGAGCCTTTCTCGTCCCAATGGCCCCTATTGGAAGAAAATATGAGAATGATGACGTCAAAGATCACGTGATGAATACTACAAAAATTCCTGCAACCTCGTACCCAGGGTCTTATCTCCCGAATTTCCTGCATGTGATGCGCAGTGTTGCCAACCTTGGATTTTATCAACCTTGGGATTTTTTGAAGTAGTTCGGATTCGACCTTGGGATTATTCCAGAGCAAACAGTTTCGGTTTTAAAAAGCTGATTTCAATTTCAATATCCTTAAGGGGGTACACTACAAAAAATAAATATTTTGGTGAATTTTTGAATTAGCCATAAATTAACTGGTTAACCATATTAGAATAGATAATTGAAAGAATTTTTTCGATTGCAAAGATAGAAATGTTGAAAATTCGTAAAATTCCAAGGCTGGACTGCATTTTCCGCCTTAGCAACTCCCGTAGCAACGTATATTTGGATACAAAAACTGCTTAATTTTCCATGTTGCGCACATTTTCTCCCGCACCACCTCTCCCTAAATGAAATTTTATTATATTTTAAAACATTAAGAGTGAATTGATTGGTGCGTGGGTAGTCATGTGACCGGTCTTCAGGCATATGTGATATTGTTTATTTTGGTTTATGTTAGCGAGAGAAGTTTTTCAACGGGCGGCCGCTTTTGATGGGAATCAAACTGCTTTTAATTTAGTAGGGCTAAGTTTCCACATTGCCGTGTTTCACAGTTGGCGAGGACATCATTAAGACCAATGACCCGATCCCTGGTCCTGTAAAAGAATATACAGGATCCTCTGGCTTTGTTGCTAACGAGGGAGGCTGTGACGGTAGGAAACTGGTAGCATCCGCCATTGTTGTTAAACATAAACACGACCCTAGAGCGGAAAGTGTAGAAGAAAAGATTTTTTTAAAACTTATAATAATGAGTTAAAGTGTGCAATCTCTCGCTTAGGGTGTATTTGGAGTTCCCTTTTCGACTTCCGGTTTTAGTTAGGTATTATTTACCCCCGTTGATAAAATCGGGCTACGGCTCATGTCATTTTTGGCTACGACTAGGCATAATGCTCTATATAGGTATTTTTTTCCCGGGTGATGCATACGGCATGTGTTTATGTATAATGAACTAGTACTGTGTATGTATACACTAATAACAATCCCCGTGCCACCAATTTGCGCGCCAATTCTTATGCCCTTCGACCTTCTTCTCCAATGTAAAACAACAACATGACGATATCAACAAGAACACTCGCAAAAACTATAAACAGTAACATTCTAATCACTTCGTGACGATCAGTCCTTTGCTACACAAGTCGAAAGTTTTATAGATGAAATAAATATATTACGAAACCTATCCGTGTAATCGTAAACTACAACCGTGTGACATATCCAGTTATCGACTTCAACTTTTGAACTTGATTTTCTCTAATTCTGCATTTGAGCTTTTTGACTTTACTCTGCAAAGGATATCTGGGTAAATATATGACCAAACTTGTTGAAACTTTCACAAATAGTTGTTATGGTGTTGTTTTATGTTCTGAACCTCGAAAATGTTAATAATTTATTTTTGTGTGGTTGTGAATGGAATAATTTGTGCCGACGTCACAAGTAATGAAGTCATTATTAAAGAAAAAATATTTTTTTCTTGTTAGAAACACAATTTTATTAAGATTTTTGAGCTTCAGAACAAAAAGGTATATCTGTAGATAATTTTAAGCCTTTTTCTGAGAATGTACGAACTTTGGTTCTTGAGATATCCTTTGCAAAAAATAGGTAACTTTTTCGCTGTTGGCGGTCCGTTACTTGGTTACCATGGCAACAACATATTAATGAAAAGTGTTACTAGCATCAGTCTTATGATATCTCTCTAATGGTACAAAAACAATTTAGCCCAAAACAAAATATAAAATTTTAAAATTTTGTGTGGAAGACCACCTTAAAGGCGTGTGAATTTGTACTTATGTTTAATTAAATAAATAGATTATCTATTTCGAGAGTATCGAGAGCAATCTCGTAACCCAGACCCAAGCATCCGGTCGGAGAGAGTACTCAAACGGCGATAGAGACCTGGGAACTAGTCAGGAAGTTAACAAGCAGAAGTCGTGTAGACGAAGCAAGGAGAAGCCAAAAGAGGTAAGGAGAGCTTTGTATTCATTATTACAGACTGAAGACCAACTAAGAGCTGATTCAAATACCAATTAAAAATACTAAAAGGTTGCTGTAAAGTCATAATAGTGAATAGGAAGTCTAACGTTTCGAGTGGACGACCTTCCTCCTTCGTTAGAGAGTGAAACGCATTATATTATATTACCTTATATTTCACTCTCTGATGAAGGACTCACTCCTGCGCAGAGACTTCAAAGTCCGCGAAAGAGAGTTTTGCAAGATGGAGAGCTGTTGTATTCACATTCCTCAGCGCTTCTCCACTTTCTCATTCGCGGCAGAAGGAGATATATAGGAGAAAGGACGAAGAGCCTTCGCTCAAAACGTTATACCTCCAACACCTCCAGTACAGCAGTTTGTTTATTATGTACTTGAGTTAAAATTATGTGAGACGTAATCTTTGCTACTGAAGTTCGTCTTCATTCAGACCATTTCTTAGTTCCAGCCGGGAATCGAATCCGCGACCTTATCACTACAGGGCAGATGATCTAACTATTTATCGACGTAGCTGAATCTAAGTTACGATAATTACTATTAGTATTGACTATTGACTGGCGTGGCTTACGGGATTCCTTGAGTTTCCTTTAATCTCGAATCTCGATATGTTTACAACCAGATAGTCTTTAACATGTTTAAAATGATGGTGGAGATTTAGTTTTACAATAATGATTATATGATGAGGTTACGGGCACAACGTTCAGATTCGCAAACAATGTAGAGCGATGGGCGAAGCGTAAACTGTCCAGGTCGCGTTCATAACTTCTTGACCTAACCGGAATATTGGTCATCAGACTAATATCGTAATTACACGAGAACTGTGATTGGAATGATTCGATACCGAAAGACACAGAGTGAGTAGTGACTGTGTAATGATTGTGAGAGAGACGAGACGTCGTGTGTAATTTTGAGATAAAATAAAAGATGTCATCAGAGTCGACCCAAACTAAATAGTGACAATGTCGTTCATATTTGGGGAGGGAAATTAGCTACTAAAGCAACAAATTCAGCGTTTGAGATTTAACAACGATTTAAAAGAAAGTGTGCGGTAACGGCGACAGAGAGGGCCAAGCCACCAGAACTCATGATCGCATACTTCAATGCATCGTATCATATTGGACCCCATTTCGAGGTCTTTTTCCGCCGAGATCTATAAGGCTGAGTTTCCTGAGATGATATGAAGTTTTCCTATTTTTGGGAGATTGTTAAACCCAAAATACGATATACATTTTTACGGATAGTTGTTGATGACTACAAACGCGCTAAGTGTATTATCTAAAGAAGCTAAGAAAACAATTTATATTAATGCCTTCTGTTAACCATCCGAGACGGAAACAAATAAAAATTGAGATTTCTTAGGATATTCGAATACGGTCAATACGGTATGATAAATATCGTGATGGAAATTCTAACAATATTTCTGGAAACATTTGTATAACTTCTTACAGCGCTATATCCCTGGTATTTGGTTATATCAACATATGGCGCTTGCTTTTATCATAAGACGACTCCTTCCTGTCTATACAGCTTTGTTTACCTATAGCTTTTTCACTCTGCGGTCATAGTAGTCATACTTCTGCCAAAGCGCAAGTTTCCCAAATTCACATGTTTCAAAAATGTATGTGGTCAAAGCAAATAATCGCTATTCTGTAATATTTTTAAAAACAAATTGATTACTGCTACAATATAACTAACAGATTAAAGAGCTCGGCTTAGAACTTCAATTTAGTTACGATGGTATTTGAGTTATGCGATGTCGTCAACTGGTATTTATATATTGAGCTGAATGCTTGTTACATGCATCCACATAGCATTGATGAATGTATGATGTAAATGTAGCAGGTTAACGAATAATTCGCAACACTACTTGTCTGGAGTTTTATTCTTGTATTTATCTATGCTATATATGTAACGTATATTCACCAATATATTTTCGTGTCAGGACTATATATTATGCTCTTTGTTGTCATATGAGAGCGTTCTATTCTCCCTAATCGCTTGCGCTGTCAAACTTAATTACTATATCTAGTTACGTGTTGAATGATATATCACATTGCTACACGAACCTACAAATTTGAGCATTTGAAGAAATCCGAATGATCACTTTGACACTAGAACAATGGTTGTTGCGCTGTGTAGCAGAGCACAGAGTACGTCACGGATGATCTGATGGCTCATCATCATGGAGCAAGCTAATACATATAATGCATGCTAATTATCCTTATTACTAGGAGTTCTATACACAGGAGCATTGCGTATATTAGAAGGGTATTCCCGTTCGTTTGTTTGATTTGAAATATGACCGCCAGATATGTTCTTCAATTGAGAAATATTACAAGCGTGAAGTTCCATTCGGAAAAAGTGTCGCCTGAATGGAAAATTTATAACTTCGCGAATCGCGAGGCTTAATTGCTCGTTTCGATTAAATGTTGTGGTTTATATTGTTATCAAGTGGAACACGGCAACAAACGACAGCGTCTGAACTCTGAATTCAAGGAGACATTATAACCTCGACGTTTTTGACAACGGTGAAATCCCGCATCATTTCCGCTTGAATGAAAAATTTATAACTTCGCGAGGCTTGCTCTTTCGAGTGAATGTTCTTCGAATTATATGTATGGCGTTTAAATGGTCACATTCAATTTTGACATTATAAACGCGCCATAAAATATAACTAGAAGTTCTGCACCAAAGCAGAACACGTTGCCGTTGGCGAGTTCCGAACATTTGATTCGGATACTTTCCGCATCCGGCGATTAAACGAACATCTACGAGTTACGTCACAAAACGTCATAAAACTGTGACAAATATCTCTACATCTCGATAGAGGACAATTTACACAAATCGAGATTGCGTTGACTATATACATAGGTCCGCGAAGAGGTCTGGGCACGAGACACAGTTAGTGTGCTGCCTACGGCAGCAATTAATCTAGTTATAATTATTCTGATTGCTTTGCGCCAGTTTGCCAGTCATAAAATTATCCACTGGCTGCCAGAGAAAGTATTAAATATCAAACAGCGGGAAACTAGTAGAGACATATCGTGATCCTTAGCGCCAGAGCGCCAGTGTAAAATCATGCTCTGCCAGAGTGCCAGAAAAAGTATTCAAATAGCAGGCAGCAAGAGAGATATCAGGGCACTAGAGAGATATTATGAAAATCGCGTAAATAGAAATATTTAAAACTGCATGCCACAATATTTTAGAAGAAGGCTGATCATATACTAGTCCTGCAAGTTCGTTTCACTTCAGAATAAACTATTATAGCAACCAAAAATGCAACAGCAGAGTCAGATAACTTTTGCGACAATATAAAAAACGCCAAGTAGAAATATATGAACGGCTAGTCACCTATAGCCCGATCCTTTGCAGCCGTGTCCGGTGTTCAGTCACCAAACACCGGACATGACTGCGAAATTATGAACGATTTCCTTTCTTTCATCTGATAAGTTTTGCGCGCGTTTCACTTGTCACAATACTATAATTATTTATCAAGTTTAATGAGTCTGGATGGTTACCTAGTTATTTTCTTGTTCGAAGTTTTGTGCTAATGGGATGGCGTATGATTTCAATTTAACAGCAACAACAGACTTATTTACTAAATATACAGAGAAATTTCTTTCTTTACTTGGCTTCCTCTCTTTCGCCAAAACCAAACGAGTGCGTGATACGTGTGCTGTAAAATCACCATGTTTCAGACATGGTGTTATTAATAGATTGACTACACAGTATAACAGTTAATTGGAATAACGTTTATTTTGTACAGAAGCGTCACTGCCTTGCTAAACTTGTCGTGCCAAGTCAAGATAATTAAACAACTAGGAAAATTTCTTTTTAGAATATCAACATCAGAATTAATATATCTTGTTCTACTGTTCATTTCGGATATAAAGTAATAAAAATTAAAATATTCAGTTTACTATAGAATTACTTAACTAAACAGATTACACTAATATATACAGTTCATGTTGGAAAGCATTCACCTATATGTCATAACTTTGAACACTTAACTATAATTGCCAGTGATATTCTCATCAACCTGTTTCAATGCTTCTCCTTTTTCAATGGTATGACCAACAAGTGATTGAAGAACATGTTTTTCCATCGTATTCCAATTGGGGTCTTTTGGCTTCTCTCCACACTATAGCATATAGTTAAGACTATTCTTTCGCAAACCCTGCAGACAATGTTTTTCTCGTGTTCGTGGTCTTGTTACTCGAGTCTTGACAGGCACAGTATTGTCGGATTTCATGCAATGAGGGTTGTTACAATTCCAACAGTGACATGCTTGCGAATACTCTTTCAGATCACGGAAACAAGGACACTGTGTACGACGCTTTCCTACTTGGAAGCAAAATTTGTTTTCTCTATTTTGCTTTGCCGCTCCTCTACCACAACGACAGCTTTTTTCTGAACTATTTTGCTCTGCACTTTCTGGAATTTCATTGACGAGTGAGTCATGTATTGCATTCTTTTCTGATTTCCCTGCATCTACGGATTCAACCACAGCATCGTAATGTCCGCAGCCAGAGTGATTAAATGCTAAGTAAAGGGGATAGCTTATCAAGGCTTTTCCTCTTGGGACAATTGGTATAGTTTCCATTGTTTGCATGGAAGTAAAGAGAACAAAATTTATTTGAAGAACGTTTGCAAGGCCAACGGCCATGATATTTCCCAATTCGCCTGCGAAGACATCACGTGACCTGTAGGAATTTGCCAACTCCTCGAAGGACTTTTCCTTATTTGTAACAAAATTGGCGTTCTCCGACACAGTTGCCAGCCATTCTTCAACCAAAAGCCATTGCATCCAGTTGATCAAAAGATAAGTTCAAACTAGATAAGTAATCGCTATAATTTAAATATTTTTCAGAAGAAACTATTTGCTTCAATCCGAAAATAATAAAAGTGAAGAAGCAATCGCCATCTGGGGGAGATTTCACGAACTCCATATTATATGAGTCTATTGTATTTTGCAACCGTTCTGCATTAACCTCTTCTTTTCGTTCTTGTTGATGCAAGTTCCAAAGGCAAACAGTGCTGGGTTGGACAGTAAATTTAGGTGGTTGGTTGCGACCATTACTTTTTTCCAAACTTTCCACGACAGCGGCTAAATTTGTTGCCTTATCCAAAATATTTTTAACGTCTTCGATTTCTAAAATATAATCCGAATTTTCCAAAATATCTTCTAATGCATCATGCTCCGTGGTGTCCCAATTACAGTCTGCAAACAAATCGCAATATGACAATGGGATTGCATCGGTATGGGCATTACAACTTTTTTTACTTGAAACCCCTCACACCGAATGTTTCTCTTACCTTTTCTTTGCGGAAAGTAACATTGTCGCAAGTATCAATTACAGCCGGAACCACCTTGAGCTTTTTTCCAACAGCTGCTGATTTGCGTTTCTCGTTCCATACATAAATAAATGTTGTAAAGAGAGCAACGGCTAGATGTACACCGATTCGCACTTTACACGCACTTTTACGAAGACATTTATGGAGATTTTCGTTGCGCTCAGTGCCACATCCAGGAGGAATATCTGACAAGCATCCTTTCCGTATGTGTTCCCTTAAGTTCGTGATTTCTTTCAGTGCATCCAATGTCAAAACTGCTTTTTCTTCGAAAAGTACATCTTTCCATGTTAAAACAAATTCATCTAGTTGTTTGTTCATTATTTCAGAACTTGGAGTAGAATCTTCGCGACTGTCTCCGTGATCATGCGGACGACGAAAGATAAGAGAAAATGCTTGGGCACAGCGAAAGCTAAACGGGTGACGTTTTGGAATTTTTTTTACTACTCTTTGTACCGCATGAAAAATATCTAATTTCACCATAAAATCAACGCCAAACACAGATTGGAGCTTTTTCTCCATGAACAACAGTTGTCCGTAAAGCACAAGTTAACATTTTTACTTTGACGTTCGAATCTTTCTCGCAATCCTTTCAGCAAATCTTCCACTTTAGCAAAAGCCGTTCCATGAGTCAATTGCCATGCAATTACACATCCTATCTCATTCATAACACAGAACATAGAATCATATTGCTTTTCCCATCGTAAATCGCATTTTCGGTTTGCACCTATATTTGCCGCTACTTTAAAAGTGTGATCAATCGAGATCCACTCAGCCGAATGTTCAATCATTTTCAGAGTGTACATGTACTGTTTCATTTCGAAAGCATAAATGAAACAATCTGTTATGACGGCTATACTTGGTGCTTTATATTCATCAGGAATGTCCAGAGGGAACATTTCGTATTCACCATCACGTCGTTGTGTGATGTCTGACTCTGTTGCCGACAAAAACATTGAAGAACTTCTTCGAAAGAAACACGTTTTCTCGTGTATGCCGCCATGTATATTTGACACATCATTGAATGTATGTTCTCCATTTTTAAACCGGCGATTATATAAGATACAATGTTGTCTTGAAGTTCACGAGTAACCCCCGTGATATGCGACAAAATAAACGGCCTATACGTGATTCTGGTGTTATGTTCAAGATGGCTGGGTCGTGTGCAATTATCTCTGCATGTTGTGCTGTGCATCTATAAACTCGGCTGACCAAGTAGATAGGTCCATTTGCTCCGTGTAAGACTCTACACGATTCTCGTTGGTTGTGACAATCTTTCCAGTGAACAGCCCGAAGCAAACGACTGTCAGATCTAATTTTACATTCCAATCGAGGACACCTGATAATACCTCCTAAGCATGCAAGCTGGTTGAGTGGATCCCAAAACATCAGAACTGGACGTATGTACTCGTATAGGGACGGGAACCAGTGAATTTGATGTCTATATCATCGGGATAGGTGGATAAACGTACAGCGGAGTTGATGGTGAATCTTAGTATTGTTGAATGATCTTCGCAATGTAGTTGTGATGACGTTGTCGTTGAGGAACACATTTTACTTCGCTGCATAGTATAACGGTCAGCAAACATAATGCAATCTGCAGAATAAACCTTTCCATTGACTAATAGAGTGCTGTACAGATATCTATCTATACAGACTATACTTCTCATGCGCACGTTTCCACAGAGTTATATAATAGTGATATTATGACGATTGCTCGGTTTCACGCCCTTCAGTGTAGATTTTCCGATAGGAAATGACCACTAAAAGCTCCACAAATCACTAATTAATTTTTAACGCCAATTTATACAAAAATAGCGGATAAAGTGGGATTAATGAAGCAACATCTGCAATTATTTACGGCACTCCGTAAATCTCCATACCCCAATCTGATTATCCGTTCAAGTGTTTGTGAAAAACCACGCCAAAAAGTATCAATTGATTTAGACAGACTTTCCGCTAACACACAATAAAATAGTAAAAATAATGGCAATCATTTTCTTATCAGAAGTGAAATGCTGCCTCTGGACTGACACAGGAGCAGTGGTACGAGGTTGGAGCAGTGTTCAATCAGGATCACTGATCAGGCATGCCAGCAGAATGATGCCAGAAATTTTATATAATATGCGTGTGTGCAGAGGTCCACTTTTAACTGTCTGATAAACATACACCGCGCTAACAAAAATATAATTACAAATATCCGTTCCCACTTAACTAGAAAGTAAAAAGTTCCACATATTAAAACAAAATTTAGTGCTGGTTCCCATGCTTGTCAATAGATCACTCAATAATCCGTCTAAAACGTGTTCAACACGGCAAAACAAAAAAGACATAAAAAGATTAGATCATGAATCCTGATAGGCGTGAGATCGGGCGCATATGATTGGTTATGTGCTATCTGAAAAATATGCGCGCAAATTCGAACAACATAAATACAAATTCGAACAATTGCCGAATCAGTCGAACACTTGTTGCGAAACCGACAGTCACAATGCTTGGTCATTCTCGACGAAAGCGAAAAGCCAGCGACATTGATGGAACAATAAAGGCCTTGGCGACCGAAGCAAGTGAAAGTGTGATCGACTGGGATGATGTGCCCCGGTTTATTTCACCGATTGGCTGCAAATGTTTGCACGTGCTCACGGTGTTGTGAAAGAAATTATGTTCTTGGCCATTATTCCACGAATAGCTGGTTTGCTAGTCATCATGAAAGTTTGGGTTGTTTTGTTTTGTGTTTGGCTCCTACTGATGCTGCAAAATCTCCAGCTAACAATCATGGAGGGAAAATCCCAATGGCCTTTGTCGAACGTGCGAACAATGTAAGATTGACGATCGATAAGTTCACTGAGGTTGGACTACGCCAACATCTCATCGAAAACAATAGCACTGCAGTCATCGTTAAGGACGAGATGTACCAAACGTTGAAACAGATTTTGAGCGAGAAAGAAATGCGAACGTTATGCCGCGCTTGTACGATGGGGATTCTTTCTTTGTGTCAACTGGCTCAAACTCAAATCCAGCGGCGTTGACAAAACAAGCATCGCTCTTTGAGGGTTTGTTCAATTAAAGTGCGTTTATATCAGTATATGATTTTTTTTTTTTTCTCTCTCTAAATATATATAAAGCGAATTAATAATAATATATATATATATTTTTTATTTTTTTGTTTATTAATTGCAGGTGAAAAATTTCCTGGTGGATCTCTATCCTCTCATGTCTTCTGGTCAGGATGGTTTCGATGCCAGGTTCAATGTCGCCATTGTCAAACCTGAAGCATTGACGCGCAAAGAAGGTGCAGCCTACGAGGTTGCGTTAAGACGGACCAACCTTCAAGCTAGACCTCAACGCTCTGTTTAACGCCATCTATTGTGATCACCACGGCGGCGAAGCCGTCGAATATCGTCTCGACGACGAAGCTTTAGCCGAGTTTGACACGTTTGACGATCAAGTGTGTCTTCATCTTAATGTCAGTTGGCAGGCTGGCAACTTAGTCACAAGAGCCACTAAAGAGCGTCGCCATGTTTTGCGCCGGACGGTGATTTTGTACATAACATACCAATACACGCGAGAAGGGCTCTGTTTCAAGCTTATGGGCCAATTTCTAAAACAATACCAAAGAGATACGTGAAACAGGCCATCAAGTTGAATCAATATTTCAAGAAACAAAAAGATATAATTGAAAAGGTATAATTACCCTGCATTCCTACAATCCTTTCTTGCAAAAAATGGCCGCAAATTTAAATAAAATTATATGCATTTAAATTAACCTGCATAGGTTGACTTTTACTGTTTGCCTCATTCTTGTGTTTACATGCAATATACATAAAAAGAATAGTGAGATGACTCTCAAACGAGGCTAGTCAGGCTGATTTCAATGTATATAAATAACTATGTACGTTTCATCTCAATAACGATTTATTTTATGAATAATTATAGTTATTTTTCGTCTACGCGGTGACATCAATTTCCCCGTAGTGTCATTTATAGGGCCATAAGTTGCACTTATAATATACGTAATTAAATACATTTTCAATTTGGTATTGTTCTTATTTTGTTATCACAGCCCTTGGCAGGCGCCGCAGAAGAAACCACGGTACAGATTGCAAGGAAGATCATCAACTATGATGGTCCACTTGTAGTGACCAATCTGCTGAGAGAGCGATTCAGCTCGGGAAAAAGACCTTCCCCAATAGAGGTGCAAGAAAGCATGGCCACGCTAGAAAGTCAGCATCTTGGTTACGTGGCAACAAATGGAGCAACGGTTGCTTTTGTAAAGGAGGTTCCAGCCGAAGTTGATGAAGCCAGTTTATCTAGACTTGGGGTGTCCATGGCAAATTATCGCAAGTCTTTCTTTAAGACTAACATGGATGTCTCGAACAGGATTCGTGAACGGTTAATTTCAACCAACGAAAACGCGTCCCGTATACTGAATAACGCGGCCGAAAATGAGAACAGTGATAATTAAAAGTATGCACTGAATAGTTAAATTGTCAATGAAGAACTTAGAACTATTTCCAATATTTTGGCTGTTTAATATCATAGCCATAGGTAACTTGGATTCCTGCATGTACTGTGTTATATTAGTTCAATCCGATCAGTTGCATGTAAACTCATGAATTTTATTATTATAATTTTTATTACTTTATATCAAATGAACAGTAGAACAAGATATATTAATCCTGATGTTGATATTCTAGTAAGACCTGGTTGTTTCGTTATCTTGTCTTGTCCGAGGTCTTGTCACGACAAGTTTAGCAAGGCAGTGACGCTTCTGTACAAAATAAACGTTATTCCAATTAACTGTTATGCTGTGTAGTCAATCTATTAATAACACCATGTCTGAAACTCGTTTGGTTTTGGCGAAGGAGAGGAAGCCAAGTAAAGAAAGAAATTTCTCTGTATATTTAGTAAATAAGTCTGTTGTTGCTGTTAAATTGAAATCATACGCCATCCCATTAGCACAAAACTTCGAACAAGAAAATAACTAGGTAACCATCCAGACTCATTAAACTTGTCTTTTTATATTGTCGCAAAAGTTCTCTGACTCTGCTGTTGCATTTTTGGTTGCTATAATAGTTTATTCTGAAGTGAAACGAACTTGCAGGACTAGTATATAATCAGCCTTCTTTTAAAATATTGTGGCATGCAGTTCTAAATATTTCTATTTGCGCGATTTTCATAATATCTCTCTAGTGCCCTGATATCTCTCTTGCTGCCTGCTATTTGAATACTTTTTCTGGCACTCTGGCAGAGCATGATTTTAGACTGGCAAACTGGCGACGCGACATCCATCTACTTTCGCGCTGTTTGATATTTAACACTTTCTCTGGCACTCTGGCAGCCAGGGGATAATTTTATGACTGGCAAACTGGCGCAAAGCAATCGGAATAATTATAACTAGATTAATAATAAGGATAATTATAGCATGCATTATATGTATTAGCTTGCTCCATGATGATGATCAATTAGATCATCCGTGACGTACTCTGTGCTCTGCTACACAGCGCAACAACCAGAACAATTTGAGTTATGGGGATCGCTTATCGCGCTGTTAAAAATAGGTATGCTACATATGACAGGCTATGATGAGGTCTCAGTATGCCATATAAACTAGTAATAGTTATTGCAACAACGAGGCCCCGATTATTTGCTATTTTCGTCGATCATTTGTTATGTCGTGAATAGTTAACAATTATTCACCGAAGTGGAAGTGAATAGTGGTGGATATTTACCGAGACGCGAAGCGTCGAGGTAAATATCCAACCACTATTCACTGACACTGAGGTGAATAATTGTTTTAGCATATACCAAAACAAATTGATAAAAAATAAGTAAATTTCGGTTCGTTTCATTATAATTTAGCCAGGAATTGGTGCGAAACGCAATTTTGTTTGCCTGTCCATATTTGGAGTTGTTTATCAGTTTTGATAAGCTGACAGCACTGCCGGTCGTTTTGAAAACCTTTCGAAGTTGGATCAAAGTAAGGCAAAAGACCACTGGATTTTAACTCAAAGGAAATATTTTAATACTGTACATGGGAAAACCTGAGGACAAAGGATAACTAATGAACTCTGGGTGAGCAAGCGACAATAATTGTTCTTTTCAAAGTGTTTTTATTTCGGTCAGTGCAATGACAATGTTTCATGTGTTTAGTCGTTGAATTTCCTTTAATTTATAAATATTTCTGTGTGTGTTTACTGTTATAAAATCGGTAGTATGTTTTCCAGGTCATTTGTTTAGTATTCAGTTCATTACCCGCCAGTTTCTTGGGCAGTGTATCGCGGTAATCTTTATGGCCGAAACCGTACTAATTATTTATGTTTTGCTTGGTTTTGTTGTAACCGAAATGATTTTTAATGTTTATAAATGTTATTAAATTCTATATGAAAGGCAATTCAAATTGCCTCACACTATATAAAGGCAATTTATCGATATATGAACTACGGAGAACACTTTTCTTTCAAAATATTTGAACGAAAACTGACATGCAACAGTCAGTTCGTTCAATCAAGTTTGTTTTCGTAGCACTTTCTATTCTCTCTTTTAAACATGTTTTTCATAAATATTACCTAAAATAATGTTCCTACATACAGTAATTGTTTTCTACCTGCCTGCTTTTACCAATTTCTTGCATTATGTAAAACGAAAATCGTTCAAGAGAATGACACCATCTTGTTTTGCGAAACAGTGAATAGTGCAGAATATCCCGAGCTAGAGCAACCAATCAGATTGCGCGAAAAGCACTATTCACTGTTTTGGTATATGCTAATACGTTCTATTGAAAAATGGGGTTAAGGAGTTTTCTTTAGCAGTATAAGTGAGATTATGAAAAACAAGTTGCACGAAAAAATGCGTTGTATAACAGCACCGTCCGATTTCAGTTTAAGTAAAAACATTTCGTGAATAAATGAATAAACAAGGTTTGAATATCAAAATATTTAACATGAGAATAGCCAAGAAAAGCCTTTCACGTCCCTTATGGCCCCTAATGCAAGAAAATCTGAGAATGATGACGTCAAAGATCACGCGAGAGTGTGAGACTGCTATTTAATTTCCTGTAGGCAAGCAAAGTGAAAGTGTATTAAAGATCAAGCTACAAGTCGAGCTACATCTTAAGCTACCAGTCTACCAGTAAAGTTAACGAGAAACCAAGAGGTAATGAGAGTTTTTTTATTCATTAACAGACTGAATACCAACTAAGACCTGATTTAAATACCAATCAAAAATACTAAAAGGTTGCTTTACTGTAAAAATAATGAATAGGAAGTCTAACTTTTCGAGTGAACGCCCTTCTTCCTTCGTTAGAGAGTGAAACGTAAATGTCACTTAACGTTTCACTCTCTGACGAAGGACTCAATCCTCCACCGAGACTTCTAAGTCCGTCAAATGGAGTTTTCTAAGGCGGAGAGCTGTGGCATTACGTTTCTCAGTGCTTCTCAGCAATACAAAAAAACGTCCGGAAGTTCTTTCGCAGACTTAAAGGAGAGAGGAAAAAGGACGAAGAGCCTTCACTCAAAACGTTCCACCTGCTATTCAGTATTGAAATAGTACACCAGCCGTTTAGTACTTTTAATTCGTATATCATTATTGTATTCAAATATCGACATTTCATTATGTTGTTATCATGTTTGTTAACAATGTTTCTTCTCTTGTCATATGAGAGCGTTCTATTCTCCCCAATCGCTTGCGCTGTCAAACTTAAATACTATATATCTAATTACGCCTTGAATGATATATCGCATTGCTACATGAACTTAAATTTACAGTTTGTATAAATAAACATTTGAACAAACACGAATGATCACTTTGGCACTAGAGCAATTTGAGTTATGAGGATCGCTTATCGCGCTGTTATAGGAACGCTTAGATATGAGAGGCTATGATGGAGTCTAAGTATGCCATATAAACTATTTACTTTTTTTTTATTTACAAGCTTTGTCACATTGAGTAGCAGGGATAATAGTTATAACAATGAGGCCTCGATTATTTGTTATCTTCGCCGATTATTTGTCATCGTTCGAGAAGAGTACGTTCTATTGAAAGTACAAATGGAGTTCAGGAGTTTTCTTTAGCAGTATAAATAAGATTATAATAAAAAGGGGCACGAAAAAATGCGTCGTATAACAGCACCTTAATCCGATTTCAGTTTTAAGTAAAAACGTTTCGTGAATAAATGAATAAACAAGGTTTGAATATCAAAATGTTTAACATGAGAATAGCCAAGAAAAGCCTTTCCCGTCCGCTATGCTCCCCAATGCAAGAAAATCTGAGAATGATGACGTCAAAGATCACTTGAGAGTGTGAGACTGCTATTTAATTTCCTGTAGGCGAGCAAAGTGAAAATGTATTAAAGACCAAGCTACAAGTCGAGCTACCAGCCTACCAGTAAAGTTAACGAGAAACCAAGAGGTGATGAGAGTTTTTTATTCATTAACAGACTGAAGACCAACTAAGACCTGATTTAAATACTAATCAAAAATACTAAAAGGTTGCTTTATTGTCAAAATAATGAATAGGAAGTCTAACGTTTCGAGTGAACGCCCTTCTTCCTTCATTACAGAGTGAAACGTAAATGTCACTTTACCATTCACTCTCTGACGAAGGACTAACTCCTCCACCGAGACTTGCAAGTCCGTGAAAGAGAGTTTTCTATAAGGCGGAGAGCTGTTGTGTTACGTTTCTCAGTGCTTCTCCGCAACACAACAGCTCTCCGTAATAAACTAAAACGCCCCGGAAAAAGTCCTTTCGCGGCCTTCAAGGATAGAGGAAAAAGGACGAAGAGCCTTCGCTCAAAACGTTACACCTTCTATTCAGTATTTCAGCAGTACACCAGCCGTTTAGTACTTTTAATTCGTATTTTACACTGCCTACGCAACACATTTCTAATTTATGCAAATACTCTACCGGATGCAGTTTGTTCAAGTAAATTAGCAGCTTTTGCAGATGACACAAAGCTCTTTAAATCAATTGAACGTGCAGATGATGTTGTATCTCTTCAGGATGATCTCAACAATCTAGCTTCGTGGTCAGCAGAATCTGGACTACCATTTAATAAGAGCAAGTGTAAACATCAACAAATTTCAAGGAAAAAGATCCATATTATCAACAACATATATGAATTACAGGGCACTCCTATTGAAATCACGAAGGTTGAACACGATCTTGGAGTGTGGATTTCATTTGACCTTACCTGGAAAAAACAGGTATATGACCAATGTGCACGATCAAATAAACTCCTTGGCTTCGTTCGACGCAACACTCGTAACATTCATAGCATCAGTGTGAGAAAAACGCTGTATCTGGCACTAGTACGCTCCAATTTGGGATATGCTACACAGATTTGGGCCCCACAATCCATCGAACTAATTAAACTTACCGAACGAATACAACGGCGAGCTACTAAGTTCATACTGGACCTACCATTTCTATGTGATCCTACCTACAAAGAAAGGCCACAATCGTTGAATCTACTACCCATCTGTTACTGGCATGAGTATTTGGACTTGACGTTTTTTTTCAAAGCAATTATCGGTCTCGTTGAAGTTAACAAAAATGTCCTACCAGAGATCCGTCCGGCAGGATCCACTAGATCATCTAGCAACCCAAACATACGTAAATTCCATATCCGGAAATGTAAAACTACAACATTTCAGCAATCATATTTTAATCGAATTCCTAGGATTTGGAATGTCTTAGCTGATGATTTGAACTTATCCATGACTTTATCATTATCTTCTTTTAAATTATTGATTTTTAAGTATTACTTTACTTCATTAACTAACTGTTTTATTGTTGATGATCCACGAACTTGGAAAACAATCTGTCCTAAATGTAATTACCCTCGTCCCCTTACTCAGCCTATCTCTTGTTGTTATTAGTTTTGTTAAGTAGAAATATTTTTCATTTATCTGTTTAAGTTACGCAACGGGGTCCTCAGTAATTGGCATTGCTGTTGAGGTTACCCTGCCACAGTGACAATATGTCATGTTTAGTATCTTACAATATTTATTAAGTATTGTTTTTTGTATGTATGTTAGTTGTTGTCACTTGCGGCAAAGTTAATAAAATTCAAAAATACACGACTTGTATATCATTATTGTATTCAAATACCAACATTTCATTATGTTGTTATCATGTTTGTTTATTTGTTGAGTTAAAATTATGTGAAAGGTAATCTTTGCTACACTGTAGCTCGTCTTCATTCAGACCATTTCTGAGTCCCAGGGAATCGAACCCTCAACCTTCTAACCACCAAGCAGATGATCTAACTATTTATTGAGCTAGCTGTAAGTTACGATAATTACTATTGACTATTGACTAGTTGCATACGTAATCCTTCAGTTTCCTTCTCTCGAATCTCGATATATTTGCAACCAGCTTAAATGATGGTGGAGATTTAGTTTTACAATAATGATTTGATGATGCGGTTACGGGGTGATATTCTGCTAACGTTCAGATGGCTCGTGAGTTTCGTAAAATATGTAGAGCGATGGGCGAAGCGTAAATTGTCCAGGTCGCTTCATGATTTCTTGACCTAACCAAGGTATTGGTCATCAGACTAATTTCGTAATTATACGTGAACTGCAATTAAGGTTGTCCTTTAAATTCAAAACTCAAAACCACAAAACGTCAAACTCTAAGCGCCAAAAGCATGATGGGCACTTGGGCGTGCAGGTTAGTTTGAATTATTGCGGGTTGTGCATGTGATACAAAATGCCACCAACATACACATGCAAGCTCCCATCATGGTTTTCCCGCTAAGAGTTTGAGGTTTTCTGGTTTTGAGTTTTGACCTTAAAGGACAACCTTAATTGAATTAGCTATATATACAAACGTACCTTTTGTGAGAAATGGAACCCTGCCCCGGCGAGATCATCACCTTCGCTTGCGAGGAGTAAAATAAACCCCTGTCCGCGGCCCGCCTTTTCTCTCCACCTAGAGTTTCTTTTGCACATCCATTGTCCCCAGGGCCCACAGACCGCGTATGACCGGCAGTCGGTAATCGTAACAATAATTCTAAAATAAACCCTAATCATAACCCAAATCCTAACCCTCACCAAACCCTAAGCCTGACCATTAAAAATCAAGACAAATAATGAAAGAACCAAAAAATGAAAGAACCTAACCATTACAAATCAAGACAAAAAATGAAAGAATAATAAATTAAAAAAAGAAAACACACAGAAAGTTCCGTTGCGGGATTTGAACTCGCCATATTCGGCATCGCAACCCTTGAAACTAACCACTACACTAAGACAGCACGTTCGACAGAAAGCACAATAATAATACGTATTTACAGTCGTTTGCTTATAAAATAACCGGCTGCCGATCATATCACTTCGTCTGCCATTAACAGATATCGCACGTAGATTTTGAACGTTATCTCGGCCAATATGTACTCGAATTTAATCCTGAAATCAGATTCGGAATTCCCGAGTCTTAATACATATAATATGTGTCTATTATATCACGATATTATATTTTCGTAAAAACGGTTTATCTACTTATATTATTTTTATATATTATTGTCGTATATTATTTTGAACGTTATCTCGATGAATACTTAACCGTTTTCAATTCTGAAAACAGATTTAGAATTAGCGAGTCTAAATACATAACTCACGTACCTATTATATTTCGCAAACGTGCATACCCTCGTAAAAACCTCTTTATGTAGTTCGTCAGATCACATATATGGCGGTATTTTGTTAGTGGTCCGATTCAAACGGATCACCCAAAACAACATTTAACTTCCTTATAAGGAGATGGTCCTACCATGCTTCGCTATATATATATATATATATACACATTTTTTTGTGAGAAATAGAACCCTGCCACGGCGAGATTATCACCCTCGCTTCGCTCGGTCGCTCGCTTCCGATGGGATTAACACAAATATCCACTAACCCCAAAACAACTTAGATGCTAACCCTAACCCCCACCTAATCAGTTTTCTAACCCTAAACCCCACCTAATCAGTTTTCTAACCCTAACCCCCGCCTAATCAGTTTTCTAACCCTAACCCCAACCTAATCAGTTTTCTAACCCTAACCCCCACCTAATCAGTTTTCTAACCCTAACCCCCGCCTAATCAGTTTTCTAGCCCTAACGTTAACCCCCACTTAATGAATTTTCTAACCTCCCGCCTTTATAAGTGTCTTCCTAAACTACGGCTATATTTTCTATGGTTATACTAAAAAACATCGTCCGAAAGACGCGAACACCACCTCAGGGCCGTCACGAAGGGTGGTATGAGGGGTACACCCCCCCCCCCCCCCCAGCAAAACTAGTGCTGTCGGCAAATAAAGGATTTGTCGGCAAATGAAACTTTTGTCGGTAAGCCAGCAAATTACCATTGGAAAATCGAAATCACAAGATATACAGCAGAGGAACTGAGGTGTGATGTACACCAGGACTTTCTATACTACAGTCATTCAGTTAAACCCCACTTTCATTGACCCCCTAGAAGACTATATACCGATAGTTCCATCTTCCCTGTGAGTTTTTGGTAGTTTGGTAGTTTGGTAGTTTTAAAATAAGGCAATTTTCATGTCACCTAATGATATGTCAACCTCATACCCAGGCTCTTCTCGCCCGCGAGGGGTAGCAGGAGAGAAGAGTCTGGGTACGAGGTTGATGATATGTCCAAGAACATTCTGGGTTTGTTATTTTTGAATGACCACGCCCATTTGTCGGCAAAATTAATTCTCACACCCCCCTGTTCAACGCCCTTCGTGACGGCCCTGAGCATCCTCGTGCCTTCTTTTAATGTTAAGAAATAGAAAACATATTCCATGTTTCCATACAGTTACAGAAACACGAGTGGAAGTTTGGGAGAACGAGAAATTGCCGTGCGTGACTGTTTGATTTCCACTGTCATTTTGAGTTCTCTCAAAGACCCAAATTGTCACGAGTATTTCTATTGGGCGTACGGACGGGAATGCCTGAATAAAATATGACGTCATAGATGTCATAAATATGACGTCATTTCGTGATAATATTTATATATACCACCTTTAGAACACAAATAGCGATTAGGCGAAATCACTGATCTTAAAAATAGGACTGGATTGAGCTTTCTATTGTATCTGATGAGCTGATTTATGAAGCCGGCAGTCCGACATTACTAAGAGACCAACTGAGGATCCTATGAGGTTTTTTGTTGGATTATGTGCTCTTACCATCGACAAAATAAAATAATTTCACTATAAAGACGACCAGAAGACATTTTTCAAATTACTGGGTAAAACAATTCATGGCCTACCTACAGATTTTCTGCGACTTTGGTCCCTTAGTAATGGCCGTCGTTGGCTCTAATTATGCAGTGAGAGAAGCCTAATATGAGACGTCAAATTAGGTTCAAGATTTTATGCATTTAATATTAACAAAGAAACCGTATATTGGCAGGCACTAAACCTTTTGCGAGCGTCACAGTTTGATTTGCTTGCAAACTCGGAGCTTCTAATGATCTCTCGTCAATTTACATTATGCAAATATGCAGGCTTCAAAATCAGCTCATCAGATACAATAGAAAGCTTGATCCAGTTTCAAAATCAGCTCATCATCATACAATAGAAAGCTTGATCCAGTCCTATTTTTAAGAAAAATGATTCTGAGTCCCGTACAGGAATCGAACCTGTAACATTCTGATTGCCAGTGAGACGCTCTAACCATTGAGCCACCGAGACTCAGATGGAGAGCGAAGGTTACAATGATGTACTGCCTATGCGGCAGTCACTATATATCAGTAATATTTGGATGTGTTAATATATACACTGCTGTAGCTCTCTCACATTCACTCTCACATCGCAAGCTCTCTCACATTCACTACAGCAGTGTATATAAATACACATGCTCTTAACACTTAACATAACAAGGCTCTACAAAAACAATTTCAAATTATTCAAATGCCCGCAGTACCCAACTGATAATAAAATTTTAATTTTTACTTACTTTTTTACTTCTATAATCTCAAAACTAAACACACTTTTACGCGAAGATATATATGTTTACCAGTTTTGTTATAGTGTTACGTTTTAGTTTTGCATTTTAACTACATTTGAACAAACATACAACTGCAAGACAACCATTGTACTGTGTTTAATTAACTACGCGACAAGGTCATGATAATTGGTTGGATAATATCCAGCGTTTCTGATTAATTTGCATCAAAAAAGCCTTTCAACTTCTTTGTATACTTTGTTCAACAATGACACCCCATTGTGGTTACTAACTTTAATTAAACTGAGCGATTCAAACAAAACACGAATTGTTTCGAATTGTTTATTGTCGTTGATACTTGGGGAGGGAAATTCGCGATACATGGCATCTCGAACGAGCCGATAGAAGATTTCCAAAATAATGATGACCATCAAGGACGTGAAACAAGCGATCGAAGAGAACATTTGGAGTGCTAGAGAAACTGAAGAAGACGACAACTCAGCATGGGGCGAAGAGATCGAAAATAAAGTCGCTAAAGATGGTGTTAAGATGAGTCAAGTCAAGCAATTAAGATCTGACAATGGTTTTGATGAAAGTGTGTGTGGCAACGGCGACAGAGACAGCAGCTAGAAATGAAAATATATCAGATACAGCAAAGAAGTACAATTCTGCCAAGCAACCAAAACACGTGCAGATCGCACGGCTCAATGGATCGTATCATATTGACTCCGAGTTTCAAGATTCCTTGAAGTTTTCTTATCTTAAGGAGTCCGTTGTATCCCAAATACGAACATAAATTGACTGATTACTCTTTAGGACTACATGCAAGAGCATTATCGAACTAAGATTACGTTGAACGAGTTATCTGGCATACGAGGAGATCTGGTGGGAACTGGACATCAATGGAAGAAGTGGAAGTTTACCTAACTGGTTCCATGCCCTATTCGAGTGCACAGCTGAGAGAAACTCGGTCGACACGAAATCGCAAGAGAAGCAAACAAAAGACTTTCAAATCCGACACGTTGAACACAAGCATCGTAAACACGTGGGCGAAGAGATCGAATGTAAAGTGTCGGAAGATCGTGAGTCAACTAAACCAACAAATCCGTCAGCGTTTGACATCCAACAAGTGTTTTGAAGAAATTGCACGCGGCAACGACAGAAACAGCAGCTTGAAAGAAGAATCAGTTCAGCAATAAAGAACAATTCTGCCAAGCTAGTAAAACTCATGATCGCACGGTTCAATGGATCGTATCGATTTCAACAATAATAATATATCACCAATTACGTAGTAATAATCGAAATTTTTACTTATCTAAGCCCAGCACAAATTTCCTTAAAAATTGATTTTCTAATCGAGGAGTTTGTCCTGGAATGGTTTAACTGCAAATGTTATTAGTTATAAATGCATTAGTTATAAATATGTTACTTTTAGATTTGTGAACATGGCCCTTTGAAAATCAGGAAACTAGTACACTACCGTGTGTGTGTAAATAAGTTTTAATAATATTAATAATAATCCTGTCACTATGCTGTATCACAAATTCCGTGTTTGTTAATAAAGTCGTCAAGAACTCGAAGCGAAAGCGCTAGTACAATATGTATAACATATTAGTCGTATTTCTTGGGCTGTGATGAGAGCAAGTATTACACAGAAGCACATTGCGAACTTTTACAGAACAAAGCGAGATTTGTTCTAGCTTCATAAATTGATACCTATATCAAAGTAGTGAAAGTACAAAATCTAAAATATAATAAAAACATTGGTGTTCTCCTCCTCTTCGTTTCATCCAGCATCATTCTGTATCGTCTCGTCTTTGAGAGAGGAATAAATAATGGTGATTCAAGGCTTGACTGGCCCATATTTTAAGAATATCCCTGCAGATGATTATTATAAGTACTATGTCATTAGTATAGTTTTCAGCAAAAAACGTTTCATGAATAAATGAATAAAAAAGCTTTCAAATAGTTTCACATGAGAATAGTCAAGATGAGCCTTTCTCGTTCGCATACCCCAAAGAAAATCTGAGAATGACACGTCAAAATCACGTGAAGATTACAGTTAAATATGCGAGAGTTATGCAAAGTAAACCACTGCTTGTTTGACTGTGAAAGTATTAAGACCAAGACTATTACTCTTCATGATGGTAACCTTATGTGAATAGCAAGAAGAAGACAATTAGAGGTAAGGCGAGCTTTGTATTAATTAACAGACAGAAGCCCAAGTTAGACCTGATTTAATTACCAATCAAAAATGCTAAAAGAGGTTACTAATAGGAAGTCTAACGTCGAGTGTACGCCTTAATTCTGCCTGGCATTTTGTCACTTTACACTTCACTCTATGACGAAGGACTCTCTCCTTCGCAGAGACTTCCAAGTCCACGAAAGAGAGTTTCGCAAGACGGAGAGCTGTTGTATTACATTCCTCAGCGCTTCTCCACTTTCTATTTCGCGGCCTTGAAGGAGAGAGGCGAAAGGACAAAGAGCCTTCGCTCAAAACGTTACACCTCCTATTCAGTATTTCAGCAGTACACCAGCCTTTTAGTACTTTTAATTCATATTTTACACTGCCTACCCAACGCACGACTTCTATATCATTATTTTATTCAAATACCGACATTTCATTATGTTATCATATTTGTTTATTATGTTGAGTTAAAATTATGTGAGACGTAATCTTTGCTGCTGAAGTTCGTCTTCATTCAGACCATTTCTGAGTCCTTGAGAATTCAACTCCGCAACCTTCTGACCACAAAGAAGATATTCTAACCATTGAGCTATGTGTAGGTTGCCATAATTACTATTGACTCGTAACATACGCATTCCTTGAGTTCCTGATCTTGAATCCCGATATATGTGTTATTAAAATGATGGTACGAGTATGATTTATGTAGAGTCACGCAGGATAAGATTGCTCATGTTTTAAGCGCTCGACAATTCAGTTTATCACTATTAGTTGAACGGAAAACCCAACTGAAAGGGAATACATGCAATCATGATTATATGATGCGGTTACCGTTATATTGGATTAAAGATTGGAATGTTCCATACCGAAAGTCATGAGTGAGAAGTGACTGTGCGATGGTAACTGTATGGTGACAATACTTCTTTGTGAGAAAGACGAGACGACGTGTGTGATTTTAAAGTGAAATAAAAGATTCAAAACTAAATTGTGACTTGTTGTTGATACTTGGGGAGGGAAATTCGCAACACGCGGCATCTTCAACGGGATACAAGTACCGGTGATTTCGACTAGTTCGATCTAGAGATAGAGATACCTCGCGAGAATGAGGTAACGGATGACCAACCTTGAGCGGAAGCTGTGATCACTATAACTAAGTGTTATTCTTAAAATATATCCTTAAACTTATGCTGAACTTGCAAACGAAGATGAAGACGACGGAAGACTTCGAGTTCGAAAATAATGATGACGATCAAGGACGTGAAACAAGCGATCGACTGCATGAGACGCTGAAGACGACGTCTCAGCATGGGGCGAAGAGATCGAAAAAAGACGCGAAAGATGATGTTAATTAGGTTAATCAACTTAATGAAGAAATTCAGCGCTTGAGATTTGACAACGAATTAGAAGAAAGTGTGTGGCAACGGCAACTGAGACATTAGCTAGAAAGAAGATAAGATGCAGCAAAAAAGTACAATTCTGCTATGCTATGAAAACTCGCGATCGCACGGCTCAATAGGTCGTATCATATAATTGACTCCGAGTTTCCATATTTAGTGAAGATTTCCTAATTTAAGGAGCTTGTTGAATCCCAAATACGAACATACATTGACGGATTACTCTTGAGGACTAGATGCGATCAAGTCGTATTCTACTGGACAGAAAGAAATTCGGTCGTAACGAAATTGCGAGACGGAAGCAACCTGAACTTGCGCCCATATACAATACAATACGTGGATGGGATCTATAAAACATTTCAAATCCGACACGTCTAACACAAAATCGTAAACACGTGGGCGAAGTGATCGAATGTAAAGGGTCGGAAGATCGCGAGTCAACTTAACCAAAAAATCCGTCAGCGTTTGACATCCAACAAGGGTTTTGAAGAAAGTGTACGCGGTAACGACGACAGAAACAGCAGCTTGAAAGAAGAATCAGTTCTAATAATAAAGAACAATTCCGCCAAGCTAGCAAAACTCATGATCGCATGGTTCAATGGATAGTATCGATTTCAACAATTATAATATATCATCAATTACGTAGCAATAATCGAAATCTTTACTTATCTAAGACCAGCACAAATGTCCTTAAATATAGCTTTTCGTAATGAGGAACTTTGACCAGGTCATAAAAGGGAAATATTAATATTTCACTGAGTTATTTTGAAAGTGTTCATAAAACTTGTTATAGTCAATAGTTGTACTAACAATAATTTCCTTTACCAGTTGCGAAAAATACAACTTCAAGGCTTCCGGTTGGAATTGAACCCGTGACCCTGTGATGCTAGTGCAGTGCTCTGACTATTGAGCTACGGAGGCCGTTGCCAAGAGCCTATAGTCACAAATTCTGTATATATGGGAAGGTATAAGATTCTCGGTATATTGCAAGTAATATTTGGCATTTCACTCGATTAAACTACATGTTCTAAGGATTTCTAAGGAAAATGTATATATTTTAATATATATATAGCTGTACATGGCAGGCCCAAATCTCGTACGCATGATTGGCTGAGACCAACCGGTAAGTTCCGTGTACGCCTTTTGCATGATCCGTTTTAATCAGCCAATATTCGTTCGGGAGAAAAACGGCACAAACATGGCCGATTAATTATAACATAACATAATAGGCACATATATTATGTACTTTGACTAGGTAATTCCATATCTGTTTAATTTTCAGAATTGAAAATGGTTAAATATTGACCGAGATAACGTTCAAAATAATACATAGAAGCACATAACAGGCTTTTACGAAGGATATGCATGTTCTCTATTTCGACTTGGTAATTCCAAATCTGTTTTCAGAATTGAGGTCTGAGGACCACGGATGGGGAAAATCCCATAGGGCATGTTAGGATGAAACTCGGGGGGGGGGGGGTATTTGGTAGAAAAGGCGACCAAGAATTGGGTACTGTAAAATGTATAATACGAATACGATATGCCATCGAAGCTTTCACGGATTATTGTGCATTTGTATTTCTAGTTAGATATGTATTAGTTATAAATTTATTAGTTACCTCTGCCAGGAGGTATGTTTTCAGTAAAACAAGAGGTGGTGAACATCACAGTCTCCTTCTTCATTTCTCATCCCAAATGATTCTCACCACACTAGTCACCAACAGAGAAGGATAAATTTTGTAGTCTGCCAAAGAAAATGAGAAGCCAGGCAAAGCTGAATGTCGAGTCTCCGAGATTATATATTATAGTTATTCCTTTATAAAATAATTTATTAATCGAAGTCGTTGTTTTCTCGAGATTTAGATGCTTTAGAAGAACAAAAACTCCAACCATAACTGAAATAAAAACTCTAAACCTAACCCTGGAATAAAGAAATACTACCCTACTCTGTACCAGTACATAAAGAAGCTTGTACCGGTCCATATCAGAGCAACTAAAGTATTAGGTTTGGGATTAGGACTATGTTTTGAATTCAGGATATTTATATAAAACGTCAGCCTATTTGTCTGTGTGACTGACATGGCATTCTAGCCCAGTCACCATCTAAGCTTATTGCAAGACCAAATATGATGTTTAATACAATTATTGGTGCACCATATAGTGGTTTTTACAATCCGGCCAGATAGTTGAAAAATATCCGACCGGATATTTTCGTAAAGTCTCAGTACTTCTTTTCAGGTATAATAGTTGAATTGCCATATTTTGACAAGTTTCTGGGCTATAACCTGCATTGTGACCGAAATTTGATTCGATGCATTGAAAATCACCAATCCATGCTTCAATTAAGGGGTTGAGCCTGCAGTTATACCAATAACAATGTAATAACTGCAGCCCCGAATTGACTGTATAGGTAGTTTGAAAGTATAAATGGTATTAAACTATGAAAATGAAATGATTAATTGCACTTGGTCTATTATGGTCTCTAAACATGCATGTAAAAGATTAAAATATATACTTGGAGTTACTATCGCAAGGAAAGTGCTGCCTTTTTGCCACATGAACTGAATGCAAAATTAACTTGTACAAATACAAAGCCACACTGTATGTATCAATTTATTTTGTAGTCAAAATGGTTTGGAAAGTGTACAAAAACTACTTCCAGTTCACAAATCACAAACCAACACATTGGAGTGGGTTATTGTCAACACTGAATTTTTGGTACCAACCATAATGGATTTGAAGTTCTAAACATCAATAGAAATACAACTGTATGCTATCAGAAATAGAATAGTTTGGAATTCAGAATGACACATGTCTATAAATCATTGTCATGTCATTTGTTGACTATTCTTGTTTAATAGATGTACTGTAGATGCTGCATCTGGAATTTTTACTTTTTGGTAATCAAATGTTTCCTAACATGAACCATTTATACTTACTGGCGTCACTTTAAATGATGAACTATGGAGTTTCAAAGACAATAAATGATGCATTGTCTCCTGAGCTGCATAATCTCTTTCACCAAGAGATTTCATAACTATCTTCTTAATAGCTCTACGGGGGTCAGTATTACTGTCAACATTTTTCACGATAGAATTGAATGCTTGTTTCAAACTCTAATTTTGTCTGAGAAGAAGTGACCCTCCACGCGAAAACGTACCTTAACGCTTTTCCGTTTAAACGGCCAAAAAAACGGACGGCGAACGGATGACAAACGGCTTGTAAAAGCGTTCGAACGGTTTCCAAAAACGTTCGAACGGTTTCGCAAACTAACTAAACGGTTAACAACAGGAGGTCGAACGGTTAAAAACAGGCGTTCGAACGGATAATAACAGGCGTTCGAACGGTTGACCACAACTGACGGCTAACTAAACGGCTACAAACCCGTTCGAACGGCTAACGAAACCGTTCGAACGGCTAAAGTGAAACCGTTCGAACGGCTAACGAAACCGTTTGAACGCTCTGTTAATAATTTTAAACGTTTTATCAAACCATTCGAATGGAAAACTGTCAAATTTCATAGTTTTCCAGCAGCAGAAAAGTCCAGAGAACGCGGAGAAGTTTGGATCATGCTGTATTGCTGTCGCGGTTGTTCCGGAAGGATAGCTATGGGGATCATGCGAAAAATGTCAATTGCGCGCCAATAATCTTTATATAGACTACAGTAGTTGAAATCGTTCGAATGATATAAAATTATTTATTGTCACATTTTGCTTATAATTTTGCTTAGTTTTGCGTAAATCTTTGCTTATAAGGCGTTCGAACGCTTTGGGGAAGCCATTCGAACGCCGTTAGAACGGTTCAGCTAGCGATTAGGAATTGCGTCCAATGTATTTTAACCGCAATTCGTCAAATGAAGTGAGTCTGTGTAACTCGAACTGGCTGTGTTGGCAACAACAAACATATAATCTCATAGGCATTACGTTAGAGATGTCTTCCCGTGTTCTCACACCTGTCAAGCCGCACACGGCCTATAGTTGGCTTGTCATTGGCGTTCGACCAAACTCTTTATTCTTACGCATATAACTGACCATTATGCTCTCGTCATAATCCGGCGTTTGAATTCGTGTATACAATGTAAACCCGATTAACGGCTCGATTGAACGGTTTCAGTTAAACGCTTTAGCGAACACTGAACGGCATGAAAATACCGTTTCCCTACCGTTCAAAACCGACGCCTGTCACTAACCCTAACACATGTCCAATTTAACCATCGGTATGCATCTGCATCAGATGGTTACCGATCGCGACCGATTGTAAACTGATCCCTTCCCTTCCTAAGTGTACTAACCATCGGTATGCATCTGCATCAGATGGTTACCGATCGCAACTGATTGTAAACTGATCCCTTCCTAAGCGTACTAACCATCGGTATGCATCTGCATCAGATGCCTACCGATCGCGACCGATTGTAAACTGATGCTCCTACACCTCTGACAACTTTCCTACCGATGGCACCGATGGCACCGATGCTACCGATGGCTCCGATCGCTTCAATAATAATGGATACTTTATCTGTTCCTACGCTACAATTCATTCATACCACATACAAGTGTTTCTAAACCCAAATAATTCAGCCATATAGTTTGTGTGTTATGTATTGCCTCGTTCTTAAAAAACTTCAAACACATATGTTACGTTACACCATCGCCACCGATAGCTTTAATGATCATGCATAATGTATATCTGTTATGTATTATCTCGTTCTTAAAAAAACTTGTAACAAATATCTTACGTTCTTAAATAACCATGTAACAAATATCCTACGCTACAATTCATTCATAACACATATAAATGTTTTTTAACCCAAATAAACTCTTAACATGTATCACTACTATTTATTACTGCGATGACTTCAATTGTCACATCCATACTTTATCTGTTATGTATTACCTCGTTCTTAAAAAAACTTGCAACAAATATCTTACGTTCTTAAATAACCATGTATCAAATATCCTACGCTACAATTCATTCATAACACATATAAATGTTTCTTAACCCAAACAAACTCTTGACATGTATCACTACTATTTATTACGATGACTTCAATTGTCACATGTATACTTTGTCTGTTATGTATTACAATTCAGCCATATAGTTTGTGTGTTATGTATTACCTCGTTCTTAAAAAACTTCAAACACATATGTTACAGTACGTTACACCATCGCCACCGATAGCTTTAATGATCATGCATAATTTATCTGTTATGTATTTTCTCGTTCTTAAAAAAACTTGTAACAAATATCTTACGTTCTTAAATAACCATGTAACAAATATCCTACGCTACAATTCATTCATAACACATATAAATGTTTCTTAACCCAAACAAACTCTTACGATGACTTCAAATGTCACATGCATACTTTGTCTGTTATGTATTACCTCGTTCTTAAAAAAACTTGCAACAAATATCTTACGTTCTCAAATAACCTTGTAACAAATATCCTACGCTACAATTCATTCATGAATTCATAACACATATAAATGTTTCTTAATCCAAACAAACTCTTGACATGTATCACTACTATTTATTACGATGACTTCAATTGTCACATGTATACTTTGTCTGTTATGTATTACCTCGTTCTTAAAAAAACTTGCAACAAATATCTTACGTTCTCAAATAACCTTGTAACAAATATCCTACGCTACAATTCATTCATAACACATATAAATGTTTCTTAACCCAAACAAACTCTTGACATGTATCACTGCTATTTATTACGATGACTTCAATTGTCACATGTATACTTTGTCTGTTATGTATTACCTCGTTCTTAAAAAACTTCAAACAAATACGTTACGCTACACCATCGCTATCGATACTCCATAGCTTTAATGACCATACATAATTTGTCTCTTATGTATTATCTTGTTCTTAAAAAAACTTGCAAAAAATATCTTACGTTCTCAAATAACCTTGTAACAAATATCCTACGCAACAATTCATTCATACCACATATAAATGTTTCTTATAACCCAAACAAACTCTTGACATCGCTACGATCGCTCAATTTTAAAATCGACGATCCTAGCTATCATATGAAAACCACACGCTCAGCGATCCTGTCCATCACAGCGAACGCTCATTCGAAATATCTGCCGAACCCCAAAACGATAAATTTTTCATGTGTCCAATCAAATACATATCATTATGCACATGATAAGTTCCACCTATGAAACAATTAACTCCACTTATTTGCAATATTAACTTCCACCGCTTCCGTCGACGGTCGAATATAACGATTAAAGTGCGAAGGTCTCAAACGTCCAATTTATCATGTGTCGAATGTAATATGGTTCGGTTCGTCCAAACAAACTGGGACGAGATTTAAGTTCACTACTTTTCAAATGCAATCCAAACGACTTCTTTTTACGGGAGGTCCATTACTTTCCACAAAATGATAAATTCTATGTTTGAAACCGACGTCCAATTTGTCGAACCTAATACACATTATATTCGACACATTATAAATTCGACGTTTCAAATAGACCTTAATGATAACATCAATTACAATGAAAAGCTGTGCTTGCGATAGTAAAAGACAGTTGTCTTTGTTTACTTCGTCCATAGCCATAGCTTTGATTAGCTGTGACACGACGGACAAAGCCCGCTAATACCGCTGACTATGTTTGTTTTGCCGCAATCGCAGCGATTATATGGAAACAGGTACGATCGTTAAAGTTTCTTAACACAAACAATTTATGCACATCACTACTATTTGTTATTAACATGTCTCTTCATTTTCTCCCAAAATGTCTTGCCTTTATTTACATCAATTTACGACCAAACTGGGGAGAAAATAAAAATATCACAACACATTCCTTTCTTTTCTCCACACTTCGTCGCACCCCAATATCCTGTAATACTAATTAGCTTATAAATATTCACCTTAATCTGTCACATCCTTCTATAATTAATCCGTCATTCTCTGACCTTCTAACAAAAACCTTCCAAAAATTATTAACGTCATACCATATTTAACTTACACAAAAACGTTCACAACAATCCAAAACACGTGTTGTTATAAATATTGCTCGCCATCATGACCTCATCTAATTCTTAAGTCAAAACAATTCTTTAATCAAAACAAACGTTTCCTCACTTCCGCTAAGTAACATGAATCACACTAATAACTATTTACATATAAATCTCTCCTTAAATACTAATACTCCACTAATAACTATTTTCATACAACTACTCTCATTATCTTGCTCGTGCACTCAACGAAACTTACTTTCATTAAAAATATTTTTACTTTCTCCATGCATTTTTTTACAAGTTTACATCCTCCCAATAACTACGCTATATTCCAATCCATCAATACTAATCTATCTCTTAGTTTTCTTACTTCACAATTACAAATGTCTTTCAACATAATTGATCTAATGCTTACTAACTTAACACACTTATTTTCAATTATATCCTTGGCGCAGTTACAGCTGTTTCAAACGTCAAATTTGTCATGTGTCCAATCAAATACATCGCATTATCCACATGATAAGTTCGTAATTGCGGTCGAACGAAATATTAAGTGTGGAACTTAACTTCAAACGTCCAATTTATCATGTGTCAAATGTAATACGGCTCGTCAAAATAAACTGGGACGATATTTAAGTTCAGTACTTTTAAAATGCAATCCGAACGACTTCTTTTTACGGGAGGCCCATTTCGTTCGACAAAATAATAAATTCTATGTTTGAAACCGACCAATTTGTCGAACCTAATACACGTTACATTCAACACATGATAAATTCGACGTTTCAAATAAGCCTTACTGATAACATCAACTGCAATGAAAAGCTGTGCTTGCGATAGTAAAAGACACTTGTCTTTGTTTCCTTCGTCCATAGCCATAGCTTTGATTAGCTGTGACATGACAAAGCCCGCTATCAATGCCGCTGACAATGTTTGTTTTGCCGCAATCGCAGCGATTATATGGAAACAGGTACGATCGTTAAAGTTTCTTAACACAAACAATTTATGCACATCACTACTATTTGTTATTAATATGTCTCTTCATTTTCTACCAAAATTTCTCGCCTTTATTTACATCCATTTGCGACCAAACTGGGGAGAAAATAAAAAGATCACACCACATTCATTTCTGGCACCCCACTTCGTCACACCCCAATATCCTGTAATACTAATTAGCTTATAAATATTCACCTTAAACTGCTGGGTACGAGGTTGCTTAAACTGATGAATGTCCAGCTAATGCTTTGCGCGCTTGTGTTATTGTTTTGATTTGTGAAACTGGCTTCTAACCTTCTAACTACCTCAATTTATTACGTTTTCTTGTTGTTTGGTTATCTTCTTACGACATAATAAGCTGTTTACAAAAGTCGTTTAAATCAATTTGTATAGTTATGTCTGACTCAAGAGTTTGTCGAATATTTTGAACCGCACTATTCGTGCCGTCGTCTGTCAGCGTGTTCTATAATATTCTCTACGGCTTCGATTACGATGGCCTTGTCTAACATAATGGCAATGATTTAGAGCAGTGGGCGTTCGTTTCAGCGCAATATCTGTTGTTCTACTCATAGAATATATGGAATATAAGGATCTTGCCATGAAACTGTGCGTCTTGAAGGAAACTTTGAAATTCACGCATCAAACGGCAAACAACGAGCGACTGATACCTGTCTCAAAACAGAATTAATCGCACTTTCTGCGATTAGTCACATACAAAACGGCGAAATACATGAACTTTTAAAAACACTAAACCCAACAACTCATACTACAGGAAAAGCCACCTAGCACTCTCCGACGATAAAACGACACAATGCCATCACTCCTTCCCAGTACTTTATTACCGAAACCTCCATCTGTACCATCTGCACCATCTGCACCATCGGTGATACTCTCCATCTATTCCAAGTCCCCTACCATCTGTTACAATCTGTTACCGTCTGTTACCGTCTGCTACCATCTGTTACCATCTGCACCATCGGTACAATCGGCAGCATCCGTCATACTCTCCATCTATTCTAAGTCCCCTACCATCTGTTACAATATGTTACCGTCTGCTACCATCTGCTACGATCTGTTACAACCCGCTACCGTCTGTTACCGTCTGTTACCATCTGCACCATCGGTACGATCGGTAGCATCCGTCCTACTCTTCATCTATTCTAAGTCCCCTACCATGTGTTACAATCTGTAACCGTCTGTTACCGTCTGCTACCATCTGCTATGATCTGTTACTATCTGCTACCGTCTGTTACCGTCTGTTACCATCGCACCATCGGTAGCATCCGTCCTACTCTCCATCTATTCTAAGTCCCCTACCATCTGTTACAATCTGTTACCGTCTGTTACCGTCTGCTACCATCTGCTACGATCTGTTACTACCCGCTACCGTCTGTTACCGTCTGTTACCATCTGCACCATCGGTACCATCGGTAGCATCCGTCCTACTCTCCATCTATTCTAAGTCCCCTACCATCTGTTACAATCTGTTACCGTCTGTTACCGTCTGCTACCATCTGTTACGATCTGTTACTACTTGCTACCGTATGTTACCGTCTGTTACCATCGGTACCATCGGTACCATCGGTAGCATCCTTCCTAACTCTCCATCTATTCTAAGTCCCCTACCATCTGTTACAATCTGTTACCGTCTGTTACCGTCTGCTAGCATCTGCTACGATCTGTTACTACCTGCTACCGTCTGTTACCGTCTGCTACCATCTGCTACGATGTGTTACTACCCGCTTCCGTCTGTTACCGTCTGTTACCATCTGCACCATCGGTACCATCGGTAGCATCCATCCTACTCTCCCATCTATTCTAAGTCCCCTACCATCTGTTACAATCTGTTACCGTCTGTTACCGTCTGCTACCATCTGTTACGATCTGTTACTACCTGCTACCGTCTGTTACCGTCTGTTACCATCTGCACCATCGGTAACCATCGGTAGCATCCGTCCTACTCTCCATCTATTCTCAGTCCCCTACCATCTGTTACAATCTGTTACCGTCTGTTACCGTCTGCTACCATCTGCTACGATCTGTTACTACCTGCTACCGTCTGTTACCGTCCTGTTACCATCGGTAGCATCCGTCCTACTCTCCATCTATTCTAAGTCCCCTACCATCTGTTACAATCTGTTACCGTCTGTTACCGTCTGCTACCATCTGCTACGATCTGTTACTACCCGCCACCGTCTGTTACCGTCTGTTACCATCTGCACCATCGGTACCATCGGTAGCATACGTCCTACTCTCCATCTATTCTAAGTCCCCAACCATCTGTTACAATCTGTTACCGTCTGTTACCGTCTGCTACCATCTGCTACGATCTGTTACTACCTGCTACCGTCTGTTACCGTCTGTTACCATCTGCACCATCGGTACCATCGGTAGCATCCGTCCTACTCTCCATCTATTATAAGTCCCCTACCATCTGTTACAATCTGTTACCGTCTGTTACCGTCTGCTACCATCTGCTACCATCTGTTACTACCTGCTACCGTCTGTTACCGTCTGTTACCATCGGTACCATCGGTACCATCGGTAGCATCCGTCCTACTCTCCATCTATTCTAAGTCCCCTACCATCTGTTACAATCTGTTACCGTCTGTTACCGTCTGCTACCATCTGCTACGATCTGTTACTACCCGCTACCGTCTGTTACCGTCTGTTACCATCTGCACCATCGGTACCATCGGTAGCATCCGTCCTATTCTCCATCTATTCTAAGTCCCCTACGATCTGTTACAATCTGTTACCGTCTGTTACCGTCTGCTACCATCTGTTACGATCTGTTACTACTTGCTACCGTATGTTACCGTCTGTTACCATCGGTACCATCGGTACCATCGGTACCATCGGTAGCATCCTTCCTAACTCTCCATCTATTCTAAGTCCCCTACCATCTGTTACAATCTGTTACCGTCTGTTACCGTCTGCTACCATCTGCTACGATCTGTTACTACCTGCTACCGTCTGTTACCGTCTGCTACCATCTGCTACGATGTGTTACTACCCGCTTCCGTCTGTTACCGTCTGTTACCATCTGCACCATCGGTACCATCGGTAGCATCCATCCTACTCTCCATCTATTCTAAGTCCCCTACCATCTGTTACAATCTGTTACCGTCTGTTACCGTCTGCTACCATCTGTTACGATCTGTTACTACCTGCTACCGTCTGTTACCGTCTGTTACCATCTGCACCATCGGTACCATCGGTAGCATCCGTCCTACTCTCCATCTATTCTCAGTCCCCTACCATCTGTTACAATCTGTTACCGTCTGTTACCGTCTGCTACCATCTGCTACGATCTGTTACTACCTGCTACCGTCTGTTACCGTCTGTTACCATCGGTAGCATCCGTCCTACTCTCCATCTATTCTAAGTCCCCTACCATCTGTTACAATCTGTTACCGTCTGTTACCGTCTGCTACCATCTGCTACGATCTGTTACTACCCGCCACCGTCTGTTACCGTCTGTTACCATCTGCACCATCGGTACCATCGGTAGCATACGTCCTACTCTCCATCTATTCTAAGTCCCCAACCATCTGTTACAATCTGTTACCGTCTGTTACCGTCTGCTACCATCTGCTACGATCTGTTACTACCTGCTACCGTCTGTTACCGTCTGTTACCATCTGCACCATCGGTACCATCGGTAGCATCCGTCCTACTCTCCATCTATTATAAGTCCCCTACCATCTGTTACAATCTGTTACCGTCTGTTACCGTCTGCTACCATCTGCTACCATCTGTTACTACCTGCTACCGTCTGTTACCGTCTGTTACCATCGGTACCATCGGTACCATCGGTAGCATCCGTCCTACTCTCCATCTATTCTAAGTCCCCTACCATCTGTTACAATCTGTTACCGTCTGTTACCGTCTGCTACCATCTGCTACGATCTGTTACTACCCGCTACCGTCTGTTACCGTCTGTTACCATCTGCACCATCGGTACCATCGGTAGCATCCGTCCTATTCTCCATCTATTCTAAGTCCCCTACGATCTGTTACAATCTGTTACCGTCTGTTACCGTCTGCTACCATCTGCTACGATCTGTTACTACCTGCTACCGTCTGTTACCGTCTGTTACCATCTGCACCATCGGTACCATCGGTAGCATCCGTCCTACTCTCCATCTATTCTAAGTCCCCTACCATCTGTTACAATCTGTTACCGTCTGTTACCGTCTGCTACCATCTTCTACGATCTGTTACTACCTGCTACCGTCTGTTACCGTCTGTTACCATCTGCACCATCGGTACCATCGGTAACATCCGTCCTACTCTCCATCTATTCTAATTCCCCTACCATCTGTTACTACCTGCTACCGTCCGTTACCATCTGCTATCCGATGGCTATACTGGACATACCTCTGCATAAGTGTCTTCCTAACCCTAACCCCCATTTTCTACTTCATTGTAACCCTAACCCTCGGCTGTATTTACCCCTGGGACAACAATGACAATTATAACTGTAAAGAAATTCTCACCGCGTTCACAACTGCAATTTAAAATTCAGCCCTTAAATTTCAAATTTGTAGATATTTTTCAATGCCATCTTTTCCCCAAATATAATCCACTGTGTTTGGGCATTACTCCATCTCTGGTTATTTTATGATAAACAACATTCTACACACCCCGGGGCACTGCTGGCTGACTTTTCCTCAGTCTGGGTAGATCGTAACAGCCAGAATTGAACCATGCATAATGGCAATTGAACTCGTAACTTTCTGAACACTGGTTTCTATCTCTGAGTTTACAACTTTGACAAACATGCACATTTACATACATGGTTTTAATTCACAGGTTAAATCACTCCTTGATGTCCCACTCCAATGTTCTGACAACGACCATTACATGAAAAGAAGCAACAACGTTGTGACATGAGTAGCAGTACTTTTACTATTAATGGAGTCGAATGTTGTGCCAGTGACAATGAGATTGATTTAAGAGCTGCTGGTTTTCTGAAAACATCCATTCCTCCAGAACTTTTAAATCATCCGCAAGTCAAAACAATCCTACTTTGTCATGAAGATGTTCCCGAATTTCTGGAATCTATCGTCGATAATTTGGGTCCTCAACTATCAATTAACGTTTTCGTTGATAATAATAACAAATCCTGTGAAATCAAGACTGATGAACTTGGTCTCATTGGTCTAGACGTGCGATGCAATGCTGTAAATGTGGTTGGAGTAATTGCTGCATGCAAACGGAAATTGCGGCGTCTAGTTTTGAGAAATTACGAATGTGGTGGTCTAGATGGACTTGACAGAACCACGATATCTGATGTGGAAGAATTAGTAATTGCGAGTGATGACACGTTATCTGTAAATACTGTGGTTTATAATTTCTTTCCTGATGAAGAAAGTTTTCCAGAAATTACTTTTCAGAACATTACTCTAAAAACGTCCCTCAATTACCTCTTAACCGACCTTGATAAAACATCACAATGCAACACAATATCTCTCGAAGGTATGACTAACCTTCAAAGATTCTTGTTATGTGCTAAGGGAAAGAAGATTTTACCAACCGGAATGGATCAACTAAACAATCTTCAAGAATTATTTATCTTTGATGATCCGATAGGTGACGATTTCGAACTGAGCGATAAATTAAAACTGCGAAAAGTCATTTTATTCAATTGCGAACTAAATGTCTTACCTTTGGCCATAACAGCGATGGAAGAGCTGGAGGTACTTGAATTACATCACAATAATTTTCATAATCAATTATTATCACTTGACAAACTTGTGAAACTTAAGCGACTTGTCATGTACAGTTGTTTCCTGAACGCTTATCGAGTAGGTCTCGAAAAACTCACCAATTTAGAAAGTTTAAACCTTGCCTGGAACAGGGCACTTGGTCAGCAGTCATTTTCAATTCCTTCGTTAACGAACTTAAAACATCTGAATATGAGACGCTGTGGCCTGAAGAAACTTCCAGGGGGTCTTGAACATTGTGTTAATTTAGAAGTTCTGAGCCTTCAGGACAATAGTGAACTTGGTCAGCAATCATTTTCAATTCCTTCATTAACGAACTTAAAACATCTGTATATGAGAGACTGTGGCCTGAAGAAACTTCCAGGGGGTCTTGAACATTGTGTTAATTTAGAAGTTCTGAGCCTGCACGGCAATAGAGAACTTGGTCAGCAGTCATTTTCAATTCCTTCATTAACGAACTTAAAACATCTGAATATGAGTCGCTGTCACCTGAAGAAACTTCCAGGGGGTCTTGAGCATTGTGTTAATTTAGAAGTTCTGAGCCTGCAGGGCAATAGAGAACTTGGTCAGCAGTCATTCTCAATTCCTTCATTAACGAACTTAAAACAGCTGAATATGAATAACTGTGGCCTGAAGAAAGCTCCAGATGGTCTCGACAATTGTATTGGTCTCATAAATTGTGAAATGCGTTACAATAAACTAAAAGAATTTCCCGAATGTGTTGGCAACTTAATAGAAAGAGGCGCGAATTTCAACCTCGCAGGTAATGTGCTAGAGAAGCCACCACAAGTTATCTGTAACGATGGTAGAAGTATTTTAAATTATTTTAAAAGCATCGCTAAGTTTGGTGAAGCTCACTCTAAACGACTTAGAGTTCTGGTGATCGGGAATTCTGGTGCAGGAAAAACGAGTCTTGTTAACGGTTTATTGATGGGAGAGGCACATCTGACGGACGAAGATGAGAGAACTGAAGGTATTGAGATCAGAAAGTGGTATCCAGATCCTGAGAATGAAGATCTCGAATTAGAAATCTGGGATTTTGGCGGTCACATGGAATACCAGAGTGTAAGTCATTACTTTTTTGAAAAACACTCTTTGTTTCTTTTGGCTGTGGACGTGTCAAAATATGAAACAACTGATGAATCGTATGATGAAAATGCTGGCAAGTGGATTGACGAGTTAAAGAGCATTGTTCGAAGGCCTGTTATAATGGTTGCTGCAACAAAATCTGACCTTGTGGAAGACGATAGCGTCGTAAACTACAGGTGTAAACACATGTTAGAAAAGATTAACAAACAGGAACAACTGGATATGGATTCCATAAAATCGGATTTAAAGAATTTGGATGAAAACGACAACTCCAACACCTGTAGAAAGGAAAGGCTTAACTCACTAACAGCAGAAAGACCAGTTCTCCCTAAAGAAATTGTTTTCACTTCAGATGAGCAAGAAGTATCTGCTAATGGAGAGACTCGTATGGTTGTTACATCTGCAGGAGAATGGTTAGAAAGAGCATCACTGAAGGTCAACAACTTAAGCCAGGAACTTGTCCGAACTGGAAATAACACAGATTTGTTCCCGCATCTGGGGTCCACTCTTCCACTTTTATGGGTTGAAATTGAAAAGTTATTACCTACCTTGAGAAAGAAAATTAACTTGACCAATTACCTAACATATGATGAACTTGTAAAGTGGTTATGTCAAAATCTTGAAAAATTCAATGAAGCTGTGGATAAAAAAGAGACTTTGGATGATGTCCTTCTTTACCTAGTTAAACTAGGTAAGATTTTACATTTTAAACATGTGGAACAGCTCAGAGATTTTATCTTTCCGGATCCCCAGAGGCTTATCATGTTGGTTAAAGAGGTCGTCCACCACGATTTGGAATCTCACCTGCAGTTCAGAGAAGAATTCAAATGTTGTGACATGATGGATACAGATTTTGATGACGAAAAGCGTGATTTGATTGAGAAAGGTCTTCTTTCAGAGTCTCTTTTGCGATGCATTTGGTTCGATACTGTTGCTGATGTTAACGACGTTAAGAAGCTTGTTGCCTTACTTTTTCATTTTGATGTTGGTTATAAAATCACAGAGAAAGAAGTTACTTTTGAAGGAAAAGTAGATGACAAGAACTACATACTCATCCCAGCACTTATGTCTCCAACTCCTCCTGCTCATATTAAAGATTTATGGCCAACAACTGCGACAAAAGATGAGATTGAAAGAAGTTGTGAATACAAATTTTTCAGTACTGCTCCTGTTGGTCTCTTTGAGCGGCAAATGGTCCGTTCCCACCATTGTTCGGACTACAGAATTCACTGGAAAGAAGGATTCTTTGGAATTAATTCAGAAGGGCAAGATGAAGTAAAATTCCTCATCACCAAATCAAAATACAAGATTGGATTAACTGCAAGGACAAGTGGCCAAATAAACACCTTATGGAAGGTTGTTCTCAGTCTTCACCAGATTTTTGCAGATATAGTGCAAGAATTGTGGCCTGAACTCCGCTATGGAATTTATAATAAATGCCCTGAATGTAATAAGTGTCATTATAGGATGGACTTTGAGCAACTTTTGGAAGCACCTGACAGCAACAGAAAGCTACCTCGTTGTAAAAACACGGGCCAAGTTCCTCCTGTTAAAGTGGACAGCACATTAGTCATCCCACCTCCAGGTAATAGTCTTGTATTGTTAAAGTTTTGATGTTCACATAAACACTCTTCTCTGTGTTTTCGAATATATTGTGCCGGTGCCCTGGGGCAAATTTAGATTGTGGGGTCCCAAACATCTGAAAGTTAGCAGGTTGTAGTACCCCAGTCTCTGGGGCTGCAGTGCATGGGAACAGTTATCGCTCATCAGTTGCTAATATAAATATTGACTGCTGAGTCTGGGGTTTATTTTAACAAAATAATTTAAAAAACAAAATAACACAATGCATCAGACAATAGGTATGTGTTACTGGTACTGATCTATATAATGATTCTGTAAAATATTTCAAGATAATTTTAATGTTTTATATGATTTTTTTGCTTTTGTGCTGGCTCTCAGAAGCTTGGGGCCCTCAGGGGTCGGGCACGTGCCCCAGGCTCAGATCACGTGCCCCAGGCTCAGATCACGTGCCCCAGACAGCCGAGAGAAAGTTTGGGCCCCTGGTCAAAACATATTTGTGGGGCCCTGCCCCTGCCATGGCACTGATTGCAGTGATAAAGGGCCCCCATGACAGTTATAAGGCCATCAGAGAATCAATGAAATGCAATGATTAATGCTAAATGTTCAGTTGTTAATTATTACAGAACCGAATCTATCGTTCCACAGTTAAGATAATGTATAATATATACTATTTTGTTTTGTTAAAAATGGGCCCCCTTTTGCCATATGCCCCTGGTCAAGGGCTGACCCCCCCCCCCCCCTTCTCGTCAGGCCTGCCCATAGGTTAATCTGCCCCTGTATTGTGCACACATTTATCTACCGGAGGGGAGAAAGAACATTTTATTTTAAGAGGAGCTTACCTGATTTACAGCACAAGCCAATTTAACTGTACCAGTTCACATTTGAAAATGCTGAGCCTAAATAGATCAGTGATCAACCGTCTGTAATACATTCAATCATGTAGAGACCAAAAAACGTTTGAATTGCATGTTGTTTTTTATTTAAATATATGTTTTAACTTCGTTTGTCATGGCAGACTTACTTGCTTAGACTTACTCGCCAAGTATTTTAATTTTAAAAATATGCAAAAATATTGAATAATATGGTATTCATTTTGAATATTCTTCTTATTTAACAGAGGTTGTTAAAGAGTTTCAGAAAAACAAAGGTACAAGTGCAGGTATATACATCTATTATTATGTTAAGGTCACCATCATACAATAGATGCTTACTTTTTAGTTATGTCTCTCAAATTATAGGCATACACTAGAGTTGGGCGGTATGGGAATTTTCAATACCGGTATTCGATATTCGAAAAATACAGTGGTATACCGTTACAATTTTTTAGCGAATCTGTGATCTACAGTAAGTACAGTTGACGCCCAAATAACCCAAACATTCAAGGAAATATGGAAAAAAGTTCGAGTTATCAGGAGTTTGTTTCGTTAGATGATCTAAAATTAGATGGATCAATCAGTGTTTTACTTTTAATACATATTTCAACTCCATATTCAAAAGCCTGGTTTTCATATATATGATCGCTACGATGAGTAATGATCGCCATGATTGCCCAAAAGTCAAAAATAAACTCGGCGAACTCAGCAATCAAACGGAAACCACAATTGTCGCGATCGCTGTGACAGAATCACAGAAGATTATCCATCTTAGCGATCGTTTAAAAGTTAATATCTAATCTATATATTATTTAGCGCGGACACATACATTGTGTTTGTTTCTCATTTGTGAACTTTTCTTGCAGTTTAAATAAAAAGATAAACTGATGATAGTCATGATACCGGTTTATCTTACTGTATGCCGTAACAACAGTATAGCGGTGTAGCGTCAGAACCAATACCGCCATACAGGTGTCCCAGGAAATCCCCCCCCCCCCCGGGCCATATTTCCTAGGACATTTGGCCTCCCCATCATGTTTAAAGCACAATCTTCAATAGTTAGAAGACTTGCGAAAGAATTCTGAGAAACGAAACTCGAAAAGGCGAAAAGCGCGATACTCGAGTAGTCAAAAATATTACTGATATCCAGAAGGCAGAAGCAGAACCGAATGAAAATTTTTGGCAAAACAAAACAAAAAATTAATGGTTTTTGTCGCGGTCCAGCAATCGGCCAACGTACATGCGGAGGTACATGCCATGCATTCCTGTTCCGCAGAGAACGTATTTCACCATCGAAAATAATGTTCGCTGAAAACATTTTACCGCAGAGAACATAATGCACCACTGAAAATATATTCCACTGCGGAAAATACATTTCACGGCCGAAAATACATTTCACGCGGCCGAATATATATTTCACTACGGATACGATCTACACACATTATGTAAACCTCTGAGATAAAGCGTAGCGTGTTCGTGAGGGGGGGGGGGGATTTCTTGTGACACCGGTATCAACTGAATGTTGTGAATAACTAAAAATACTGGTATTAACCACCCAACTTTAGCATACACAATGATAAGAATTTAATAAAAAAGCAACACCTTTAAAACTGTATTTGCTACAAGATACTGTTTAAATAACAGCACCCTTTGTGCCACAATAATTTGATAGTTCTGATTTCACTCTGAAACTCCCATAACAACATATTTCTCATCTCAAATTATCAAATAATAGCTTTTACAGTTATTTATCATTGTGACATAAAAGTTGCCCCAGAATAAGTACAAAGAACACTCCAAAGTGAAGTATGAAAAATATACCTTTTGGAACAAGGGAGCAAAGACAAGTTGTGTACAAAATAAGTTGAAAGAAAGCAATATTGTTGTGTTTAACACCTCCGTCAGAACAATTGCTAAGAAATATTAATTACATTTAAAAAAAGACAATTGGTGTCCTAGCAACTCACAAGAACCTTGAAAATTAATCCACAAATGGGGATCAGCTTTTATTGCGGTATTATTCACACACACACAAATTAATACACCTCTTTCATAATGGAGACTAATTTGAATATTCCTTTATGTGCATATTCATTAGCAAGGCCTTGTTTGTGTCAGCAAGTCAAAAGAATCTTTGCTTGCTAATGTTATTATGCATCAGTGACGGATCCAGGATTTTGAAAAAGTGGGTTCCAAGCTCAGTCCTATTAGTGACGACACATTTTCAGGTGGTCGGGGGCATTTTTGAATTTTGGGTCTCTAAAACAGCATTTCCTGCATTTCGAGGGCACTTTTGATCAAAATATAAAGTTCTGAAATAAGCGTAAAGAACATGCTTGGATTCAGAAAGGGGGGTTGCATGGAACCCCCATGGATCCGCCACTGTGCATAAAAGAAGATTTATATGGCAGTCATTATGAATTGCTATTAGGCAATGATTTAATGGCACAAACCAAATAATTTACTTTTTGTAATATAAAGTTATTTCAACTTGCGTTCATTGGATTATGTCTTAATTTTCAAATTGAAAATACAGCGTAATAAATATAAAATAGATTTTAGCATTTAGGATTTCATAACCGTGGTCAAATATGGTAAGAAAATCTGCTTCTATCAATAAAAATAATGGTTTAACAGGAGTTTTTCGTAATTTTCCTAGTAGGAGTATCAAGTCCAGTGATGGTTTCTGACATACCCTATCTTGTGACGCAAGATATATGTCGTCTGTTGAACGTAAAATCCGCTGTTGGTGGTGACTACAGGACATTAGCTGGCATGTTAGGAATGAAAACCTCAAATGTGAGGTTACTTTCCCAAAAAGACGATCCAACTGATGAAGTACTAAAATGGTGGGAGCCACAAAACTCGGCCACAGTCCAAAAATTCCGAGAGATACTAAAAAAAATGAGACGAGACGATGTTCTAGCAGTTCTTGATGGAAAAAAACAATCAGGTAAAATATTATAAAACAATGGACTTATATTTTGGTTCAAAGCTTTTTTGTGGTGGTCATCTTCAGAGTCAAGGGTATTATAGTAAATGTTTATTGAAGTTGATCGTCTAGGTTGGTGTAGTTTTGAGAAAGACATGTTGCTGATGGTGAGTGACGTTTTGACGGCATCAGTGGTGGTCGTCTTCAGAGTTAAGAGTATTAAAAGATACTTATACAAGTTGATTATCCAGGTTTGCATATATGTAGTCGTGAGAGAGAAAAATATTTGTGGTAACTGACCCTTTCACATGATGCATATAACATTGCCAAACAACACCTCTCAAGGGATTAGCTATTGTTGATTCTCTAAACATCAGTCACCATCAAAGAGAGTTTCTTTCAAGACTACATAAAACCTCCATGATCAATTTTTAACATTATTTAATAATTAATTTTATTTTCTTGTCAGAGTATCAAACAGACGAAGAACTTCAGCCTCCTCAGAAAAAAACTAAACTAGACGATAACCCTGATCAAGGATGAAGCAACGTCGATGAGACATGACAAGATATGGTGATGACATGAAAGAAGTCACTTAAATAAATTACTTAAATAAATTGCTTTTTTTAAATAAATATTTGATGTATAATACATGTTGTGTTCTCACTCAATATTTTGCTAACCAGACTAAACCAAAAAGTTGGGTGAAGTTTCATATAAATCCCGAAATGACGTCACATAGACTATCGGTAGTACAATTCTAAATTAAAATCAGCTGTTATTTCTAAAATAAAAGCATTATCGTAAGTTAGGTTTGGGGTTAGGACTAATAGTTTTGAATTCGGGATACTTATATGAAACGTCAGCCAAAAAGTTTAACGACCAGCAATTGTGGTTTATATTACGAAATTGCAGCTTGGTATTTGTAATGTGTTGAAGTTCTTATTAGTTCAGCTGTTAGATAAATTGTGGAGATGAATTGTGCATTTTGTGATACAAGCATGAAACTTAGCAAGTAGATAGAGCTGATGACTTTCTGATATAGAGGCAACGCAGATTTCCTCCTGGTTGCCACAAAATCGAGTTTTTCTTCCAATTTATCTATTAAAGTGTTAGAAAGTTCGCAAAAACTATACGAAGGACATTCAAGCGGGTTGTACGATTTTCCAAGTTGTTTGAGTTACAGACTAAAAAAAGCATTTTGTGGCATTTTCTACATTTTTGAGCTCGAAATAGGCTTAGAAAATCGTCCTACCCGCTTTAATGTCCTTCATATAGTTTTTTGCGAACTTTCTAATGATATGGGTGATATTCGCTAAAAGTGAGCTTTGAATTTTCACTTTTTTATGATAGAGTACTTTAATAGGTAAATTGGAAGAAAAACTCGATTTTGTGGCAACAGGACGAAATCTGCGTTGCCTCTATATCAGAAAATCATCAGCACTAGTAACTCTATCTACTTACCAAATTTCATGCTTGTATCACAAAACGCACAATTGAGGCAAAATTTCGGGCTTAACTGCCGGGCTATATAGCAGTTTGACAATAGTTAGTATGATTCCCATCTGGGACTCAGAAATTTTGAGAATATCAACAGTATGTACCGTAAGAAGAATAATGAACCAAAAATGGCATTATGAAATCCACTGCTACTTAGATTCTATTCATATACAGTACTTCTTGCACAGGCAGGAAGCTTGGACTTTCTTTTCGATGGAAAAACAGCTAAGAAACGCACGAAAAGTTCAAAAGTAAAAAAGCGTTATGACAAAAAGAAACGAGTAAAAATGAACTAGGAGAGGCACCCGAGAAAAATCATACTTTCATCCTAAAAATACGATGTATTGTATCTGAATTACAATAAACATTGAAGTACCTATGAAATGAAGTTTGTCTTATTGAAATGAACTAGGAGGGGCACCTGAGAAAACAATGAACTAGGAGGGGCACCTGAGAAAACAATGAAATAGGAGGAGCACCTGAGAAAACAATGAACTAGGAGTGACACCTGAGAAAACAATGAACTAGAAGGGGCACCTGAGAAAACAATGAACTAGGAGGAGCACCTGAGAAAACAATGAACTAGGAGGGACACCTGAGAAAACAATGAACTAGGAGGGGCACCTGAGAAAACAATGAACTAGGAGGAGCACCTGAGAAAACAATGAACTAGGAGGGGCACCTGAGAAAACAATGAACTAGGAGGGGCACCTAAGAAAACAATGAACTAGGAGGGACACCTGAGAAAACAATGAACTAGGAGGGACACCTGAGAAAACAATGAACTAGGAGGGGCACCTGAGAAAACAATGAACTAGGAGGGGCACCTGAGAAAACAATGAACTAGGAGGGGCACCTGAGAAAACAATGAGCTAGGAGGGGCACCTGAGAAAACAATGAACTAGGAGGGGCACCTTTGAAAACAATGAACTAGGAGGGGCACCTGAGAAAACAATGAACTACGAGGGGCACCTAAGAAAACAATGAACTAGGAGGGACACCTGAGAAAACAATGAGCTAGGAGGGGCACTTGAGAAAACAATGAACTAGGAGGGACACCTTAGAAAACAATGAACTAGGAGGGACACCTGAGAAAACAATGAACTAGGAGGGGCACCTGAGAAAACAATGAACTAGGAGGGACACCTGAGAAAACAATGAGCTAGGAGGGGCATCTGAGAAAACAATGAACTAGGAGGGACACCTGAGAAAACAATGAACTAGGAGGGACACCTGAGAAAACAATGAACTAGGAGGGGCACCTGAGAAAACAATGAACTAGCAGGGGCACCTTTGAAAACAATGAACTAGGAGGGGCACCTAAGAAAACAATGAACTAGGAGGGACACCTGATAAAACAATGAACTAGGAGGGACACCTGAGAAAACAATGAACTAGGAGGGACACCTAAGAAAACAATGAACTAGGAGGGGCACCTGAGAAAACAATGAACTAGTTGGGGTCCTGAGAAAACAATGAACTAGGAGAGGCACCCGAGAAAAATCATACTTTCATCCTAAAAATACGATGTATTGTATCTGAATTACAATAAACATTGAAGTACCTATGAAATGAAGTTTGTCTTATTGAAATGAACTAGGAGGGGCACCTGAGAAAACAATGAACTAGGAGGGACACCTGAGAAAACAATGAACTAGGAGGGGCACCTGAGAAAACAATGAACTAGCAGGGGCACCTTTGAAAACAATGAACTAGGAGGGGCACCTAAGAAAACAATGAACTAGGAGGGACACCTGAGAAAACAATGAACTAGGAGGGGCACCTGAGAAAACAATGAACTAGCAGGGGCACCTTTGAAAACAATGAACTAGGAGGGGCACCTAAGAAAACAATGAACTAGGAGGGGCACCTAAGAAAAATCATACTTTCAGCCTAAAAATACGATGTATTGTATGAAATGAAAATTAAGTTTGTCTTATTTAAATGCATTCCGAAAATTATTAGGAATGGTAATTTAGAGTTATTTTGTATCTCACGTGGTTCTCGGGATATTTAGACCTAGGTGATATGCAAATAACCTATGACATCAAGATGTTTGTAAATTTTTAGAAAATCAAGTATATATCTTTGAGATTATTCAACGAACTCACTTGAAACTTTGCACATTACTACACTTCGTGACACCAAACATCATTACATCGGAATAGCGATCCCAAATTAATTTACTATTTCTTAATTTTCTAAAAATGCAGAAACATCTTGACGTCATAAGCTACTTCAGACGATACATGGACGATCGTCAAGCTCGTATCTTTAGAAAAATGATTCTGAGTCTCGTACAGGAATCGAACCTGTAACCTTCTGATTGCCGGTGAGACGCTCTAACCATTGAGCCACCGAGAATCAGATGGAGAGCGAAAGTTAAATGATGTACTGGTTCGATTGATATATGTACTGCCTATGATGTGTTAATATATACACTGCTGTAGTGAATGTGGGAGAGCTTGGAGTAGACTACTCCTAGTTCTCCCA